>CAMTDV010000020.1:94354708-94954708 GCA_947069175.1 Scalesia atractyloides | reverse complement strand
GGATTGGTGTTTAGGAACCAATTATCTAATTAATGTCATTTATCCCATTTGTTTATTTCTTATATAATCAGTATTTGTTAAACATTTAAACATGGGTTTATTTGTCAGCGTCCCTCATCATCCAATGACATGATCCGGGGTGGGCGACCGCTCCAGGGCAAAATCGATATAGGTCCCAGTATTTTTAAATATGTATATATATATATATATGGGTAGGGATCAATAGTGAACAACTCTATAAGAGTGAACGTGCAACTGATCTAGGCTGTTGATTTTAATCATCTTTAATTTTTTAATAGTGGCATGATTGTAATTAAGTATATATCCTTTTAACTTTAAAATTAAATTAAAAGGGTATATTTGTAATTATAAAATGGCAAATCTTTTAAATTAGGAAACAAAAACCGTTTCCTTACCATCCGCATAGTTGATCCCCACACTCCTCCCAATTCGCATAGTTGTTTTTGAAGAAATTTGTATCCATAATATCTTCCTTTCATGCGTGTATACATACGTGTATGTATGTAGGTCTGTTTAATCATAGCAGTAACACAGTGTACCGTATATAGTAATGTATAAGGATAAAAACATGCACATGTGTACTATAGAAAATAATGTATAATTATAACAGTATACACAAGTGTACTATTTATAGTAATCTATAACCAAAACATAATACACATGTGTACTGTGTATATAATGAAAACAATATCCACATGTGCATTATTTCATTATGTATTAGGTTATCTAATGTAAGAAAGTGTTGTTCACACCTAAATGTCCTTATATGGAAATTAATTTTATAATGTATGTGAAGTAATAATATTCTTTTGTAAACAGCGATTTGTATTTGAAATTAATTTTATAATGAGACAATACGATCGAACAGTAAATCAAATTCTGGGAAATATGTAACTGTTCGAATGATTTTGAATTCTTTGTTTTCGGATCAATAGGATTAATACGAATTGAAGTTAATTATCATGAACTGTTGTTGTTTTCGGTAATATAGGAATTGAAATCATTTAAAAGATAAAAGATATTTGGAATTGAAAATCACAATGAATTAGGAATCTTGTAACTGAAAATCTAATTTTAAAAATAAAGATTTAAAACTAAATTAATACAAAATTACAATCATATCCTTATCAATTAATAAAGAGATCAATGGTCCAGTTTAATTCAACAGTTCACTATGATGATTCTGTTCACAAATGATCCTAATCCTATATATATTATATACATATATATATATAATATATATATCTAAATGTTAAAAAATCTTAAAAGGCTTGGTTTTAAGTGCAGAAAACGCTAAAAGGGCCATAACAATTTAAGAATTTTGGATTTGTGGCGGATTTTGCCAATGAAATTCGTAAAAGGCCTGAATGGCTAAATTCTTTAAAGGAACCCAACTTGTGAAAGTCCAATTAAAGTAACTGGCCATTGAATAAACAAAAGTAATTCAAAACTCAATTACTGAATTGAGGGGCGCGCTAGGCGGAAAAGAAATAAACATAAATTTGCGAATAGGGCCTTAATTTTTTTATGTCACACAGGGCCAAAATATTTTTGTGATTTTCAGAGACGGCCTTGCATGATCAATATCAAAATGTGCATCTAGACATTCCTAGCATAAAAGCCATTTATACTCTTTGTACCCGGTTTTATTTGAACATTGCATTTAGTTTTCTCGGTGGTTCTATCATTAATATTCTTTCAGGAAGAACATAAATATTTACTACAACCAAATCATCAAAATCTTGTCAAGTTAATCGGTTATTGCCTAGAGGGTGGCCACCAATTGCTTGTGTATGAGTTCGTGCATCGTGGCAGCTTGGAAAGCCTCCTTTTCAGAAGTGAGTTCTTGCAACTGCACCTTATTTGTGCAGCTTCATTGTTGGATCTTGCATATGCTTTACTAGGTTAGAAATTCCTGTGTTACACAGGATGAATTAAAGAAATACTAAATAACTAGTAATGACAATTTAGGAATATAAAACACTAGTTTGAATGGCGAGGAAAATAAGGAAACAATGATTTGATTGCAAAGGAAAATAAGAAAACAATGAGGGATTTTCAAAATAAGCGAGTCGTGGATCATGCTAGGCTAATAGAAAAAAGAGGGAAAAACAATGGTGGGTAACAGAAGTGTGCCACGTGACACCATTTTCACTTATTTATTAAGTATAAAGATTGGTGGCATGATAGATGGGTCGGGCTTGATCAATAACGGGCCAGGCTAAAACCTCTCATATTCTCTAGTACTTGTTAAAATAACCCTAACCAACTTACACATTCGGTCCAACTTTTTAATTTTGTATTTATTGCAACATAACCAAAACCGGCCCAATCATAAATAATGGGTTGAAAGTGACACCTCTAATCTTATGACAGGAGGTGCTAACTTTGAACCTCTCTCTTGGAATCTTCGTATAATACTTGCTATTGGTGTTGCAAAGGGACTTGCATACTTAGATAGCACTCAAGCAAATGTGAGATATTATGAGTTCAGGTCCTCCATTATCTTAATTGATTCGGTACGTCTCAATGGATGGTTATTTAATAATAGTTCTCACTTTGTTTTTTTTTTTTTTGAGTAAACACTGATTTTCCTCGATGAGGTTTGGTCATTTTTAATACTTTCATTCCAAATAGATTTTTTTCCGCATCTGGGTTCTAATGGTTTGAAAGTCTTGTCAATTTCATCCAACATGTTAACTCGATAACATGTTGGATGAAAATGATAAGATTTTGAAAGCATTAGAACCCATATGCGAAATAAACCTATTTGGACAAAAGTGGCAAACTTGGTCAAACTATAGGGACGGACATGACAGTTTACTCTTTTGTCTGTTTTGTTCTACAAGTTTAACCTTTATGTGCTTTCAGAACTACAATGCAAAACTTTCTGATTTTGAGTTAGCGAAGAATGAGCCACCTTTTCCACATGAGGGTCTCATTGGCTATGCAGATCCTGATTATCTGATGAGAGGCAATATTATGAAAAAAATGTTATATACATGTGAGTAGTATCGGCACATTTGACCAATTTATGAGTAAATAGATTGATTCATCATCGTAGTTAATTCATTTGAACATAGCTAACTACACCAATAAGTTAAGTCATTACATAACGATCTCTAAAGTCTAGATTAAATAAAAATAATCTAATATCGATCTCGTCTTTGATATTATGATGGTTTATGTTTATTCATTAATAAGCCAAATCGATCTCCTTATAATATCTTCTAATAGCTTGTGATATGTTGATCAAAGGTAATTTGACTACGAGAGGGGAGATATATAGTTTTGGGGTGGTTCTCCTTGAACTATTAACAAGGGAGGCGAGGCTTTGACAAAAACAGGCCATCTAATGAGCGACTACCAGTCAATTTTGCTAAGCCTTTTTTGAGCAGCAAAAAACAGATTCTAAATATCATGGATCCAAGTATTGAAGGCCAATATTCTTCTGCTGTTGCAACACGAGTCGCCTCACTTGCAAAGAAGTGTCTCACTGAAGACCCCAAACTCAGGCCCAATGCTGATGAGTTGCTAACACATTGGGAGCAGATCCAGGAGTTAGAGAAAGCCTTTGAAAAAGTTGTACAAATGATAACTAATGATGGTACTAATGTTGTTTCTTATCCGAGGCTAGTGATGGTTTATAAAAGATTGATAAATTAAGGTTTGTGTATAGCTTTTAGTGAAGTTCCCCAATTCATGAACAAATTATAGAAATGTAGAATGAAATCAAGAGATCAAGATTCTTGATTACGTAATTTTATTAACCGAATTATGTGCATTTTGATCTATAAATAATGGTCCTATTTATACTTGCACATATGGCCGGGGGTTTTGAATATCAAACAACGCGAAAGGATGCAACCCTTCTAAATAAACAAGTACAAATTAAACCTAACTAGTTTTTAGTATTTACACATTCTTAGAGTTAAGAAAATCAACATTATGCTTAAGCCCATCATTTAATCGTGAAGCCAATGAGTTGTACCATCTGTAAACAAATGATTTTCCCATGATGAGTTTCATTATTCACATGATACGTACATAAACATGAATGGGCCTAATTTAGTGGAGCAATTAAAGCTCAGATCCATAAAGAGAGCTAACTAATTTGACTGAGAATATTTTACAAAAATAGGAATAATAATACATAAATGATACAGTTAATACACCCCCTTAGTTTGATCAGTAGCTGGACGAATGCACAAGCTGGATCTGAAACGCGTGAACAATTGACGTGGGAGCCTTGTCGGCGTACTAAAAATCGGCTGGAACAGGCGGAAGGCTCTTTATGACCCGAAGCAGGCTCCATGGGCTTGGTTTTCCAAGCTCTCTTCTGCTCTTCTTCTAAGTGATTTCACTCGGTGTCTCTCTGATACGTCTCTATTTGTCTATAGCCAAGAGTCTGTCATGTATTATGTCTTGGTGTATGTTGATGACATCATCATTACTGGGAGTTCTTCATCTTTTGTAATGGATCTGATTGGGCGCTTACATTCTCAGTTTGCGCTCAAGGATTTGGGCACTCTTTCATATTTTCTGGGTATTAAGGCTACCTTTTCAGATGATGTGCTGCATTTGTCTCAGCAGCATTACTTGCTTGATTTGCTGCATCATACAAGACTTTCTGAGTGTCGACCACTATCTACTCCGGTTTCATCTGGCCGTCAGCTTTCCCGGCATTCTAGTATTCCTATTGCTGATCTGACCTTGTATAGGAGTACGATGGGCGCCTTGCAGTATCTAGTTTTGACTAGACCTGAGATTGCTTATGCGGTTAACAAAGTATCTCAGTTTTTACAGACTCCTACTGACCGACATTGGGTTGCGGTCAAGCGTATATTGAGGTACTTATGGGGTACAGTTGAACATGGTTTGACTATTCGACGGTCTAATAACGTTACTATTCATGCATATTCTGATGCGGACTGGGGGATGTCCTGATGATCGTCGTTCGATGACTAGATATTGTGTATTTCTTGGACCCAACTTAGTTAGTTGGAGTTCCAAGAAGCAGCATACTGTAGCACGCTCGAGTACAGAGGCTAAGTATCGTGCTTTGGCTCATACAACAACAGAGATTTGTGGGTTATTATCTCTTGTTCAGGAGCTGCATATTACTTTATCTTGTCCACCTACTATTTAGTATGACAACATCGGTGCTATGTATCTTGCGGTGAATCCAGTTTTTCACCAACGGACGAAACATCTTGAGGTAGATTTGCATTTTATTCGAGATATGGTTCTTTCTCAGACATTGTGTGTTCATTAGGTCCCTACGACTGTTCATTGGCGGAACTTTTGACCAAGGGCTTGTGAGCGACTCGTTTTGATAGACTTCGGTCCAAGCTTCACGTAGACACTTCCCATTCAGCTTGAGGGGTGTATTGGAGTGTATATACCTGGCTCATGATAGTGTGTTATAGCGGTTATGATGGTGTAGGTTAGGTAGTTACTGGGCGTAGGTTTAGCTTGCTTTGGTTATAAATATTGTATCCATTGTGTTCAAACATACTAGAATGATATACTATACTTCCCCTCTTTCTCTTTTCTCTCAATCTGATACATGAAAACTTACAAATAAAGTTGCTTAGTGTATGACCAGTGACGGATCTAGCCGGAGTGCCAAGGGGTAACGTTTTAAAAGAAAGGGGTAACGAAATCGAAAAAACGTCAAATTTTTCTAAAATTTACACTACCGCCGGAGCGCCAAGGGGTAGCGGAGGCTACCCCTTATTACTATGTACATCCGCCCCTGTGTATGACCCATAGTTACATTGTTATATGTTGTGTTAGCACTAGAGACAAACACGTTATAAGAGGTTTAACATGTACTAGTAAGACAAAAAAACATGAGATAGAAGTTTTAAGGTGTATTAGTATTAGGGATAAAGGCGTAATAAAAAAGGTTAAGGCGTTAGCGTTATACGTTATCATAAGTACATGAACTAAACCACTCAAACTCATAATAGCTTACATTTCTTGCAAAAGGAAAGATTCGGGATATGTTACTTGAAAAAAAAATTACCACAAAAGTACCAACACATAACATTCAAACTCATGAATTGTTACACTATGCAAATATGGAAAAACGTGTTTAAATAAAATTAAATATGACTAGTGTGATCAACTATGGTATCTTCCAACGGTTAATCTTGATCTCCAATGAATTTTTTAAATAAAGATCGATCCTTCAAAACAAAATCATTCATTTTGCAAGCGAAATCGAATAAGATTAAGTACATCAAATGGTATTTGATTAATAACTAGATTACTATTTCAGAAAAGTTTTTTTTTTCATAATTTGCTAATGCTATTATCTTTATGTGTAGAAATGCATGTTTAGAAAGATATTTTGATAAAAAGACTCAAACCATGTATCAAAATTTCATCAAGTCCGTTTAAAATCGAATGAAAACAATAATGAAAGAAGGAAATCGAATCATCTGAAGATGAACTCGGTGATTCGACCTTGCGAAGACCAATTAATAATTATCTGATTAATACACGAGAAAGAAGTAAGAAGACGTACATTTTTTTAATGGCTAAATGTTACACTCCCAGGGTATTGAACTAATAACCTCATCATATTTAAATACCTAGATGGTTTTCCTTTTAGTAATAGACCAAAGCCTTAGTGGCAAAAAAACGTACGCAACCACCAAAGGCCCTTCAACCAAAAGTTCATGTTTTCCCTATAAATATAGTTATACACCAACTATAAATTTTGTAAAACATTTCTGTTCGACCCCTAATCAAAAAGTTCCGCCACTGTTAACTAATAGATATTTTCAAAGTAGAGAAGCTAGTTGACAAAACATTTTTTTTCTATAGAAAGGAGGCAATCACACTTTTATTAATTAACAAACGTTGTTGAAGGGCATATACCATATACTGCCGGCAGTATTTTTGTACACAAACTTTTATTAACTTTAGAACCTTTGTTCCAACATTTTGGCTTCACTTTTACTAGAAAAAATTCAAAAACATCTAAAGGGATTGAGTAAATAGTTCGTAGAAAGAATAACAAAAGGAAGAGAGGATCAAGAGAGAACCACACTTTAATAGCATTTATCTTCTTGATAATTGTTGAATGAAGGTTAGGTGATCACTTCTTTGAAAGTGAAAATAGTGAGGTGATCCTTTTCATAATTGACAATGAGACACCTGTAGTTAGATTGTTGACTAGAAGTCCAAGTATTGGTGGTCAAACAAAGGACAGCAACTTTTTTTTTAATAAAAACTTTGATTAGTATATGTTATTGTGTTAACTATGGTTTTCATAAAGCAGGTGAATATTGTGTACATATGATGCATACCTGTTTTCTTATATTTTTATTTAGCTAAATGGATCCAATAAACATACACTGATACATAGTTGCTCATTCAAATCATCCAAAAAAGCCTAACATTCAACAAGTATACGCTCGAGAGTTGTAAGAAAGCTATAAAGAAACCTTTAGCATAGAAAAAAAAACTGGTAAATTCTATCAATAAATTATAGCAGTTAATATCAAACTCCTTTTAAAATTTTTCTTTTGATCAGATGATATTTCGATCTGCCATTGTTCCAGTTCCTACTCCTGCGTATATGGTAGTATGCTGCTATCCTACTGCTGCGCGTATGGTGTTGTGCTGGTGGATTGTTAGTTGGTAGTCCTAATGCCTCTAGTTCGGGACATGTTAGAAGATTTAGTGATGTGCTTGTTTTGGTTTCGGTATTACTTGATACTCTTCTTTCTGTTATGCAGCCGAGGAGCAAACGTGAAAACACTGTCTCCCTCAAAATTTGTGATGTGTATCTTTCTATTGGGCAACAGACCGCATTGTTGGGTTTTGAAGGCTTTAATTACACAAAGAAAACTCACTTACAGAGAATGGGTTTTGGTGTTCAAGTAAAACCCTACTTTCATTCATGCTGAAACTTACATTATATAGAATAATATAAATACCCACTAAGGCACTAACCCACTAACTAATAATTAGGGCCACTAACCCATTAACCCACTAACTAATAATTAGGGCCACTAACCCATTAACCCACTAACTTAATCTTGCTAAACACTTCAACATAAAAAAACACATGACTAATTAAAAATACTTGACCCATATAAAACATACTTCTACCGACCCGACTTGACCCGTCAAGATTAATCCAACATTCACACCCTTAATCTTGACATTATGACCCGTTTCTTCTTGCTCGTTGATTGAACCACATAGGTTCCGGTCTTGCTCTTGCCATACGAACCGTTAAGGTTCGATTCTTTCTTTCTTTCTTTCTTTCTTTTGGCTATCGATATTCTTCTTTCTTTCTAATCGACGCCTTTCTTTCTTCATTCTGACTGGTGCGTACTCTTTCTTTCTAGTTACACCGGTCTCTTTCTTTCTTGCGATGCCTTCTTTCTTGTAAAGCGACGCCAGCCTCTTTCTTTCTTTCTTCTTTCTTGTGGCGCCTCTTCTGTCTTTCTTACTTGCTTAATCCAAATTGGATTTCCTTTCTACATGAACCATAAAGGTTCAAACTTGCTAACATGTTGAAACTTTCTGCTCAATCTTGCTTGCTATCACTTGCTAGGAAAATAACTTTGCTACTTGCTTTAGGAACCAACTTACACTCTTGCTAACTTGCTTGCCCGCAAAGACCATACATTTGCAACTCTTTGCTGTGATCACTTCTTTCCTGTTCATACCACTGCCATAGAATCACCGCTACATTTAATCAAGACGATGTCGGGCTAAATTGTTTTTTGCTGCATCATTCAGTTACAAACTTGTTGCCTTGCGTCTTCTTTCTTGTTATCATCGGCTGCTATACTAAAGAACCACCACACAACAACAAATCTGCCTTGAACATACCGTGATTTTGCTGCTTGTTGTGGCTTTGTTTTATTTTGTTTTTAAGAAAAAACAACTTGGCAGATTCCTTCAATAATCTCAGCCGCCACCCAATTAATTTTTTTCTTTGTCGTGACCTGCTCTCCTTATCTTCATGTTATTTGATCACAAATAACCTACTTTCTTGCTGTCACCGACTAGCCTCTATTTTTTGACTCTCTTTCACCGGCCTACTTGCTAACACCATCTATATCTTTTTCTTGATCAATCAAAACAGTTGATCCCCCTTGCTGCTTTCCTTCTTCCTCTAGACGGTACTCACCGCCACAAAACACTTTGCTGTTCTTCTACACACCCTTCTGCGAACCCTTTCGTTCTTAGCCCCGCCGCCACAGGGGCTGCTCCCCATCTTCAAAAATGACTCTCAAACCTGCTAATCCCACGATACGAGCCCTAGGCTCTGATACCAATTGTTGTGTTTTGAAGGCTTTAATTACACAAAGAAAACTTTACGTACAGAGAATGTGTTTTTGTTGTTCAAGTAAAACCCTACTTTCATTCATGCTAAAACTTACATTATATAGAATAATATAAATACCCACTAAGGCACTAACCCACTAACTAATAATTAGGGCCACTAACCCATTAACCCACTAACTTAATCTTGCTAAACACTTCAACATTAAAAAAACACATGATTAATTAAAAATACTTGACCCATATAAAAATACTTTACCGACCCGACTTGACCCGTCAAGATTAATCCAACATTCACCCCTTAATCTTGACATTATGACCGTTTTGCTCGTTGATTGAACCACATAGGTTCCGGTCTTGCTCTTGCCATACGAACCGTTAAGGTTGGATTCTTCTTTCTTTCTTTCTTTTGGCTATCGATATTCTTCTTTCTTTCTAATCGACGCCTTTCTTCTTCATTCTGACTGGTGCGTACTCTTTCTTTCTAGTTACACCGGTCTCTTTCTTTCTTGCGATGCCTTCTTTCTTGCAAAGCGACGCCAGCCTCTTTCTTTCTTTCTTCTTTATTGTGGCGCCTCTTCTGTCTTTCTTACTTGCTTAATCCAAATTGGATTTCCTTTCTACATGAACCATAAAGGTTCAAACTTGCTAACGTGTTGAAACTTTCTGCTCAATCTTGCTTGCTATCACCTGCTAGGAAAATAACTTTGCTACTTGATTTAGGAACCATCTTACACTCTTGCTAACTTGCTTGCCCGCAAAGACCATACATTTGCAACTCTTTGCTGTGATCACTTCTTTCCTGTTCATACCACTGCCATAGAATCACCCCTGCATTTAATCAAGACCGATGTCGGGCTAAATTGTTTTTTGCTGCATCATTCAGTTACAAACTTGTGCTGCGTCTTCTTTCTTGTTATCATCGGCTGCTATACTAAAGAACCACCACACAACAACAAATCTGCCTTGAACATACCGTGATTTTGCTGCTTGTTGTGGCTTTGTTTTATTTTGTTTTTAAGAAAAAACAACTTGGCAGATTCCTTCAATAATCTCAGCCGCCACCCAATTAATTTTTTTCTTTGTCGTGACCTGCTCTCCTTATCTTCATGTTATTTGATCACAAATAACCTACTTTCTTGCTGTCACCGACTAGCCTCTATTTTTTGACTCTCTTTCACCGGCCTACTTGCTAACACCATCTATATCTTTTTCTTGATCAATCAAAACAGTTGATCCCCCTTGCTGCTTTCCTTCTTCCTCTAGACGGTACTCACCGCCACAAAACACTTTGCTGTTCTTCTACACACCCTTCTGCGAACCCTTTCGTTCTTAGCCCCGCCGCCACAGGGGCTGCTCCCCCATCTTCAAAAATGACTCTCAAACCTGCTAATCCCACGATACGAGCCCTAGGCTCTGATACCAATTGTTGTGTTTTGAAGGCTTTAATTACACAAAGAAAACTTTACGTACAGAGAATGTGTTTTTGTTGTTCAAGTAAAACCCTACTTTCATTCATGCTAAAACTTACATTATATAGAATAATATAAATACCCACTAAGGCACTAACCCACTAACTAATAATTAGGGCCACTAACCCATTAACCCACTAACTTAATCTTGCTAAACACTTCAACATTAAAAAAACACATGATTAATTAAAAATACTTGACCCATATAAAAATACTTCTACCGACCCGACTTGACCCGTCAAGATTAATCCAACATTCACCCCCTTAATCTTGACATTATGACCGTTTTGCTCGTTGATTGAACCACATAGGTTCCGGTCTTGCTCTTGCCATACGAACCGTTAAGGTTGGATTCTTCTTTCTTTCTTTCTTTTGGCTATCGATATTCTTCTTTCTTTCTAATCGACGCCTTTCTTTCTTCATTCTGACTGGTGCGTACTCTTTCTTTCTAGTTACACCGGTCTCTTTCTTTCTTGCGATGCCTTCTTTCTTGCAAAGCGACGCCAGCCTCTTTCTTTCTTTCTTCTTTATTGTGGCGCCTCTTCTGTCTTTCTTACTTGCTTAATCCAAATTGGATTTCCTTTCTACATGAACCATAAAGGTTCAAACTTGCTAACGTGTTGAAACTTTCTGCTCAATCTTGCTTGCTATCACCTGCTAGGAAAATAACTTTGCTACTTGATTTAGGAACCATCTTACACTCTTGCTAACTTGCTTGCCCGCAAAGACCATACATTTGCAACTCTTTGCTGTGATCACTTCTTTCCTGTTCATACCACTGCCATAGAATCACCCCTGCATTTAATCAAGACCGATGTCGGGCTAAATTGTTTTTTGCTGCATCATTCAGTTACAAACTTGTTGCCTTGCGTCTTCTTTCTTGTTATCATCGGCTGCTATACTAAAGAACCACCACACAACAACAAATCTGCCTTGAACATACCGTGATTTTGCTGCTTGTTGTGGCTTTGTTTTATTTTGTTTTTAAGAAAAAACAACTTGGCAGATTCCTTCAATAATCTCAGCCGCCACCCAATTAATTTTTTTCTTTGTCGTGACCTGCTCTCCTTATCTTCATGTTATTTGATCACAAATAACCTACTTTCTTGCTGTCACCGACTAGCCTCTATTTTTTGACTCTCTTTCACCGGCCTACTTGCTAACACCATCTATATCTTTTTCTTGATCAATCAAAACAGTTGATCCCCCTTGCTGCTTTCCTTCTTCCTCTAGACGGTACTCACCGCCACAAAACACTTTGCTGTTCTTCTACACACCCTTCTGCGAACCCTTTCGTTCTTAGCCCCGCCGCCACAGGGGCTGCTCCCCCATCTTCAAAAATGACTCTCAAACCTGCTAATCCCACGATACGAGCCCTAGGCTCTGATACCAATTGTTGTGTTTTGAAGGCTTTAATTACACAAAGAAAACTTTACGTACAGAGAATGTGTTTTTGTTGTTCAAGTAAAACCCTACTTTCATTCATGCTAAAACTTACATTATATAGAATAATATAAATACCCACTAAGGCACTAACCCACTAACTAATAATTAGGGCCACTAACCCATTAACCCACTAACTTAATCTTGCTAAACACTTCAACATTAAAAAAACACATGATTAATTAAAAATACTTGACCCATATAAAAATACTTCTACCGACCCGACTTGACCCGTCAAGATTAATCCAACATTCACCCCCTTAATCTTGACATTATGACCGTTTTGCTCGTTGATTGAACCACATAGGTTCCGGTCTTGCTCTTGCCATACGAACCGTTAAGGTTGGATTCTTCTTTCTTTCTTTCTTTTGGCTATCGATATTCTTCTTTCTTTCTAATCGACGCCTTTCTTTCTTCATTCTGACTGGTGCGTACTCTTTCTTTCTAGTTACACCGGTCTCTTTCTTTCTTGCGATGCCTTCTTTCTTGCAAAGCGACGCCAGCCTCTTTCTTTCTTTCTTCTTTATTGTGGCGCCTCTTCTGTCTTTCTTACTTGCTTAATCCAATTGGATTTCCTTTCTACATGAACCATAAAGGTTCAAACTTGCTAACGTGTTGAAACTTTCTGCTCAATCTTGCTTGCTATCACCTGCTAGGAAAATAACTTTGCTACTTGATTTAGGAACCATCTTACACTCTTGCTAACTTGCTTGCCCGCAAAGACCATACATTTGCAACTCTTTGCTGTGATCACTTCTTTCCTGTTCATACCACTGCCATAGAATCACCCCTGCATTTAATCAAGACCGATGTCGGGCTAAAATTGTTTTTTGCTGCATCATTCAGTTACAAACTTGTTGCCTTGCGTCTTCTTTCTTGTTATCATCGGCTGCTATACTAAAGAACCACCACACAACAACAAATCTGCCTTGAACATACCGTGATTTTGCTGCTTGTTGTGGCTTTGTTTTATTTTGTTTTTAAGAAAAAACAACTTGGCAGATTCCTTCAATAATCTCAGCCGCCACCCAATTAATTTTTTTCTTTGTCGTGACCTGCTCTCCTTATCTTCATGTTATTTGATCACAAATAACCTACTTTCTTGCTGTCACCGACTAGCCTCTATTTTTTGACTCTCTTTCACCGGCCTACTTGCTAACACCATCTATATCTTTTTCTTGATCAATCAAAACAGTTGATCCCCCTTGCTGCTTTCCTTCTTCCTCTAGACGGTACTCACCGCCACAAAACACTTTGCTGTTCTCTACACACCCTTCTGCGAACCCTTTCGTTCTTAGCCCCGCCGCCACAGGGGCTGCTCCCCCATCTTCAAAAATGACTCTCAAACCTGCTAATCCCACGATACGAGCCCTAGGCTCTGATACCAATTGTTGTGTTTTGAAGGCTTTAATTACACAAAGAAAACTTTACGTACAGAGAATGTGTTTTTGTTGTTCAAGTAAAACCCTACTTTCATTCATGCTAAAACTTACATTATATAGAATAATATAAATACCCACTAAGGCACTAACCCACTAACTAATAATTAGGGCCACTAACCCATTAACCCACTAACTTAATCTTGCTAAACACTTCAACATTAAAAAAACACATGATTAATTAAAAATACTTGACCCATATAAAAATACTTCTACCGACCCGACTTGACCCGTCAAGATTAATCCAACATTCACCCCCTTAATCTTGACATTATGACCGTTTTGCTCGTTGATTGAACCACATAGGTTCCGGTCTTGCTCTTGCCATACGAACCGTTAAGGTTGGATTCTTCTTTCTTTCTTTCTTTTGGCTATCGATATTCTTCTTTCTTTCTAATCGACGCCTTTCTTTCTTCATTCTGACTGGTGCGTACTCTTTCTTTCTAGTTACACCGGTCTCTTTCTTTCTTGCGATGCCTTCTTTCTTGCAAAGCGACGCCAGCCTCTTTCTTTCTTTCTTCTTTATTGTGGCGCCTCTTCTGTCTTTCTTACTTGCTTAATCCAAATTGGATTTCCTTTCTACATGAACCATAAAGGTTCAAACTTGCTAACGTGTTGAAACTTTCTGCTCAATCTTGCTTGCTATCACCTGCTAGGAAAATAACTTTGCTACTTGATTTAGGAACCATCTTACACTCTTGCTAACTTGCTTGCCCGCAAAGACCATACATTTGCAACTCTTTGCTGTGATCACTTCTTTCCTGTTCATACCACTGCCATAGAATCACCCCTGCATTTAATCAAGACCGATGTCGGGCTAAATTGTTTTTTGCTGCATCATTCAGTTACAAACTTGTTGCCTTGCGTCTTCTTTCTTGTTATCATCGGCTGCTATACTAAAGAACCACCACACAACAACAAATCTGCCTTGAACATACCGTGATTTTGCTGCTTGTTGTGGCTTTGTTTTATTTTGTTTTTAAGAAAAAACAACTTGGCAGATTCCTTCAATAATCTCAGCCGCCACCCAATTAATTTTTTTCTTTGTCGTGACCTGCTCTCCTTATCTTCATGTTATTTGATCACAAATAACCTACTTTCTTGCTGTCACCGACTAGCCTCTATTTTTTGACTCTCTTTCACCGGCCTACTTGCTAACACCATCTATATCTTTTTCTTGATCAATCAAAACAGTTGATCCCCCTTGCTGCTTTCCTTCTTCCTCTAGACGGTACTCACCGCCACAAAACACTTTGCTGTTCTTCTACACACCCTTCTGCGAACCCTTTCGTTCTTAGCCCCGCCGCCACAGGGGCTGCTCCCCCATCTTCAAAAATGACTCTCAAACCTGCTAATCCCACGATACGAGCCCTAGGCTCTGATACCAATTGTTGTGTTTTGAAGGCTTTAATTACACAAAGAAAACTTTACGTACAGAGAATGTGTTTTTGTTGTTCAAGTAAAACCCTACTTTCATTCATGCTAAAACTTACATTATATAGAATAATATAAATACCCACTAAGGCACTAACCCACTAACTAATAATTAGGGCCACTAACCCATTAACCCACTAACTTAATCTTGCTAAACACTTCAACATTAAAAAAACACATGATTAATTAAAAATACTTGACCCATATAAAAATACTTCTACGACCCGACTTGACCCGTCAAGATTAATCCAACATTCACCCCCTTAATCTTGACATTATGACCGTTTTGCTCGTTGATTGAACCACATAGGTTCCGGTCTTGCTCTTGCCATACGAACCGTTAAGGTTGGATTCTTCTTTCTTTCTTTCTTTTGGCTATCGATATTCTTCTTTCTTTCTAATCGACGCCTTTCTTTCTTCATTCTGACTGGTGCGTACTCTTTCTTTCTAGTTACACCGGTCTCTTTCTTTCTTGCGATGCCTTCTTTCTTGCAAAGCGACGCCAGCCTCTTTCTTTCTTTCTTCTTTATTGTGGCGCCTCTTCTGTCTTTCTTACTTGCTTAATCCAAATTGGATTTCCTTTCTACATGAACCATAAAGGTTCAAACTTGCTAACGTGTTGAAACTTTCTGCTCAATCTTGCTTGCTATCACCTGCTAGGAAAATAACTTTGCTACTTGATTTAGGAACCATCTTACACTCTTGCTAACTTGCTTGCCCGCAAAGACCATACATTTGCAACTCTTTGCTGTGATCACTTCTTTCCTGTTCATACCACTGTCATAGAATCACCCTGCATTTAATCAAGACCGATGTCGGGCTAAATTGTTTTTTGCTGCATCATTCAGTTACAAACTTGTTGCCTTGCGTCTTCTTTCTTGTTATCATCGGCTGCTATACTAAAGAACCACCACACAACAACAAATCTGCCTTGAACATACCGTGATTTTGCTGCTTGTTGTGGCTTTGTTTTATTTTGTTTTTAAGAAAAAACAACTTGGCAGATTCCTTCAATAATCTCAGCCGCCACCCAATTAATTTTTTTCTTTGTCGTGACCTGCTCTCCTTATCTTCATGTTATTTGATCACAAATAACCTACTTTCTTGCTGTCACCGACTAGCCTCTATTTTTTGACTCTCTTTCACCGGCCTACTTGCTAACACCATCTATATCTTTTTCTTGATCAATCAAAACAGTTGATCCCCCTTGCTGCTTTCCTTCTTCCTCTAGACGGTACTCACCGCCACAAAACACTTTGCTGTTCTTCTACACACCCTTCTGCGAACCCTTTCGTTCTTAGCCCCGCCGCCAGGGGCTGCTCCCCCATCTTCAAAAATGACTCTCAAACCTGCTAATCCCACGATACGAGCCTAGCTCTGATACCAATTGTTGTGTTTTGAAGGCTTTAATTACACAAGAAAACTTTACGTACAGAGAATGTGTTTTTGTTGTTCAAGTAAAACCTACTTTCATTCATGCTAAAACTTACATTATATAGAATAATATAAATACCCACTAAGGCACTAACCACTAACTAATAATTAGGGCCACTAACCCATTAACCACTAACTTAATCTTGCTAAACACTTCAACATTAAAAAAACACATGATTAATTAAAAATACTTGACCCATATAAAAATACTTCTACGACCCGACTTGACCCGTCAAGATTAATCAACATTCACCCCTTAATCTTGACATTATGACCGTTTTGCTCGTTGATTGAACCACATAGGTTCCGGTCTTGCTCTTGCCATACGAACCGTTAAGGTTGGATTCTTCTTTCTTTCTTTCTTTGGCTATCGATATTCTTCTTTCTTTCTAATCGACGCCTTTTTTCTTCATTCTGACTGGTGCGTACTCTTTCTTTCTAGTTACACGGTCTCTTTCTTTCTTGCGATGCCTTCTTTCTTGCAAAGCGACGCCAGCCTCTTTCTTTCTTTCTTCTTTATTGTGGCGCCTCTTCTGTCTTTCTTACTGCTTAATCCAAATTGGATTTCCTTTCTACATGAACCATAAGGTTCAAACGTGTTGAAACTTTCTGCTCAATCTTGCTTGCTATCACCTGCTAGGAAAATAACTTTGCTACTTGATTTAGGAACCATCTTACACTCTTGCTAACTTGCTTGCCCGCAAAGACCATACATTTGCAACTCTTTGCTGTGATCACTTCTTTCCTGTTCATACCACTGTCATAGAATCACCCCTGCATTTAATCAAGACCGATGTCGGGCTAAATTGTTTTTTGCTGCATCATTCAGTTACAAACTTGTTGCCTTGCGTCTTCTTTCTTGTTATCATCGGCTGCTATACTAAAGAACCACCACACAACAACAAATCTGCCTTGAACATACCGTGATTTTGCTGCTTGTTGTGGCTTTGTTTTATTTTGTTTTTAAGAAAAAACAACTTGGCAGATTCCTTCAATAATCTCAGCCGCCACCCAATTAATTTTTTTCTTTGTCGTGACCTGCTCTCCTTATCTTCATGTTATTTGATCACAAATAACCTACTTTCTTGCTGTCACCGACTAGCCTCTATTTTTTGACTCTCTTTCACCGGCCTACTTGCTAACACCATCTATATCTTTTTCTTGATCAATCAAAACAGTTGATCCCCCTTGCTGCTTTCCTTCTTCCTCTAGACGGTACTCACCGCCACAAAACACTTTGCTGTTCTTCTACACACCCTTCTGCGAACCCTTTCGTTCTTAGCCCCGCCGCCACAGGGGCTGCTCCCCCATCTTCAAAAATGACTCTCAAACCTGCTAATCCCACGATACGAGCCCTAGGCTCTGATACCAATTGTTGTGTTTTGAAGGCTTTAATTACACAAAGAAAACTTTACGTACAGAGAATGTGTTTTTGTTGTTCAAGTAAAACCCTACTTTCATTCATGCTAAAACTTACATTATATAGAATAATATAAATACCCACTAAGGCACTAACCCACTAACTAATAATTAGGGCCACTAACCCATTAACCCACTAACTTAATCTTGCTAAACACTTCAACATTAAAAAAACACATGATTAATTAAAAATACTTGACCCATATAAAAATACTTCTACCGACCCGACTTGACCCGTCAAGATTAATCCAACATTCACCCCCTTAATCTTGACATTATGACCGTTTTGCTCGTTGATTGAACCACATAGGTTCCGGTCTTGCTCTTGCCATACGAACCGTTAAGGTTGGATTCTTCTTTCTTTCTTTCTTTTGGCTATCGATATTCTTCTTTCTTTCTAATCGACGCCTTTCTTTCTTCATTCTGACTGGTGCGTACTCTTTCTTTCTAGTTACACGGTCTCTTTCTTTCTTGCGATGCCTTCTTTCTTGCAAAGCGACGCCAGCCTCTTTCTTTCTTTCTTCTTTATTGTGGCGCCTCTTCTGTCTTTCTTACTTGCTTAATCCAAATTGGATTTCCTTTCTACATGAACCATAAAGGTTCAAACTTGCTAACGTGTTGAAACTTTCTGCTCAATCTTGCTTGCTATCACCTGCTAGGAAAATAACTTTGCTACTTGATTTAGGAACCATCTTACACTCTTGCTAACTTGCTTGCCCGCAAAGACCATACATTTGCAACTCTTTGCTGTGATCACTTCTTTCCTGTTCATACCACTGTCATAGAATCACCCCTGCATTTAATCAAGACCGATGTCGGGCTAAATTGTTTTTTGCTGCATCATTCAGTTACAAACTTGTTGCCTTGCGTCTTCTTTCTTGTTATCATCGGCTGCTATACTAAAGAACCACCACACAACAACAAATCTGCCTTGAACATACCGTGATTTTGCTGCTTGTTGTGGCTTTGTTTTATTTTGTTTTTAAGAAAAAACAACTTGGCAGATTCCTTCAATAATCTCAGCCGCCACCCAATTAATTTTTTTCTTTGTCGTGACCTGCTCTCCTTATCTTCATGTTATTTGATCACAAATAACCTACTTTCTTGCTGTCACCGACTAGCCTCTATTTTTTGACTCTCTTTCACCGGCCTACTTGCTAACACCATCTATATCTTTTTCTTGATCAATCAAAACAGTTGATCCCCCTTGCTGCTTTCCTTCTTCCTCTAGACGGTACTCACCGCCACAAAACACTTTGCTGTTCTTCTACACACCCTTCTGCGAACCCTTTCGTTCTTAGCCCCGCCGCCACAGGGGCTGCTCCCCCATCTTCAAAAATGACTCTCAAACCTGCTAATCCCACGATACGAGCCCTAGGCTCTGATACCAATTGTTGTGTTTTGAAGGCTTTAATTACACAAAGAAAACTTTACGTACAGAGAATGTGTTTTTGTTGTTCAAGTAAAACCCTACTTTCATTCATGCTAAAACTTACATTATATAGAATAATATAAATACCCACTAAGGCACTAACCCACTAACTAATAATTAGGGCCACTAACCCATTAACCCACTAACTTAATCTTGCTAAACACTTCAACATTAAAAAAACACATGATTAATTAAAAATACTTGACCCATATAAAAATACTTCTACCGACCCGACTTGACCCGTCAAGATTAATCCAACATTCACCCCTTAATCTTGACATTATGACCGTTTTGCTCGTTGATTGAACCACATAGGTTCCGGTCTTGCTCTTGCCATACGAACCGTTAAGGTTGGATTCTTCTTTCTTTCTTTCTTTTGGCTATCGATATTCTTCTTTCTTTCTAATCGACGCCTTTCTTTCTTCATTCTGACTGGTGCGTACTCTTTCTTTCTAGTTACACCGGTCTCTTTCTTTCTTGCGATGCCTTCTTTCTTGCAAAGCGACGCCAGCCTCTTTCTTTCTTTCTTCTTTATTGTGGCGCCTCTTCTGTCTTTCTTACTTGCTTAATCCAAATTGGATTTCCTTTCTACATGAACCATAAAGGTTCAAACTTGCTAACGTGTTGAAACTTTCTGCTCAATCTTGCTTGCTATCACCTGCTAGGAAAATAACTTTGCTACTTGATTTAGGAACCATCTTACACTCTTGCTAACTTGCTTGCCCGCAAAGACCATACATTTGCAACTCTTTGCTGTGATCACTTCTTTCCTGTTCATACCACTGTCATAGAATCACCCCTGCATTTAATCAAGACCGATGTCGGGCTAAATTGTTTTTTGCTGCATCATTCAGTTACAAACTTGTTGCCTTGCGTCTTCTTTCTTGTTATCATCGGCTGCTATACTAAAGAACCACCACACAACAACAAATCTGCCTTGAACATACCGTGATTTTGCTGCTTGTTGTGGCTTTGTTTTATTTTGTTTTTAAGAAAAAACAACTTGGCAGATTCCTTCAATAATCTCAGCCGCCACCCAATTAATTTTTTCTTTGTCGTGACCTGCTCTCCTTATCTTCATGTTATTTGATCACAAATAACCTACTTTCTTGCTGTCACCGACTAGCCTCTATTTTTTGACTCTCTTTCACCGGCCTACTTGCTAACACCATCTATATCTTTTTCTTGATCAATCAAAACAGTTGATCCCCCTTGCTGCTTTCCTTCTTCCTCTAGACGGTACTCACCGCCACAAAACACTTTGCTGTTCTTCTACACACCCTTCTGCGAACCCTTTGTTCTCAGCCCCGCCGCCACAGGGGCTGCTCCCCCGTCTTCAAAAACGACTCTCAAACCTGCTAATCCCAGATACGAGCCCTAGGCTCTGATACCAATTGTTGGGTTTTGAAGGCTTTAATTACACAAAGAAAACTCACGTACAGAGAATGTGTTTTTGTTGTTCAAGTAAAACCCTACTTTCATTCATGCTAAAACTTACATTATATAGAATAATATAAATACCTACTAAGGCACTAACCCACTATCTAATAATTAGGGCCACTAACCCATGAACCCACTAACTTAATCTTGCTAAACACTTCAACATAAAAAACACATGACTAATTAAAAATACTTGACCCATATAAAACATACTTCTACTGACCGGACTTGACCCGTCAAGATTAATCCAACATTGCATGTACTGTGAATGTCTGCCTCAAAATTTCTTGATCTCTATGCATTGTTAATGGGGTGCTCTCAGTTCTGATCTTTATGTCATAGTTTCCAACATCGTTTTGCTCTTCTTGTATTTTGTAAGCGGATTCGGTAACAACATCTCTGCAACCTTTAATTTGGATATCATCTAGAGTTGGGATGTAGTTTATGTGAAGTGGAATCCCTTGAAGGGAAAAGCAATGGTACAACGCTAATTGTTTTGAGACATGGGAAGTTAATGCCAGAGGCTTCCCACTGTTGGATATCCAAACATGATAACTTCAAGAACTTAAGTTGTTGAAATGCTTCCTACCCGCATCCCACTGGGTCCAGGAAGGCATTTCTTAGTAGTTTTAGGACCTCAAGATTAGGTAAAGATTGAATTTCAGACATGTTACTCCATGAAAGATGACATCCTTCTAATGTAAGCCTTTTCAAAGATGCAGGAGACTCTATGCTATTCTCTTGGAATCCCGGCATCCTTTTGGACTTTTTCGATCTTATATTTAGTATCGATCTTATCTTCAGTACCTTAAGGAAGATGAGTGATTTCAAATCATATTTCCAATCTTGATAAATGGAACACGAAAGCTTCTTGAGAACTAGAAAATAGTTCACCCAACTAGTAGGTTTACGTCCTAGTACCAAACCGGAAATGGTTTGCAGGTTCATAAACGGCATCTGAAGTGGAGGAAACATAATCGCTGGCGACACTGCAAGTGCCTTAGATTCACCAAGTTTGATATGGTTTTTGGGAGCACTAAAGGATCATTTGAAACCCCTTTAGTGATGAGGGTTTGAAGGCTTTCAAGATCACATATTGTGGATTGGAAATCTCCATAATCATTTCGAATCGTAAGGTACCTTAAGTTAACTAATAATGTTATCTTTTCTGGAAAACACTCCTGATCACATTGTTTAATATCCAGCACCGTTAAGAGCCTCCAGGAACGGGAACACTTCAGAGAGATGTACTTGTGAGGGGGCCACGGTGGGATAAGTGTAACATGCGGTGTGTAATACGAAATGAATAAGCGGTTTGTCTTATATGGCGCAATGATAAACTTTTCCCATCCTGGTACTTGTATGCTGAACCTTTCTTTTCTTGCAATTTCTGAGCTGAGCTCCCTTAAAACATCATGGACATAGAAAGTTTTGATGGCACGGTTGAACTTTCTATCATGAACAACTACAAGATTTCTGTCGACTAGTTCCATCAGATAATCCTTTGCAGTTTCCTCCAAGCTTCGGTTTTCGTCTTCTTGTATAAATCCCTCAGCAATCCATAACCAGATTATCCTTGCTACTCGAAACCTATAGTCTTCTGGGAAGCCTGCTAGATAAAGAAAGCAGTTTCTCAAGTGAGAAGGTAAATAATTCAAACTCAAAGCCAGTGCTTTCGTGTGCCCCTTGACGATTAATGAACTGCAACTCTGGGAAATTCTTTCCCATGACTCTTTGATTACTTGTTCTTTTGTTAGAACTCCTGCTATGACAACCACAGCAAGTGGCAATCCTCGACAGTTTCTTGCAATTCGCATCCCAGGTCTAGTTAGCGAGTCAGGGAAATCGTGGCCATGGAACACCTTCTTACGTAGCAACTCCCAGCTTTCTTCATCTGTCAAGCATCTTAATTGATGGACGAAACCATATGGGTTTGCATGTAAAGCAACTTTTTTGTGGCGACTGGTGATCAGAATTCGACTCCCGTTGTGATGGTCAGGAAAAATAACTTTCAAGTCATCCCAAGCCTGAGTGTCCCATATGTCATCAATGACAACTAAATATCTCTGGTTCATATGGTTGAGAAACAGTGATCCACCCACGTGTATTGAAATGATAACCAACATAACGATCATTGAACACTTTGGTAGCAAGGGTAGTTTTACCTGATCCTCCCATTCCAACAATAGAGACGACATCTAGCTTCCTTGTATCTTTGACAAGTTTATCTCGTATGATCTCAAAATCCAGATCAAGAGCCACTATGATTTCATCCAATAGGCCGTTCGAACCTAGTAAATTTCTGGAGAAGTAACACCAGCATCCGCAGATTGGGTTTCCAGATTCTCGGTTCTTGGATGTGGTTCCATCTTCATGTTATGGAGGATGCTAAAGAATCCTCCTTGATAGACTTGATAGATCTCATAATTTCACAAGGGAAGGAATCCATAAAAGACATTACGCTTCTTGAATTCTTATTGAGCAGATCAGATCAAGCATATCGTGTGCCTCTTCTACTACATCTTTGAATCTATCCTTCAGATTTCTTACTTCTTCAAGCTTATGCAGGTCGTTTCCTTTCTCAAAGTATAGGATTTGGATCGTCGATTCAAGCTCTTCATAAAGCGGTTGAAAAGGATGACCTTTACTATCAGTTAGGATGACTGCTTGTTGATTATTGTTACCATAAATCATCTGGCCTAATTTCTTCATTAAGAGCTTCACCCCACGGTATTTCATCTTGTTCCTTCAAAGAGATAAGTTTTGGCTGAGTTGACTCGAGTTGCTTAGATATATGTCTAATGGATCTCGTTCTACACCAGTGGTGATATATTATAACCTCATCAACGTGCAATGGGGAATTTATTTTGTTTTAAATTTTACTAATAGCTCATAAAGTTGTCAATAACAATTAGTTTTGTGTTTTCTTAACCATTTAGTGTAGCCTAACGATACCAATTGTATGAAAAGATGTCTTTCCCCACAAGATTGAGGATTTATTTAGTGTGTAGTCCAACGGCGTCAAGTTGTATTAACAGTTGAGAGAGAGAAGATGAGAGAGAGCGCCAATAATAAAAAAAATTACTTTTATCTTTTGCTTTTTTTTTGTTTGGATAAAGTGTTAATATATTAACATGTAGGTGTGAGGTTATTGTACAAAGTCTTATTTTCTTAGGAAGTATAGAAGTGATCACAATGTGACACATGGATTTTAGATTATAGACAAAAATGAGAGTACCATCATTGTTGACCTTTTTTGGTTAAATCTAGGGCCGTTACAACGTTTTTGGAGACCCTAAGCCAGGAGCGACTTTGAGGGGTGGTTAGGGACGGTTTGTGCTACCCCTCAAGTCCGTTTCCAAGGTGCAAAACTTTTTTTTTGTGTTTTATTCAAAGAATACACCTAAACAAATACAATGATACCCCTGAAAAAAATAGGATATTTGAATTCAATATAAGCCAAATGTTAACGAATAAGGAGGTGTGTGGCTGAGATATAATTTGTTTAGGGTTTTATGTTTGATATTTGCATAAAAACGAAGAATAAAGGGGAATAGAAAAAAAGAATGTTGTTTATGACTATACTAAGTAAAAAGGTGAATCAGGGTTATTAGGTGTTGAATAGTCAAAGTGGGCCATTTAAGTTGGTTGTGGAGCTGGTTCATGAAGCTGTAATCGAATCGAACGAACATGAACAAGGCTATGTTCGTGTTTGTTCATTAAGAAAATTAACATGTTTGCGAACTGTTTACAAAGGTATACCGAACATAAGTTTTTGTTCGTGTTCGTTCGTTAAGAAAATTCAGTTGTTGTGAATAGTTTGTGAACACTGGTCTAGAACACAAACGAATACAAACGAATGTAAACAAACATTTAACTTGAAAATAAATAAAAAAAACATTGTTACCTTAAACATTGGTCGTAAGTAGTTAAATAAACCATTAAATGATAAATCAAGACGCAAGAAGTCTACTACAACCACTAAACCATGATCAAGTTTAACTAACTAAGACGTAATTATCCAGAATTACTTAGACAAATTATTCAAAGTTTAACTAACTTAGACTTAACTATCCCAAAAAAATGTCTTAATGTCCAAATTTTAGCTAACTTAGATAGAGGTTTATTATTTATTATTTTTTTATATAATCAAACGAACACAAATGAACGTAACTGAACATAATACAAACGCTCACGTAACACCTTGTAAATATCGTGTCCAATAGTATAGTGACACGTGTTGTATTTTTAATATAGTCTATTAAAGACCAAGAAGGACTAAAGGCGTCAACATGCTCAAGATTGAGCCTCTGAGTGACGAACCGATGTCAACATGCATAAATAACAGCCTCTGAGTGACTAATATGTCAACATGCCTAGCCTCTGAGTGACATCGGAATCAACATGCTTGTAATAAGCCTCTGAGTGATCCTTTACGAAGTCATAACTCTCATACGTGCCGTTTTTTTGACGAGAGAGTTCAATTTTGTAAATATGTGAAAGTTGGATAATGGAGGGATTAAAAGTGTCAACATGTTAATTTATGCCTCTGAGTGATCCTTTACGAAGTCATAACTCTCATACGTGCCGTTTGTTGGACGAGAGAGTTCAATTTCATAACTCTGAGTGACCTTTTAACGAACCGAGAGCTCAACAATGTCCGGGCATAACCCGGGTATGCCAAGTATTGGCTACGGAAGGCTAAAAGTGCTAAAAAGGTGTTTTAGAAGGCCTTTAGAGGCTTTATATAGTTCAGGGGTCAAAAGTGTCAACTTTTGAATCTGGCTGAGGGCAGTCGCGGGCCGCGAGAGACCTGGCCTGAGTTGCATTATGATCATAATATAATGTAGCATAACCTCTGAGGTTATATTATATGATCATAATCAGAATCCAAGTTTATGCGCAAATTCCATAATTATGCCATCTTTGACCAAAATGCACTTTTTACATAAAACAAGGTTTTAAATGGTAATGAACTTGAAAATGAGTTTCTACTGATATAATATTTTAAGTAGGATTATTTGGGATGTTAAACTAAGTTACAAACTGAGTTTTCAAGCAGGTCCTTAAACTATGTCGATAAATGACGGTTTTAGTCCTTGTGACTCATAAAATGATTTTAATCAATCTTTTTAAGGTAAATCATTTACCTACTGATATGTTATACTAAATAACATATTTTAAACATTTTTAACTAACTATAACATCAGTTTTCATAAACATCACTTAAAGACGTCATATTACGACATAAGCGCCATTTCGGCGCAAAGTATGGTTTTAAACCATATTAATGGACCAAGACTTGTTACCTAAACATATTTACAGTAGGTACATGTTATAAACTCAGAATCCCAAATAATTTATAAACTATGTGTAAAATGACCAAAATGCCCCTTCGGTGCATAGTTTGATCATAAAAGGTAAAATACCACAAATAATTGATATCCTACTGATATTATATCATAAATAAAGTATTTTTCCAGAAAACTTATAACTATAACATTAAATTATATTCAAGTTCCTTTTATATGATGTGAAATTACCAAAACGCCCTTATGAGGCATAATTTTGTTTTAAAACCTTAACGGGCATACAAGTTGATATCCTACTGATATCTTAACTTATTTTAAAGTATAATGACATATAGAACTTGTCCATGACTTATCCGGTTACCCGATATCGCTAATATGCGCACGGTTACGTATATGTAACTATTTTACAGAAATTAACCGAAACGGGTTTAACCTTGTCATTTATGCCTCAAAATCCAGAATGTTAATAGTTTACCCATACTAAACAAGTCAAGGTACTTGTTGGGATTAAACTACATTCTATCCAATCATTGTTTAATCTAGCGTCATACGTTTTGATCAAGTACGCTAGTCGGTCTAGGTCTATGACCTAAATAAGACCGTTAGTATTTAATTGGTTAGTTTATGCCATAATCCAGACTAGAGACTTGCCGGTAAATGCTATCTGCACTTAGTCCTTTTTGTGTACGGCCGAGTTATTAAAAATTTAAAGAAGACTAACTCAGGTAAATACTCTCGACTTATTTCCCCTATACGGGCTTGGGTTACGGTAAATTATTACCGCTTGGTCGGAAATGGGATTAATCGAACGTCGGTTCGGAATAGAGATCCGCATATTCTGTTTTAGTCAGTTTTGTTTGATAAATTAAACATTGGGGGTTAACTACCGTGTCCTAGATATCCTCGGCTCATTACAATCGAAATGGCCACGACCTTAGCACGGGTGTAGGCATACACTCGATAGACGCTCAATTATGCATTCCCACAAGGTTTGAGGAATTGACTCCTTCGTGAGTCCAAAGTGGTGTGTACGTTAATTGTGTCTCGGTTTTCGTGCCGAGCCCCGTATGTATGATAAACATATCAATCTGTTAACAAGGTTGGATGACCAATTAACCCAAGTTATAAAAAGATTTTGTGCTGATACGTACCTAAAACATTTTTGAAATGTTTCCAAAATGAGTCAGTTGGGTGTATTTACCAGCGAAAGCTGACGTATTTTCAAAAGACTAATCTGCAGGTACAATACGAAAATAGGCCGGAAGTGGTCGGTAGTGATAGAGGATCTTGCAAATCCTAAATCTGCCCAAAGTCTGTTTTGTATTCTTTCCATGTATATTTTATGATCCGCCTGTGGATCTTCTATTACAAGCTTGTATATTATTTTGTATTTTCGAGCGTTCGGTTTGTAATAGTAATTTTACTCCAAGACTTCTGCTGTGCCATGTTTAATTGACTATGACGTTATCAACTGTTGTCACGATACTCCCCACCCGGTCCCACCGGTGTTTGGATTTCGGGGTTAGAAATCCGGGGTGTGACACTCATGAACGTAACCAAACATGTTACCAAACGTTCATGAACGCGGTCGAACGAACAGACCTTTGTTCATGTTCGTTCGCTAAATTAACCGAATAAGATTTTTTGTCCGTGTTCGTTCGTTAAGCTAATCGAACGAAGATAAACGAACTTCCCGCCGAACGGTTCACAAACATTTCGCTGAAGTTCAGTTCGCTTACATGGTTCGTGAACCTTTGGAAGATGTGGAAGCCCAACAATTGGTTTTAGTAAAATTAGATTATGAGCTCAAATTTAAAGAGCGAGAGTGATTTTTGGATTTAGAAAAATGAGGACAAAGAGCATTTGACTGTTAGTTTCTTAATTTATGAAGGTAATAAAAGAACTGAAAGTGAGCCTTGGCCTTTCTAGGAACAGTTGGGTGTAGGAACTAGGTTCACTTTTTATAAAATATAATTACTAAATATATAATAACAAGACTCTCCTTATTCATAGGAAATATCATAGTATAATATCGGTTGCGATAACTAAATTAAAAGAATATATAATATAATTACATATACCAATCTTGATTCAAGCCGCATCTCTAGTGAGTCCTTCACCTGCACTTTATAGCATCCTAGAATGCAACAAAGAGCACACTAAAATGTTGACGATCCTGGTTGAGGCACGTGTTCAACACGCTTCCCTTAAAACAGATTTCGCGCCTCTACTAAAGACGACACGACTATTTCCCAGGGTACAACAGCCGAAGCAGTATGTACTGCTGAAGATAGCTCACGCGCCCAGGTTACACTGGGTAATTGTAGTGTTTGAACTTATGGAACAAATAAGAATGTGATGGTGGTGGAAAACAAGTAGAGAGTGCTCCTATCTCTAGTTGGTCTTCAAGTGCTCATCCTCCTTCTAGTATTCTTTTTGTATCAAGCAATACCATATTCTTATATACACAAAAAGAAGCACATAGCCTACTAATTGTACATAAGTTAAGGACTACTGAAAGGTTTCATTTAATTAGTCACTTAATTAGAGACTTAAAAACTCTAATAAAATTAATTAAATGTCATAAGAAGCTCTACTCAAGAGTTTCTCTTTAATTCACCACATGAAGATTCTAATTAATATTTATAATTTCATTACATTATAAATATATTAAATATCCATTCACCAAATTTCTAACAATCCCCCACATGAATGGAGACCGTTCAAAACACATAATATTTCCAATGGAACCTCGACAGTTGAGTTTTGCATACGATAGGTAGGTGTTACCCTTTGAACATTCGCTCATGAAATGCACTTAGCCCACTAGCTCTAAGTAGACATCGATGTCTTTGAACTCGTCTGCCATTTGTGTAGACGACAATACACTTCACACAAGACTCTCCTTAGCCGGGTCATCTCCTCATTTTCGTGTCCAATAATGGTCGTGGAACACTTTTCTAGTTCTGCGAGAGCTCTAGGAATTGTGCCCTCAATTCCATTCGAAGCGACCCCACTTCTCTCTAACATAGGTGATTCTCCTTAGATCATTAAAAGCATCGTGGTTATCGTGATTTATCCAAATCATTTACCACATATTATGCTTAGCCTCACTCTTTGTCACTGAATATCATAGGAATAGACTAGGACGTATTTAAACACCCTTTTATACTTTGGGGGTATGTATAACCATATATACTAGCTTATGCGTATCATTTATGCCCCCACAATGACCACCCTTAGGCATATGAGTTAGTTGTCCTATTGAACTTAGATCTTGGGATCTCCAGTCAACTAACTTAGGTTTCCTTCACATACCCTTTTTCATGGGCTTTAGTCTCATTCCCAAACTTGATCTCTAATAAACCCTCAGGTTGTTGAATCCATAACATTATATTTGACTTTGTCTAGTCACTACAGATAACTTTACTTATTTGAGATCAGTTGACATGATGTGTTCTTAACTTGCAAGTTAATTTGCCTATTTTCGACTTCTAATACTATAACCTCAGTGGCCATCTGAATCTGGTTATAATATATGTCTTTCTAAGATAAACGTATCATTTAAGGCAAACACAACTCCATTATGCACTACGACCTTTGTGTCCTCCACTTAGTCGTCTGTTTGCAATGTTAGATTGGATTACAAAATCCTTATCGTCAAACTTTTATGATACAAATGCAAGACACCCCCACATTTAAGTGTTATATGATATCATCCAGATGGGGTAATGAAAACCATTTCTACATACCCTTATAGGGTTGTTTCTAAATGTATCCTCCCCCACATTTCTTGCCATTTGATCAACATTTCCGTAACTTCACTTAGGACGACATTTATACACAATGATTGAACAAGATCAATCTCATTGTATCAGTGAATTCAACTCATATTGCATTAGCTTACATAAGCTTCCGAGCTGACCGAAGCAACACATGCAATTGTCATAAGTTTGTCACCAACTTAGAATAATTCTAATTTAACATCTATAATAAGCCTAGACAATGAGTTCTCGTCATTAGCTTTTCGAACAAACTCTTCAAAAGTTTCATGTCTGTTCCTTATAATGAATGAAAATTCTCCCTCAACTTTGTCTGTACACAAATTATTTTGTGTTCATAAACATTTGAAGGTTTAGAGTTAATTAGTCTCCGTCAAGACCCATAATTAACCAAGTACTAGTCTAGCATGTTTTAGACTACAATACTTTAGCATGTGAACATAAGATGCATCATTCTGATTCTTCACAGCCCTAAGGATATCATAATATCACTTTGTAACATTCATCCCTTGTTAAGAGAAAATAATGAGACTTATTCATAATCCTAAAACATCAATATTTAGGAAGGTCTCACAAATTATTGTATATAGCACATAGCTAATTTTATCATTCAATTAAGGAACATAATTTGTTTACCTTGATCTCCAACGTTTTACCATTGAGTCATAAGACTTAAACATAAGTCTTAATCCAAGTCACTTGGCGAGCACATTCATCACCGACAAGATGAATGTTCCTCGTCTACAATCACTATTATGTGTGAGATAGAGTCAACTAGATCGACACTCAACAACATGGCATTCATAATTTTGCCATAAGTGATTTGTACACACTTTTTATCTTAGAATATATATTATTATTTATATTAGATAATATATATATTATAATTAAGATGCTCTCCCCAAACGAATATAAAATCTCCATATAGTTCTAACAATAATCAAGTGGTAGACGTATCTACGTATAGATCACTCGAAACAAATCTCGCAAGATTTATCAAAGGTATAAAATAACATATAGTACTTTTCTTTCATATGTTAGAATTCACACTTGTGAATTTTCCAATCACTTCTAACGAAGTATGTCGACATGGATTTTGTTTGTGTATTTCATCTAAATACACTGAGTACGTTCTTTCATTATTTTATCATGATGTGGTTATACATTTGATGTTTCGTCTTTGACTTTTAGTCAAGCAACAACCCTCAAGTTGTTTATGTCCAAATACATTCATGTACTATTCGTTTAAAAGCCATTTTTAAACAATGTATAGTTGATGTTATAATTACTTTCCACAAAAATAATTTATACGTCATAAACATTAGTGATTTATTTCTTTGTAAAAAATTGCATGTGTTATCCGAAGATATTGAACACAAAACAATAAAATACATTGGAAACTAAATCATAAGTGCCAAACACTTTTGAAATTTAAATGAAAGCATAGACGATATATAGACATCAAATATCAAAGTGCTTATATCTTCAACACTTTATAATCTGACCGAAATCTTCTCAAAGATATCGTCCCATGGCATGTCTTGAGGTACTCCCTCAATAAGACTCCATGCACTTGTAAGTACAAGTTCCCCATTTTATCATGAAACTTTAAACTTGGACAATTTTGCTCAAAACAACACCAAGTTGTTACAAAGGCTACATTTAAGTAGTAAACTTGAACAATTAAATTTGTTCATAACAACACCAAGTTGTTTTCCATCAAATAATATTCACGATATTGTTACTTTGTTCAACATATGCTACTTATAGCAAGAGTAGCAAACCATTTGAATTCTCAAAACTGTGCCAAACTTTGTTTTAAAAATCATTTTTAAATATTTCATTAGTTTTGCAACATACGATATTCATAATATCAATTAGAGTTTATGATAACATAAATCAAAACCAAAATATCAAACGGTTTGATATTGTTTAGTCTTACTACGCATGTACTAAACATTTTCTAACACGCATGTTAAAAAAATGTTATAACGGGCATATTATAGAAACAAACGTTTACATAAAATGTTTGCCAAGAATAAAGTTTATAAAATAAACTATTTCTCATAATTTTTAATTCACACAAAGGTAATTAAATGTTTACATAAAATATTTTCATTCATTATGCCTTATACAATATACAATCTCTAGCATTGTATTTGTGATACACATTTTCTAACACACATGTTAGAAAATTTAAGTTATTTTTTATATATAAAACATTACCATTTGGATTTAGAAATCACAAATTAAAGTTGGTGATAAAACCCACACAACTACACCATCACTTTATGGTGATTTAATTCTTGTATTCTTACTCTTGTAGTTTTCCAATCTCACCAAGTTAGGCACGTAGCCTACTTTTAATACAAGATACATGAGATGAAAAGAGTCTCACTTAATTAGAGATTTATTAGAGACATAAACTCTAATAAAAACTAATAAATTGACCTAAAACTCTACTTAAGAGTTTATCTTTCAAATGAAGAGTCTAGTAAATAATTATAATTTCATTAAATTTATATAAATAACAACATCATCACATTATGGTGATTTAATTTTAGAAGTCAATCAAACATCAACTTTAATGTATGAACTTTTATTTTTAAACCATACAAAGCATAATATAAGTGTTTATATTCATTAAAATCAATGTTATAAAAAATTACTTATATAAAATGTTTACATAAAATATTTGCAAGCATTTGTATTTAACCATTTTCAACAATCATGTTAAAAAGAAAAAAAAATCTAACGCGCACGTTAGAAATATTAACATTTTCGACTTGCTATAAACACATATATGGTTCAAATAAATAAGTCATTTCCAATACACACGTTAGAAAAGGAACAATTAAACAAAATGCTTCCAAACTAACGCTTTTCATATTTGTTTCTAACACACATGTTAGAAATAAATGATTACAAAAATCATTATAAGACTTATTAGTTTATATAAAATAGACTTATTTTTAACACTCATTTTTTAACCATATTATATAAGTAATATGATCATTTCTAACAAGCATGTTAGAACATGAAACGTTTACAAAAAACGTATTGCTTATAAAATAAAGGCCGGTCTGAACACACATATTAGAAAATTTAACGTTTACAAAAACATATGGTTTACACTAATAAACCCGATCTAACACAAAAGTTGGAAAAGATTAACGTTCCAAAAGTTTCAAAAAACCAAAGAATGAACCCAAACTATCCGTTTTGTACCACGGTATAGGATTTAAGATTGTATCTCAATCTCAAGAAAGTCAAACCAAACAAGTTGTACTATGTACATATTTCCCAAAAAATTTATAAGATCATAATTTATATGTTCTTTTTATTTATGTATTTAAAAATCTTTTCGTGAACCCAAAATCCTTATAAATAAGGTTTTAAGATTGTAGCAACAATCTCACGAAATCTGTTTTAAGTTTGTAGGAACTAGGTTCACTTTTTATAAAATATAATTACTAAATATATAATAACGAGACTCTCGTTATTCATAGGAAATATCATAGTACAATATCGGTTGCGATAATTAAACAAAAAGAATATAAAATATAATTATATATACCAATCTTGATTCAAGTCGCATCTCTGGTGAGTCCTTCACCTGCACTTTATAGCATCCTAGACTGCAACAAAGAGCACACTAAAACGTTGACGATCCTGGTTGAGGCACGTGTTCACCACGCTTCCCTTAAAACAGATTTCGCGCCTCTACTAAAGACGACGTGACTGTTTCCCAGGGTATAACAGCCGAAGCAGTATGTACTGCCGAAGATGGCTCACGCGCCCGAGGTTACACTGGGTAATTGTAGTGTTTGAACTTATGGAACAAATAAGAATGTGATGGTGGTGGAAAACAAGTAGACAGTACTCCTATCTCTAGTTGGTCTTCAAGTGTTCATCCTCCTTCTAATATTCTTTTTGTATCAAGCAATACCATATTCTTATATACACAAAAAGAAGCACATAGCCTACTAATTTTACATAAGTTAAGGATTAGTGAAAGGTTTCATTTAATTAGTCACTTAATTAGAGACTTAAAAACTCTAATAAAACTAATTAAATGTCATAAGAAGCTCTACTCAAGAGTTTCTCTTTTATTTACCACATGAAGATTCTAATTAATATTTATAATTTCATTATATTATAAATATATTAAATATCCATTCACCAAATTTATAACATTGGGTCCCACCCAAAATCAATCTTTCAATTGGAGAGCTTGTCTAAACCGTGTACCCTCTAAACTAAGCCCAATGCTGATGAGTTGGTTAAACAATTGGAGCAGATCCAGGAGTTACAGAAAATCTTCAGAAAAAAGTTGTACAAATGATAACTAATAATGGTACTAATGTTGTTTCTTATCCGAGGCTAGTGATGGTTTATAAAAGATTGATAAATTAAGGTTTGTGTATAGCTTTTAGTGAAGTTCCCCAATTCATGAACAAATTATAGAAATGCAGTAAGGGATTGGTAAAGGGTTAGGTGGAGGATATGTTATCATAAGTATATGAACTAAACCAATCAAATTCATGAATATTTTACATTTCATGCAAAAGGAAAGATTGGAGATACGTTACTTGAAAAATAAAACAAAAATTACCACAAAAGTACCAACACATAACATTCAAGCTCATGAAGTGTTACACTATGCAAATATAGAAAAACGCGTTGTAATAAAATTAAATATGACTAGAGTGATCAACTATAAACATCTTCCAACGGTTTATCTTGATCTCCATTGAATTTTATAAACAAAGATCGATCCTTCGGAACAAAGTCATTCATTTTGCCGGTGGAAAGATCGAATAAGATCAAGAACATCAAATGGGTGCTTGTTTCAGTGTCGGATTGAACACTGGAAATCCTCATCTTGTTGGTGAGTTGATAACTACTAGTGATTTCGGTTGAATATTGATTCTAAGATCGTGATGATCTAATGTTTTCAAGGGAAGTCTACATCTGCTTTGGTACCCCCAAGCCAAGCTGAGATTTTGCAAGCAGAAAATTTGAAATCGTTTCGTTTCAATGTACTTCAAGAAGCTACCGAAAAGTTCCATCCGAGTAATGAGTTAGGAGAAGGTAGATTTAGTACAATTTACAAGGGATGGATTGATGAACAATCATGTGTGGCCACCAAGCCAGGTATTGGCACTGCGGTTGCTGTCAAGAGGTTTGACAAACATTATCGTACTCAATGGGACCAAGACTGGTTGGTAAGGATGAAATGCTGGATTTTTGTACTTGGTGCAGTTTATTAATGAATCCTCTCAGTAAGATGGTTTTCTATTAATATTCTTGCAGGCAGATATGAATTACTTTGGGCAGCTTAATCATGAAAATCTTGTGAAATATATCGGGTATTGCCTAGAGGGTGGTCACCGACTCTTGTGTACGAGTTCATGCCTCGAGGCAGCTTAACAAACCACCTTTTCATAAGTGAGTTCTTGCAATTATACCTTACTTGTGCAACTTGTTTACTTAAACTTTCGCTATTGGATCATGTATACATATATTGACGCAAGATAGGCGGGTCTGGAGGGATTAGGGTTTTGAGTTTCTAAGATGACACGAACTTAACACGTAATTCGTGGGTTTAAGTTTAGTTCGAGCAGGTTTGGCTCAATTTCGAGTTGGACTCAGTACTCACGAACACGTTTAGCTAAACTAGGAATGTTCGTGTCAAACCAGCGGGTTCTTGGGTTGACCCATGTGACCCGTTTCTTCAAATATCTTTTATACATTAACTCAAACTATTTGGGTTGTTTTTATGCCAAAATTCTAAATTAATGGCATCGTTTATCATAATTCATCCAAATATGAAAATTAATATGTAAATTTAGAATTTTGAAGTATTCACATGTAATAAAACAAAAAAAATTACGCCAATATACGTGTCGTATCAGCTTCATGTGTTTGATATATTTGATGTCATGTTCAGGTTCATGTTGGATTCAGTATGCCAACCTACGAACACGACTTGTTTAGCAACCCTAGATGAAAAAGTAACACATTTCGCCTTGAAACATATCGTTTTCTAGCTTGTGCAAAAGGGTGCTAACATATTATATTACAAACACTAAAAAAGGATTAGAATATATAATGTGTCAAAATCTAGTTTGTTTTCTTATCCACATTTATAATCCTAATGACAGGAGGTTCTCACTTTCAATGTCTTTCTTGGAATCATCGGATAAAGGTTGCTCATGGTGCTGCAAAGGGACTTGCATACTTACATAGTACCCAACCAAAAATGATAAACGTTTATTTCAAGTCCTCTAATATATTAATTGATTCTGTACGTCTCAAATTAATGGTTATTTCATGACAATATATTCTCGTTTTGTTTTAGAATCTAACCTTCACATGTTTCAGGATTACAATGCAAAACTTTCTGATTTCGGGTTTTACAAGAAGAAAAGGATTGATCCTGAATTTGTAGGTGCTGCCAACGCCTATGTAGCTCCTGAACATTTACGCACAGGTAGGGGCGGGTAAAGTTAATATTTTTTAGTTGATATTGTAACATGTAAGTCTGTAAACAAACCTAATGAGTTACTAACGTGTTCGTATGTGTAAGTTAAACGAAAGAAAAATAATTGAACATGAACGCAAAAACATATTTCTTGGTCTTGTTCAGGGTTGGTCTATAGGGTGTGCCATGCATGTCCAAAAATTTTGTAGGGTCGAAACATATCTTTTTTGTATCGATTTACACATAATTTCTTTTTTAATTATTAATTAACTGTTATACCTAAGATTTCAAAACAAAAAGAATGCTGAAAGAGTTAAAAAATACTTTCTCCATAAAATAGGTGAAGTTGTGTGAGCTCAAGGTTTGGAAGATCCTTTTTAGCCCACTTCTCGTCTTCTTTGTAAACTCCATTTTAAAAAAAATATAAATATATCTACATTAGTTTGTGCTTTAAAACTTTTAAGTAAACCGGTCAATTAGTGAATTTTGTTTATATATATATATGTGGAATATATATATAGGGCTCGGTTCATATGAGAATCACTACAAGTTGTAAGAACCGTGAAAAAACTTTTTCTTTCCGTGCAATTTGGGCCAAAATTTTTTTACACAAATGTAGATGAAAATATTATAAACACATCTGTACAAAAAAGTAAAAAAGAAATTGTCGAGTCGGTAATTTTGACTGATGCAAGTTTTTTTTACGCGTAGATGTAAATTTTGTACGCAGATAAATATTTTTTTACGCCTCATGTAAATGTGGGTATGCGGCATTTAAAAATAATTGGTGAAACAAGTGATTTTTTATGAATTTTTAGAAAAAAATTTCGGAAAAACCTTTTGGATAACCTAGTTCTTACGGTTCTCACAACTCAATGTGGTTCTCATTTTAACCCATCCATATATATATATATATATATATATATATATATATATATAAATATATATATATATATATATATATATAGGATCATGAGAAAACTAAAAAACTAACTAAAAAGCCTAAAAAACATATCAATTTTTTTACGATTTTTTTATAAAAAATCGCTACTTTTTCTGTATAAAAAACTTTTTTTTTCAAAACAAAAAAAAAAACTTGTACTGCACATGTGCATTATATGCCTAGATTTAGCTTTTAAGCTTAGTTTAGCTTTTAGGGTTAGGTTTTTTAGGAGTTTGGATTAGTATTAGGTTTTTGGGTGAGAGGGTGTGGGTGGGGGGTTTAGGGTTTTTTTAGGGTGTTTACGTTTAGGGTTTAGTTTTAGGTTTTTTTTAGAGTGGGAGTGGGGTTGGGGGTTTAGGTTGATTGGGATGTGGTTTAGTTTTTTGGGGGTGTCGGTGGGGGATGAGTTAGACGGTTTAGGCTTTTTCATATTAATGCACATGTACAATACAACTTGTTTTTAAAATAAAGTTTTTTATATTATATATAGTGATTTTTATTAAAAAAATTCAAAAAAACAAAAAAATTTTTATATGTATTTTAGGCTTTTTAGTTAGTTTCTTTGGTTTCTCATCTAAACTAGTTTTCTCATGATCCATCCCCTATATATAAATGGGTTGGTTAACGTACAATATTCCTTAGCGTACGATGTGTACGAGATGAAATTACGCACGTTATAAAATTAAAAACCCTAATCACGCATGTTGAAAACCATAATCACGCATGAACATAATCACGCATGTAACAAAATCAGAAATCACGCATGGGGTAAAAAACCTAATCACGCATGTTATAAAAATAATCACGCGTGTTATAATTTTATCAGCGTACGCGACGTACATTAACCTATATATATAAAATATATATATATATATATATATATATATATGAGTTTATTGGAAACCGGAGAATCATGTGTAAAAAAACTCATAAACAATTATTTTTGGCTAATCTTTTTTTGAGCTTTTGCATATAAACACATATAGAAGCGAAAAAAAAGATTTGAAAAACAATTAAAAAGACCAAAAAAAAAGAAATACAAAATTTAATTTTTTTTATTTGTACAGGTATACTTATACCAAGGCTTATAAAAAAAGCTCCAAAAAATGTCTTGTTAAATGTTTTTTTCTTTCTGATAATGAGTTTTTTGCATGTAAAAACTAATAGTTCCCTAGTTCTCGTTTGTTTGTTGTTCCTCAATGAGCCTCTCCACACACACATATATGTGTGTGTGTTTTTATTTCAAGTGCTCATTATTATAGTCGCACAAGGTATTCGATATCTAAGAGACAACCTTGTTTGTATTTATTCATTAAGAAAATCGAATGTTGTTCATGTTACGGAAACTATATGCAAAAAATATAAACAATCAAATTTTTTAATTTCCTCTAATAATCTACTATATTGTGATGAAAGGTCGTCTTACCAAAAAATGTGAGATATACAGTTTTGGGGTGGTTCTCTTAGAACTATTAACAGGGAGACGAAGCTTTGACAAAAATCTTCCATCAGATAGTGGGCAAAGGGTAGCCGAGGTTCTTAAGCCTATATTGACCAACAAAGAAATGATCCTACGGGTCATGGACCCAAGTATTCACAGCCAATATTCCTATGTTGCTGCTACAAGAGCCGCCTTACTTGCAAACAAGTGTGTCATGTCAATTCCCAGACGTAGGCCGAATGCTAATGACTTGGTTAATGAGTTGGAGCAGATTCAACACTTGTAGAAAAATTCCTGCAAATGTACTAGTTTAGAAAGATAATGATAGTAATCTATAGAATAATGAAAATTTAATAAGCTACTATATGGTATTTACCAAACCATATAGGAATACAATAAGGATTATTACAAAAATTAATGTATTTGTAACAAAATCTAACCAAAATATTTTGCATAGTATAATTTTGGCTTCAACAAGAGATGGCTTTAAAAGATTGTTTAGATATGTCTAGTGAGAATGAACAAATGGTCTAAATGATTTTGGTGTACAATTTGATTGTTTGATTCATACATTAGAAATTTGACTAACTCATGACGATGAGAATGAATGTGGTATTATCACTTTATTATATGAAGACAAAGATAGTGAAATCGAGAATGATTTTAAACACGCATTATGTTAATAATCCACTAAATGGTAATCGATTTTCATTTATTGGTTAAGGTATACCATAGATGAAGTCGTAAAAAATAACAAGTTATATTTAAGTGGTGACGGATTTGGAAGAAAAATTTAGGTGTAATCTAAATCATTTTTTAGACTTACGGGTATCCTGATACATACAACAGGAAAGTTTACTTATCGTTATGTAGTAAAGTTTATATAAGAAACAATTATCGAACCCAAAGGACACGACTTTTACTACTCAACTTTTCTTTTGTTACCAACAAGTTTATTTAATTGCTTTTGTTTGATTTGTATGACAATAAAATAAGAGTCGTGAGTAATAGTGAATGAATACACGAGGTATTGTTTGGGATGAAATTCATTTGAAACAAATTAATATTAGGTAGTTAGCTTGGTGGTGTGGTGAACCAATTAAAAATACCCGCTTCCTAGTTAAGGTTGTTAGCGTGCTTTCATTAATTTAACAAAATATATTATTTGATGTTATTTTGGAAGGGCTCTTATTAAGGTTACCTCAACCCTAAGCCTTTTGGAAAACTTATTGATTAAGCCACCATGAGGTCTGTATTATAGATATCTAACTACTTTTTTTTACATCATTCTCGCCTAACGACCTCTTTAGTCGTGATCCGATTAAGGATCCATTAGAGGCAAAGTACTTGGTATCAATGTTATTGATATGAAGAGGCAGTTGTCCTGGTCACGGGTGTGTTACTTCATTGTTATACTTGTTCTTATTAATAGAGGTGAATGAAAGAATGTTGATCCATGTCTCATGTTTAACAGATAAGGTTACCATGGCTTTAGTACTTAGTTAAGTAAGGCGTTACTTGAAAGCAAGGTGGTTAGTTTTTTAGGTAAAAGGTGGTCGGTTGTGGTGTTTCTGTTCATGAGTGGGGGTTGCAACGCGGTGGCGTTCGGCTATGGTAATGGCTACGGCGGTAGAAGGTGGTGTGAAAGTGGTCAGAGAGATGGTGGTTTTAGGTGATGGTCTAGGTAAACATCAAATATAAAAGAAATAAAGAAAAGGGTTGCATGAAAAATTACCAAAATAACCTCCATTTTAACGTATAAGAACGACACCGTTTAAGAATTGCAACTAAAAATATCAAACATCATCCATCTTGAGGAGGTTTTGAGCCTGGTGGGCAAAGGTTTATCATCTCTATCAATTTCAATGGCGTTGCTACAGTTTATGTGCTCCGTAACGCCACTGGCACGTGCAGCAAGGTCACGTGCCATCATCGTCTCCTTTCCCGCACCGCCGTCACTATCCCCACCACCACCGTCGCTAAACCAAAGATTTCTCCACCGGATTCGAACGTGCTTCTGGGTATGTCGGAGGAACAACTTCAACAGCTGGCTCTTGATTTTGGTCAGGTATGGTTATGATTTATGAACATTGTTGTAATTTGATTAGTTGAATGATATGAGTTCTGAGTGTTGATATGTTTTTTTTTGTTTGAATGAAATTGGGGTTTTAGCAAAGTTATAGAGGCAAGCAGTTGCATCATTTGTTGTACAAGAGAAGAGTTAAAGATATTCAGGAATTTAGTCAGGGTGAGTCCCCTTTTTTTCAGAAATAAGACTGGAATTCTATACAGTAAATATCGCGATATATCACCAATATATCGGTGCAAAATATCAGTTAGAATAGCGGTACCGATATTATCGGCAATATTAACCAACATTTGATCGGTATTTGACCGATATATAACCTATGCAGTTAATGCGGTAAAATATTAGATAGACCGATATTTGAGATATAGGTTACCTCGGTTAGTCAGTGGGATATCGGCAATTTTAATATAATGCAGAATTTATATATATAGCAATGTAACACCAATAATTCAGTGATATATCGATGATATATCGGCAATTCACTGATATTGACACCGATTTTTACTAGGGGACTGATATATCACCGATATTAACTGCATAGTATATAACAGATTTTCCTGATGTCAGTACCTTTCTTCTTAGTTCTACCATTTGTCTTTCTTCTTATTGCTGCTATTATTGTTTTAAGTCTTAATTGTTAAATGTTAGTGTTGTAAGTCTTAATGAGTTCCTACTTGCTACAATTGTTAGTGTTTTGCAAGTTGCAAAAGGTTAATTGTTAATGATAGGAGAGTGTACTGAATTGTTAGTGTTAAATTGCTATATATGTACATTCTGCATGATATTAAAATTACCCATATCCCACCCTTGGTTTAAAAAAACGCAAAGCGCACAAAAGTAACAAGGTCTAAAATCAAAGCACAAAGCACAAATCGCAAAAGCGGAGGGATTTTCGTACGCGAGGCGCATGGTGCTTATATATATTTTTTACATATATCCTATAGGCTTTTAGCATCCCTTACCCAAAAGATAGTTAAATAAAGTTTGTATATGATTTAATGTATAGATCACTTAAATGTACAACCATTTTAGCAACATGTATAACACTTTAAAGCACATAAACACTTTCTGTACAAAAAGCGCGCACCTCAGTGGGATTTTTTTTCCAAAAAAGCTCGCTTTTGTGCGCTTTTTGTAAAGAGCTCGCCTTATGTCACACAAGGGGCAACTCTTTGCGCCTAGGGTCGCTTTGCACTTAAGCGCGCTTTTTAAACCAAGATCGCACTGCGATTGCCGATATCTCAAATATCGGTCATTGGCCGATATCCGATTTTTTACTGTATTAACTGCTTAGTTGGAATTTAAGAGCACCCACGATGGATCCTTGCGCACATTATTCGGAAAATGTTAGATTTTATTTATTTTCAATCTAATGTTTGAATATTTTCGTTAAATGTAAAAGTGCCTTTGGCGTTCAGAACCGAACTCCAAGAAGCTGGTTGGGTGGTCGGACGATCATCTGTGCATAGTTCTGTTACCGCAACTGACGGCACTATCAAGGTTAATTATCTTTCTGTTCCTTAAACCTTAATCAAACCTAATTTCCATGTGATTGCATCTGAGACGCTTCAGTGTTTGATTTACACTTAAGTTGCTGATGAAACTGGAAGATAATCGACTGGTGGAAACTGTTGGCATACCGGTAACAGATGATAAAGGCTCGGTTCGCCTCACAGCTTGTGTTTCATCACAGGTGATCTTTCATTCTTTCTTCTAAAGGATAACTATCCCACTTTCATTCTTATGGTTCTTGTTAATTTAAAGATATATTGATTTGATTACTCAGGTCGGCTGCCCGTTACGTTGCTCATTTTGTGCTACTGGAAAAGGAGGTTTCGCTAGAAACCTTAAAGCGCACGAGATTGTGGAGCAGGTTTTGATAACCAACGAAGCGAATGAAATTTTTTTAAGATGATAATAATACATCGTATATGGTTTTTGATTTACTGTGTTATGTGTAGGTGTTGGCGATAGAGGAGGTGTTTAACAATAGGGTTACGAATGTGGTATTCATGGGAATGGGTGAACCGATGTTGAACCTGAAAGAAGTTCTTGCTGCTCACCGATGCTTGAACAAGGTTCGCTTTAAACATTATCACTTGCATAATTTTTCCCCCTTTTTTAATGTATCTTTTCTTGAAAAGAGGTTTTTATGATAATTCTTTCCTTTCATGTTTGTTTATTTATATTTTTAAGGTAAAAATGATGTTAGGCCATGAGCCTATGAATTTGTAGTTACTTTTAACCCGATCATGTCATGTTAACAAATGTGTGTTGTGTTTTGGATTGAAGGATGTACAAATAGGACAAAGGATGATGACCATTTCTACTGTCGGAGTCCCAAACACTATCAAGAAGCTAGCTTCTCACAAACTTCAGTCTACGTTGGCTCTTAGGTATGCACCATACTCTCATCGTCTCATTTGTTGACATTTTGACTCTTGGTTTAAAAAAGCGCGCCTAAGCGCGAGGCAACCTCAAGCGCAAAGAGCTGCGCTTTGAAAGACATAAGGTCATTATCTCACATGAAGCGCACGTGAGGCGTTTTTTTGGCAAAACTTTGGCCTGAGGCGCAGGTGAGGCGCGCGCCTCATTTACATTGTGCAGCAGAATGTTGTACAACAGGCTTTTTAGGCTGTACATGTAGGTCTTTTACATGTTATAAACATATATAAAGCTTGTTTATAGCTAAATTTTGGGCAGGGGATGCTAGAAACCTATGAGATATCTAAAAATATTATATAATCACTTTGCGCCTCGTGTACGAAAAGCTCACTGCTTTTGCGCGCTTTGCGCCTCAGTTTTAGACCTTGTCGGCTCAGTGCGCTTCTTGCTTTTTATAACCAAGTTTTGACTTCTCAGTTCGAGTATTTTTTTAACTTAAAGAGCTATATTGAGCAATGAATTTGGGTGATATGACTTTTCTGAAAAATATATGGTGTCAGCATTGGAAATTCGCGTAGATATACCGCATATTAAATAACAGTCATCAAGTATGTAATCGATAAGTTGGATTTGACTTTAAAAGTCAACATCTTGACTTTAATGTGTATGTACTCCAGCCTTCACGCTCCCAATCGGAAATTAAGGGAAAAGATTGTGCCGAGTGCGAAAGTGTACCCTCTGGAGGCAATAATGAAGGACTGTAGGGACTATTTCCATGAAACAAGTAGACGGGTATCCTTTGAGTACACGCTATTAGGTACGTGTTCACTTATGCTGGCAAAAAACAATTTTAAGATGAAGCTAAGTCAACCTGTTTTGACAGCTGGAGTCAATGATGACGTGGAGCATGCAAAAGAACTTGCAGAGTTACTTCATCAATGGGGACCTGGATATCATGTGAACCTCATCCCGTTTAATCCAATAGATGGCACCGAGTATAAGCGTCCTTACAGAAAAGCGGTACACATTTCTTTACTTAACTTTTTTATTATATCTCGTAACTCTCTTTTAAAGTAAAGAAATTAGTTTGAAGAACTTCTGGGTTAATTATAAACTATACATGCAGATCAATATATTTCAATCTATGTTAGAATCCCGTAAAATAACCGTTAGTGTACGCCAAACACGAGGGCTAGATGCAAGTGCGGCTTGTGGGCAGCTTAGAAACGAATTCCAGAAAGTTCCATTAGCCACACCCTCCAACGATGACATCCAACCTGAACCGGAACTTGAGCCAGAACCAGAGGCTGCGGTTGCTTGCTGATAGATTAGAACAGTTTCAGCCAGTTATTGACTCGCTCTGCTCAGTTTTTCATAATGTATACCCACATTTACTTTCATGGCTTGTATGACCAATCAAAGGGTTCAACCGGTTTTGGTAGGTGGGTTAGCCAGGGTCTGCCTGCTTGAACAAGATATATATGCAAGGTGAATGGGAGTTAAGCAATGATCTGGTATATGGTGATTAGTGATCAATATGCAAATAGGAAGTACTCGAGTCGTATTAGGGTGTCATTTGTTTTAATCATTTACTTGTTTTTTTTTTACTAATTTGTGTATCACTTTTTCAAATTGTACTTGAGTTTTATTTTATTACAGAATGCGGAAACATATATTATCTAATTCTGTTTTTCCTACAAATGGACCAAAGTAATATGGTGCAAGAAATAACATCTTTGATGATATTGCCTTCCGACAATTTTTGAAATATGATAAATTTGTTTGTTTATCAAACCTGTACGGTTTTGGGCTTTAGGGGTTCTCAATCTCTCTAGAATTGGTATCTTTGCTATTGGTGAAATTTTAGTGGGTATTATAGTTGTTTTTGTTATAAAACCGGTGTTGACCGATCATACTGGTATATGAATAAGTGGTGATGATTGTTGACTAGACATTTTGTATCCGATGTGTGCATGGAATAATTAAACGTGAATATACCAAGATTTTTTTTATTTTTTTTTGAAAGGCCAACAAAAAACCATTTATTAAAATATACCAAGATCTATGTGAAATAATCCACAATGACCAATCCACAATGACCATTACGTGTAGTTCGTTTTATGTACTGTCATAACTCATAAGACATAACAGATGATAGGCGAGTAATTTTATGCGTGACCATGTTACGCCATACGCATAAAATAGTTCATGAACATCGACCTATTACACATCTAGGAAAATGATTGTCGTCCGGATTCTCTCTGATTTCCACGACGATTTTACTTAGATGTTTATTTAAAATGATTATGTCACGTTAAAGTTAAAATCTACACTAGTAAATTTCTCCTGTACGTTGTTGCAACGTCAAAACGTAAAGTAACTCGAATTTATACCGTCTAATGAAAACATATTATATTTGACTGCACTCATTTCCAAACAAAATTTACGTCAAAACCTATACCAACTAAAATAAGCACGAAAATGTATTATGTTTAACCCGACAAGTGCATATACAAAAATAAGCACTTAAAGCTCTAGAGGGTTAAAATAACATTTCATAAAGTTTTTAGAAAGTTAAGGGGGTTTAAACTCGGAAAGCCTCAAAGGTGAATTCTTGTTTCAAAATATAGTTCTTAAACCAGCAGCGAAAAACAAGTACATCAATTCTTCATGTATAAACAAAACCTTCAAATTAAGATAAAGGGGTCATCAATGGTGGATAGGATGCCAGTCCTTTGAGTACGGTAGCCTTCATTCCATGTCGTGGACCTCCTACCAAGCATCAACGTCCATTTAACCTGATATGCATGCTAGAAAGTTAGTTACGCTAAATGAGTCCTACTTTTAATAAAACAAGAGTTAACAGTTTAGATAAACGTTCCGTAATTGTTATCAAACCACATTTTCACATCAAACATGCACATCAACTTCAATCATAAATAAACATCAATTCGTGAAACAAACTTCACCGTTAACTACTTGGCACAAGGCCAAACACGCTTAATACCGATATAAGACTCCGTCCATAGCTGCTTCGTCGTCGTGCTCATCATTTAAGAGAGTTTAAACATTTAATAGCATGCATATCGGCCCATAATAATAAAAATTGTAAAAGTGGGCATTTAGAACTCACTGGGGAGTGTGAACTTCTTATGTTGTTTGAATGTACGATCCGACTCTTGGACTCTTGAATCTTAGACTCTCAAGTCAACTGGTGAAAGATACACATATAGCTAATCAACTTGGCTCTCTCAAAACTCGGAAAGTAAGGCTCCGCGCCCTCCTATGGAATACGTTGCGCTAACTCTTTGAAAATCAAGTTTGCTATCTGTTGTAGCCTTGGCATATTGCAATTTTCAAGCATACTTTCATCATCTAATGAGAAAAGGGCTTGGGTGTTAAAATGTACATTAGATGCACGACCATCGTTTAGACGATCTTTTCGGAGAATGCTTTAAAACTCACTTCGTCTTCTGGTAAAAGCATAAAGTCATACATTAATTATTGTTCACTTTCACTTGAGGATGAAGTACTTGTAGCATATTACAAGAGGAAGAAATTGTTGTCTCAACAACATATGAATGTTATTGACTATCTTAGCTAAGTTAAATAGATATTCAAAAGTGAAAATATATACCTTTATAACTGGTGCCATTAGCAATGAAAGGATGATTACGTGAATATGTTTTGTACCGCATGTTATCTAGGATATATTCTCCTGTAGTTATTTGAAAAGCAGAGAGATCTCCACCAATAATGTGATTCCATGATTTGTAATAACCCAACACATCTTCTACCTCAGTGTTTTCATCATAATGCACAAGGCTCATCCCACAATTCTTTGTAAGTTGCTCATCATTATGGTAATCTGTTCTCTGTGCAACATCAATCGTAATTTGGTCACCGCATTCCATCTCATTCGGCCCAAACATCCAATGGCTTACAAAAGTTAAAAACTTTCCACCTAACTTTACAACAACAATATAATGTTCATAAATCCAGGTGTGGTTTTTTGTAATGTTACTTATTTTGATCATTGGCAACAGAAAAGAATTATGTGGATGCATCTCTACCGAGCAGAAATTCAATCCTGAGAGCTTCTTTGAAGATGATGTGACGGTAAATGATATTGATGAGCCCCGGCTTCTATGCTTAATCCAACTCGGAATTCCTTCCCCCTCCTAAATTGTGCTGAATTTCCATACTAAGTTTCTTAAGCCTAGGAAGGCTTCTCACACAATTGGGCATTGAAACAATTGGATTACTATCTAAACATAACTCCTCTAGCATGAACAGACAACTGAAGTCCATGGGAAAAGCTTGGTTGACAAATTATTATTTGCGAGTGACGAGAGCTAGGTAAAGAAGTCGTAAAGAACTTCAAATCAATTGGTATAACCTCGATAGCCGACGATGAGATTTGTGAATTTATGCTTATATCTGATGATAGCATATCACACTTCTTGATTTGAGATTCATGGGAGTTACAACCATCTAACAATAGTGTTTTAAACTTCTTTAACTTGCTATTGATGCGGGAAACTTTTCGATCTTGTAGCAGTAACTTAGATCAATGAAGACAAGTTCAACACATTGCCCAACTGATTCACACACCTCAATCAAACTTATGCACTTTCTAACTATTAACCTCTCAAGTGCTGGGAGTTCAAAAAATCCCCCAAGACTATGAAGCTGATCACAAAAACTTTGGTCAAGAATCTTCAAGACTTTTAAATATCCTTCAACCAAATCCTGAAATAGAGATAAGTTAAATTGAATAATGAATGGCATTCACTCATTATAAAAGGATAATAGAAGTTGTCATATGTATTTGTGGTATGTCATGAGTCATTTCAATTAATTTAGATTTACATGAGTCCAGAGGGATTTTAGGTTAAGCGCTGATATAATAGGCGTAGTGTATTGTCGAGATAATAATGTATGATATGATTTTATGACACGATCCAGAAAAGAGATCAGCTTAACACGCATTTTACGGGGGTGGATATATTCCAAACGGGTTCAGGTTAGTTTCATGAAAATGGACTTTTTGTTGTGTAGGATTAATATAAGTTTGTTTGATTTGTGGAGGGTAAAGTTTGCTCAACACGATTAAAAGTTTATGCAAATCGGCTTTTGATTATTCCCTATATACCCCATTAACAGTTATCAAAAAAATCTTACCTTTTGCCTACATTCACCTTGTTGTGGGTTACTATACCACATGCCAAATGATTCAATATTGCTATGTGAAATGTTAAGAACAACCAGATTCTCCATCGGCAAATCTGAAGGTATAGACTTTAAAGGGAACCCATGCATGCACAACCATCTTAACTCTTGTGGAAAGTTTAGGAAACCCCATTTTTGGCATGTTGTCCATTTTATTTTATTTGTTTAGTCGTTTGTTCATTGTGTTTTAGTCTTTGTCATTGTATTTTTGGTATGTTGTCCATTGTATTTTTGGTATGTTGTCCATTGTTTTTTTAGTCAGTTGTTTATTGTGTTTTACTCTGTTGTTCATTGGATTTTGGCCTGTTTATCAGTTGTGTTTTTAGTCTGTTGTCCATTGTGTTTAGTTTGTTGTTTATTGTGTCTTTTATCTGCTATAATCAATTGAGTTTTTAGTATACTTTTCATTGTGTTTTTAGTTTGATACTAATTGTTTTTATGTTATGTTCATTGTGTTTTAGTCTGCTTTCCATTGTGTCTTTCATCTGTTGTTATTAATTGTGTTTTTGTTCTATTTTTCCATTGTGTCTTTTACGTTATGTTCTTTGTGTAATACGTAACTGAGTTTTCGATTTTTTTTTGTAAAGTATAACAATAAGGGACTCATATTAAAGATAAAAAGACGCTATGATATAATTTTTTTTAACAAATGATGTATAAAAAGGTTACCAACATTTAAAAAATAAGAATAAAATAACATGTGACTTAGATATGCATGTTTCCAGACATGTGGCGCACGACTCTCCTTGATTTTGAACAACTTTGTTGTATAACTCAATCCTAATAAGGCCATGTGTGATAAAGCTCTTTAAGGGGCGTTATGCGACAAATGGTGAAAAGTGAAAGAGAGAGACTTTATATCACAAGAGGGTGTAATGGAAGGGGGTTATATAACCCCTTCAGTTATACATATGTACTTATATGTATATATATGTGTGTGTGTGTGAGTGGGGGAGGATGAGCCACGATGTCATGTATTTCGCGAGGAGACAAAAAACCCAACCCATGGAGCCGACTATAACGGTGTAACCGGACGTTATGAGACACGATCAAGGTTTTTGGTGGTATATACCGCCTCATTACGGACGGTCTAGTAAACCACGAGTACTACCTCATTTTTATGTTTTTTACCTCTCTTTTTGCATCGATTACGTTGTACTCAGCGTCCCTACTTTTCATTCAACCACACGTGTCATGAGTCATGACGCGCTCCTCTTCTGCGTGTCAAAACCCACAACACTGAACCCTAAATTCAACTTCCCCGTATCGCCATTCTCACCCTAGATCATCCCCATTTCCTACACTTTACCCAAAATCCCACCAAATTTCAAACAATCACTCTCCACCACTTCAATTTTCCCGCTTAAATTCACCGATTAACTGCCGGTACGTCCACAATTTCCTCAATGTGCTTCTAATTTTGACTCTGTTTTGTGCAGTGAGTTTAATATTGTATAATACTATACTGTATCGGCGATCCTTCCGATCGAGAAGCATTAATATATATTATATAATGATAATGATAGCGATATTACTTGAATGTGTTAGCTAGGGTTTCAGTGTTTTGTTGAAGAAGCATTTTTATCAACTGATTTAGGATATTAGGGTTAGGTTTTCTGATTTTATTTTTGCAAGCGATAATTGTGGAAAAAAAAACAATGTAGAAATGTTATAAATGTGACTTTAAGTTTCGGAATGTCAGTAGAAGATGATTGCATGTAGGGATGAGATCAGTACCGAACCTGTTACGGTGCCACAAATTACCGAAATCGAAACTGAGCTCAACTCTATACTGAATACCGTACCGAGTATTGGCTGTCAGTGCCGTACGCCGGTACAATACTAGCATTGTTGAAAACACTGAAAAATATGAATACCGAAATCGTTGAAAACATATACTGATTGTTTGTCTTGTGTGGTTGTTAGGTGTGTTTAATGGATGATTATATGGATCATAACTCTGGAGAAGACAGTGACGGAAATGATTCGGAAGTAGAGGAGTACGCAGATAAAATGTATGAGGAACTCACGGGCGGAAAATACAGTGTGAAGTTATCCGATGTAACTTTCACTTGCCCGTTTTGTACAAACAAGAAAAAGCGCGATTACCAGTATAACGATCTGTTACAGCATGCGACCATGGTGGGAAAAAGTTATTCGAAAAAACGAAGTGCGAAAGACAAAGCAAGTCATTTAGCGCTCGTGAAATATCTCGAGAAAGATATTACAGAAAACTCTGGTTCGTCACAAGCGAAAGATAATGTTGACGTTGACCATCTTGCAGAGCATGATGGTGATGAGATGTTTGTATGGCCATGGAAGGGTATTGTTGTCAATCTCCCTATCGAGTTAAAAGACGGGCGTTACGTAGGAAAAAGTGGTTCGAATTTAAGGGATACGTTGACTACGAGAGGGTTTAATCCCACGCGAGTTATTCCGTTATGGAACTTTCGCGGTCATTCGGGATCCGCGGTTATCGAGTTTAGAAAAGACTGGGTGGGATTCAACAACGCAATGTCGTTTGAGAAAGCGTATGACGCTGATCATCACGGTATACGGGATTGGAAGGTTAATAAAAACGATCTGAAGGATGAGATTTACGGGTGGGTTGCTCGATTCAATGATTATAATGCAACTAATATTATTGGAGAACATCTTCGTAAGATTGCGGATCTTAGAACCATTTCTGATATAATTGCGGAAGAAGATCGTAAAATGGATAGCTTGGAATCGAATTTGAAAAATATAAACGAAGTGAAAAAGAAGCAGTTGGAAGAAATGGAGAACCAATATGTCGAAACTGAACACTCGCTCAAAAAGTGTATTGCCGAAAAAGACGTACTTCTTCAAAAACATAATGACGGTTTGTGTGTGTTTTTAGCTTCACATCTACAGTTATTGTGATATAACAAACTTGTTACTTTTTTTGTATATGTCAGAGCTCAAGAAAATTGAGTCGGGTGCACGAGAACATTTCCAGAAGATCTTTAACGACCATTTAAAGACGAAACAGAAATTGGAAGACGAAAAGAGAAAACTTGAGCTTCAAGGGCAAGAACTACAGAAACGTGAAGCGAATGACGAAATCGAACAAAAAAAGCTAGCTGAAGAAATTGCAGAGGTGTGACCCTTTGCGTATTTCATGTTACGTTCATAAATGGGAAACTGAAGTTGCTTTCTTTTGTTCTTTCAGAATGATGTACGGAATAGTTTGCTTGAGAAGGCATCTGATGAGCAACAGAAAGCCGATGAAAGTGTGATGAATCTCGCAGAAGATCAGAAGGTTAAGGATTATTTTTTTTATATTATTATTATATTATTATTATTATTATTATTATTATTATTATCAAATTTTGAGGTGAATTTTTCTGTTTTTGGTATAACTAGTGGGTTATCACCCGCGCTCCTCAACTAGTTCGAAGTGTAGATAAAAATAAGCAAATAGAAAAGAGTTAAAGTTGTTTGATGTTTTAGTTAAGGGGCTAAACATGTCATTATTAAAGTTGCGGGGCTAAAGTTGTTTATTATTAAAGTTGAGGGAGGACTAAAGTTGTTTTAGTTAAGGGGCTAAACATGTCATTATTAAAGTTGAGGGGCTAAAGTTGTTTATTATTAAAGTTGAGGAGCTAAATTTTTAGTTAAGGGTCTAAACATATTATTAAAGTTGAGGGGCTGAAAATGTCATTACTAAAGTTGAGGGGCCAAAGATGTTTGATGTTGACAAAACAAAATAGCCTTTTAATATATATAAGAATTTGGTGAGTGTCGACTGCAGAGGGAAAAAGAAGAACTGCACAAGAAAATAATTATGCTCGAGAAACAATTGGATTCAAAACATGCAGTCGAGCTGGAAATAGAAAAGTTGAAGGGGCAATTAAATGTTATGAAGCACATTGGGGAAGATGATATGGAGACTCTAAAAAAAGTGGATGAGGTACAGAAGAACTTGAGAGAACGAGAGGAAGAACTCGACGATTTGGAAAGCTTAAATCAAACTCTCGTTGTTCAGGAACGCAAAAGCAACGCTGAGCTTCAAGAAGCTCGTAAAGAACTAATTGAAGTGAGTGTGTTCTAGTTTTGTTTTGTAATTCATGTTCCTATTAGTTTATAATGGGTCCAAACGTCGGGTGAAAATAACTGGGGTTGGGTTGACCCAAAATGTTTTGACCAAGTGTATTAATTTTGGAACTAGCATATCACTATATCAAATATGATTTATATTATTTCAGCAATAATCTATTTTTTTAATAAAGTGACGAGTAGAATGCCATTTCCGTCTCTGAGGTTTGGCCAGTTTTGCGACTTTCGTCCAAAGGTTTGTTTGTTTTTCCGCATCTGGATTCAATAGGTTTGAATTCTTGCCATTTTCATTCGGCTCGTTAACTCCATCCAATTTTCTCCGTTAAGTCAGAGGTATTTCTGTCTATTTTGCTAACTTAAAGGGCAATTTGGTCTTTTTCACTTTATGTAAAAAGACAGAATACCCCTGAAAAAAACCGAATTGCCCTTAAGTTAACAAAAAAGATGGAAATACCCCTGATTTAACGGAGAAAAATGGATGGAGTTAACGAGCCGGATGAAAATAGCAAGATTTTAAACCTTTTGGATTCAAATGCAGAAAAACAAACCTTTGGAAGAGAGTTGCAAAACTGGGCAAACCTCATGGACGAAAATGACATTTTACTCTAAAATGATTTATAAGACTTTATGCATTAAAAGTATAGTTTGGGTGACTTTTGTTTTGTTTGACCTAATTCCATTTGTTAATTTTTTATTGTACATGTTTTGGCCCATTAGAGATTGAACATAACTCAAATTAACCCATCCGTTACTAATTGGGTTGTAAATGCATGTGAAAATTACTCTTTTGCAGGGTTTAAAAGATTTACCGAAAACAGCTCATATTGGTGTGAAGAGGATGGGAGAACTCGAGAATAAACCGTTTATTGATGCCATGAAGAGAAAATATGACGAGTCAGAAGCGGAAGATAGAGCGTCGGAACTATGTTCGTTGTGGGAAGAGTTTCTTCGCGATCCAAATTGGCATCCTTTTAAAGTCGTCACTATTAATGGAAAATCTCAGGTATACATTTGACTAGAGGTGACAATTTTGATGTATATATAAGTAGAGGCCGGTTAACGTACAAGACCACCTTATCGTCCGATGCGTACGCGAGCATCTCAACCGCGCATCTGATCTGATCTAGGCCTTCAATTGAACGCGGTGACACAATAGTAATGAAGTTTGCATAATTATGCATCTTGTTGCATAATTACGCACGTTATTTGTAGAATTACACACGTTATTGCATAATTACGCACGTTATAATACATAATTACGCACATTATTTGCAGAATTATGCATGGGTTGGGTTAACCCTAATTACGCATGTTATGTTGGTGGGTGCGTACCGTAGCACGATAAGAGCCTTTTGTAGTTAAATCTTCCAGTGTATAAGTAAAAGACCGATTTGGGGTTTATATTATCTCTAACGGGCCAAGCGGGTGGTTAACGTTCGCTAAAAAGAGATTACTATGGTGTATTTGTGTAATGTTTATTTTGGTATGATATCTCAGAAGTTATATAACTTTTTTGTTTTTATTTTTATGCAATGGGTGCAGCGTGTGATAGATGAAAATGAGGAAAAACTGAAGGGCTTAAAAAGAAACTACGGAGAAGAAGTTTATAAAGCTGTGGCTACTGCGTCAACAGAAATAAACGATTACAATCCGAGTGGAGCGTATGTGACAACCGAGCTATGGAACTTCAACGAGGGCCGGAGATCTACATTAAAGGAAGGAGTTATGTCTCTTTTAAACATGTGGGACATGCACAAACGAAGGCGGAACATGTGACCGGGTTTTACGTATGTGACATTAGAAGTATGTTTTTTTCTGGTGTTGCGAGAACTCCAGTTTTCGTCTAGTTATTGGTATCTATATATGGATATAAACCTAACTGACAATATGTACCTTCTAAAACCTTTCTGATTAAATAGTCTTCCAATGTGTGTGTGGGCTCAGAACCTAACCAAAACCGTAATTCAGTTTCTGGTTTTAGGAAGGCGTTAGGTTTGGGTTTCCAGTTTACGTATGGGTTTAGTTTGGTTTGGTTTAGTTACGGGTCGGTTTCTGGTTTTACATCTGTGCTTGAAGTATTTGGGCCTGAAAAAATGTTAGGCCCGAAATGACGAATTTGGGCCTGAAACTTTTGGTAGAAAATTTTTGATAATCATATGTTAATAAATCCAGTGGCAAACGTTTAAACAAGTTGGGTTTGGTTCTTTGATTTGCTGCGTCTGGTTTTGGAACGAGGTATTAGCGCATCTGAATCCATGTTTTCGGTTTTTAAAATAAAAACAAAACCAAACCGCTTGTTATTAGTTTGGGTCGGTTATTTTGGTACGATTTTTTCCGATTCGGCTAATTGTTTCTTTCCTCACCCATAATGTGATCCATTAGATCATGTTGGTTGGAGTATAGGTGAGATGGGCACCAAGGACTTGGGTTCAGTCCGGTTCATATGGTCACATGTGATCGGTTAACTTGAGCTCAAGCTGGTCACAGAAAGAATATATGCAGGGGCGGACCTACTCATTTTGTATAACAATCCGATTTAAATTTTTATGACTTAATTACTATCTGTCATCCCGTTTGACACTTTTAGATAACACGGGCTAAAAAAGTTGTGATTACACGTTTTTTTAACGTGCACCACCGGGGGTTGATGTTTCTATATGAATTACAATATGGGTCGTACCAGAACTGAACAATCCTAATAATTCAATCATTTCATCTGAATCTCCACAAACTCCGCACAATTAACACCAATGGAGTAGTAGCATCTTTTAACGATTCTTCTTGTTCCTTGAGTATCACATCTCAGATTTGGGAAACTTGAAGATGGGGATTTCGATAGTATCTAAATCAAATCGATTATACTCCTAATTACAAGTACATGAATATCATGGTTTCACCTTCTTATCCATCCTTTTAAAGTAGCTTTGGGGAATCAAAAACATAACATTAAAACTAGAGGTGCAAATGAGGCAAGCCTTGTCGAGCCCTAGCCAAAGCTCAAGCCTGACATGTGAAGCTCGCTAGGCTCATTGAGCCTTAATGTAATATTAATATTTATTAATATTTAATAACATTTACCCGTTACTTAAAGTTGTCTAGTAAATGACCTGAGCCAAGCTTATTTAAATTTGTTTATGAGCCGAGCCGTAACATAATAAGTTCGTTTAGTAAACGGGCCCAAGCTTGAGCTTCACTTATCGAGCTTGCGAGCCTAAACAAATCTATTATTTATGTTATTTTTATTTAAGAAATCAATTAATTAATAATAAACAAGCCGAGTTCGAGAACTTACCAACGAACCAAGCTCAAGCTATGAAAACAAGGTTTGACCCGAGCCTAGCTCGAGCTCTCGTAAGTTAGTTAATCAAGCTCGGGCTTGGCTCGGCCGTATACACCTCTAATTAAAAATTCAGTGATTTTTATATTAGAGAAATTTAAATTATAAAATAAAAAACTTGATTAGTTCAATTACCTTAAAAATAAAAGGAATATTGGATTTTAATAATTCTAACTATTCGTCGTTGGCGGCCAACAATCCCAACTTAAAAATAACCACTGGCAGTCCCAACTATTAACATATTGGCTTCCAACGGACCCTAACTAACAGACCCATAACCTCGTTAGTCGGTCGCTGGAAAAACGTTAATGGACAAAAAACTCCTTTTTGGCCATAAAACTCAAACATTTTCGCCCCAAACCTCTTTGTAACCTTATTACAGACCGTCCGGAACTTTTTGTAGTAAAATCTCCAATATTGAGGTCGCTAGAAAATACCCTTTCTCCGGAAAACTCAACTTTTTCGTCCCAAACCTCTTTGTAACCTTAGATCGGACTTTTAGGAACCTTTCTCTAGCCAAAAACGTTTTCCCGGTGACCAGAGACTAACGCTGTTAGGGTTCTGTTAGTCAGGGTCCATTGGAGGCCACTATGTTAATAGTTGAGACTGCTAATAGTTATTTTTTAAGTTGAAGCTTTGGTGGCTAACAACGAATAGTTAAGATTATTAAAATCCAATATTCCAAAATAAAATTCAAACAACATAGAATTAGGAACCTTCCATGAAACGACACCGTATTGCGCACCAATAATCATAACCCTTCAAAACCCTAAATCGTTCACAAGTCTATATATACATCAACAACAATCACTAGTTCACCAAATCAACCCTATCTTCCCGATCAACCGCCGCCGACGTCGTCGTCGTCGTCTACCACCACAACCACCGTCGCAGGCGTTCGGGTTCACCGATCTCTCTTCTTTCCTATCGTCTCTTGTTTGTTATTCATCTTTTAAATTTGTTTCAATTGCATTTGTTGTATTTGATTGTAAATAGAGGCAGATGTTTAACTTCTGTTATATCTCTATTTATGCACAACAATGCGTATATAAAACGACTGATACTTTTTCCTCATTTTGGGGAGAATGAATTAGGCAGCGGCCAGACAACCGTAGAGATGGTATCCACAGATGAACAGTTTTTGCTATCTGTTTGTCTACTAAATTCTATCTCACATTTGATTATTCGTTTTGTAAATTTATAGCTTAATTAATTAAGGATACCTCTAGATACTAAATATAAAAAAAAAATGTAGTTCAAAAGAAGTTTTAAACATATGGCTGATATTTTCAACGTATTTGAGATGGTTTGAAAATGTGAATGAAATGTGTTGCTTGTTATGTGACACCAAACGTCACATAAGCTAGAGAGGTGTAAACAAGCCAAGCCGTGTCTAAGGTACTTGAGCTTGAAATTGAATCAGTTTGCAAGCCTTAGCAAACCAATTATTTTAGCCAACATACCTAAAGGTCTCAAGATGTTGAAGTTAGGGAGTAAATGGGTTATAAAATACCAACTTGAGGAACCATCCATGTGACTTTTGGCGAAAGACTGTCTGACTACTTTTAGAAAGTCAGAACCAAATCCAAAATTTTAGAAGTTAGAGACTAAATTCAAAATTAATGATAATATATATAACAATAAACAACATATTCAAACAGAACTTAAGGCTCTAAAGATTCTGTTTATAATATATATCTATATATATATATATATATATATTTTGAATGGGAGCATAAACTTGAGGTTTAAAGATTTGTTAATCATGATTTTATGTTTACCTCTGATTTATGGCCAACAAGCTTGCTAATGTAGTTATTCGGTGAAGATCGTGTTGCAGTATGTTGCGATCTCTGCTTCTGGAGGAGAATATTCGTGAACTTTTCCACAAGGTTCAAGTATACGAAAAGGGTTACCTTAACTTTTCCAAGACTAGTACTGACCGATATGTAAGACCCTTCACGGGTCCATTGAATGGAGCACACCCCATTGTTTGGACCCAAATCGCACAACTTGGTCACCTGAAAATAACATGTGGTAATGTTAGTTAAAGCATGGTAAACATAACACCTGTTTTAATTGTTCTGAAGCGGGTCAATAAACTCATTTTGCTGGTGGTTGCGGTCCATAAATAGACACAGCTTCCGAGTCCAACCGCAAGTACATTCTGTGATGACCAATCCACAAGGTTCAAGTAATAGTTGTCTTGAAGCGATGGCGCGTCCAAAACATAATCATTACAGCAATACACAGATAAAAAAAGCTATTAGTTTTACCATATTTGCTACAAAAAAGCATTTATAATCCCATATAAAGAGCATGTTCTTATTGTTCTTTCTATGTGTACACAGATCAAAGCTAATTCATACCAAGTGATTATATTATGTTCACTCGCTAACAAGCTACAAGGGCATTTGATATTTCGATCCCATGACATTCGATTCCTAAACCCTAAACGCTAAACATTTATAACAAACATGTTCTTATTGTTCTTTCTACGAATACACAAATGGAAACGACCTCATACTAAATGATTAAACGCTAACATTTATAACGAACATGTTCCTAAATGCTAAACATGAAACATAAATCCTAAACCCTAAACTCTAAACCTGAACGCTAAATGATTATGTTTCCTTGCCAACGAGCTCTGATGGCATTTCATTCTCAAACGTTCGATTCGCTAGACCCTAAACTCCAAACCGAAACATAAACCCTAAACCTTTAAAATGAATCATTTCTTATTATTCATTCTATGGATAACAACATTAATTCCTTTTTAACATGAAAATTAGAAGAACATATGTGTAACACATAACTCTACTTAAAAGAAATGCACAATATTTACATGTTTAATATTTAACCAAATCCTTAAAACTCAAAATACAAATTTGATGTTTAATATTTACATGTTTTTGGGACCTTTCTTGGGGGTTTAGGTGGAGTCACAGACTCCTAACCCAGCCCATTCTCCTGACCCAAAACCAACCCGAACTATATGTCTTGAACCGTAGCATATTACTACTCGGACTCCCCACCGTGACAAACCCGAGCCCTTACTCCCACCTCGTTGTTCCCTCCACACCTGTTTTAATAAATACTTATATTTAACCGAACGTGTGAAGCCTGGAAGATGATCTACATGGAATGAACCGATAGCTGCAGGCGCCTACGGACTTCGAAAAGGGCGAGGACGTTAAGTTGGGGCGACATTGTTCGAGGGGATTGATCCCGCTCTTTCTTCTTTGATTTGAATCCATGCTTGTTTGTTCTTGGATGGTTCTGAGTAATTTGATTGAATTGAGAATTGGGGATTTTTGTTTTGGTGGGAAAAGTTTGAGAGGGAAGAAGCGTGTTGACTTTAAAGTTCAAACGTACACGTACTGATCAGATATCTTGTGGTTTGAAGCTCGGCAAATAATTGTCGGGTGTATGTTTAGTTTGGAAATAGATGATCTCAAACCAAGGTTGGCTAGCTGGCTGGCTTGCAGGTTTAGCTCGTATAAATAAATTTTAGCTTTTAATATTTAATAGCTTAAAATAAAAGACATTGAAAAAATATTAAATTTAACACTTTATCGTTGTTTGGTTGAACTTCCATCAACACTTTTGCTTTCTTCTATGTTTTAACAACTGCGTCAAAACTAAACCAATTTGAAAGAGCTCAAGTACCTTAGTTTGAAATTTGAGGCGGCTCATTTAAAGTTCAAGCCGAGCTCAAACTCACATTGACTCGACTCAACTCATAAACAAGCCTAAGATTGTGTATTTAGAGAGGATGTTGGGGATAGTTAACGCTAGAAAGTAGAATGCAGAAAATATTTCAATAATTTTATGTTTGCTTTCTTTTAGGTTTTTTTTTATGAAATACAGATTTGTATAGGTTAAAAAAATAAACTTAAACGACTATAATTAAAGAAAAGACAAATTTAATTTAAATTTCTCTATACGCTGTATGTACACTTTTACATACATATCTCACACAAACAAACATTCTCCACCTTCATTTTCTATTATCAATTTCACATTCTTTTTCAAACACAATGAGCTCGAGTGATGAAGAAATCATATCACGTTTTCTTTAAACACATAAAACTCAAGTGACGAAGAAAACACACAATCTCCACCTCCACCTATAGTTTCTATTTTTGTTCCTGGTAATAATGACAATTAGTTCATGAAGATCGCCACAACAGGACAAGTAATTGATGTTTGACAACATAAAAAACATGTACTTAGATTTTATCATTGGTTGGGTATGTGGCCAAATAACCTACGTGTCACACAGGGGCGATATCATTATTGTTAATAATTAGATCAAATTGTAAAAATCAACTTTTATGTTATATCTAAACTGCACTTCATACATATCACTATGAAATTGATGAAAACCAACCTTTATGTTCTTGTTTTGATACAGGAGTCAACCTTAACACTAACACCGTTTAATTTCTTGGTTAAGTTACCTCACATGCTTGCATGTGAGGTATCTTTCTTTGGATATTTTAGATGTGTATATTACCCCTTATTTATCAAGTAAACAAGAGTTTTCTAGATAAGTTAATCAAATAAGAATTTTTTTTGTCCTTATTATATGCAGAATAATAGATGGTGGTTCATGGTGGTGAACTAGCTAGAATGGTAGTGGTGGTGAGCGATAATTGATGGTTGTTGATGAAGACACAGGGATAAAGGTGTGGTTATTAGTGATCTTGGTTTTGTGGTTTAAAAAAAATCAAATTAAATAAGGATAAAAAAGAACAAAATACCCTCACATGTAAAGCATATGAGATCACTTAATCAAGAAATTTAACGGTGTTAGTGTTAAAGGTTGACTCCTGTATCAAAACATGAACACAAAAGGTTGGTTTTCGCCGATTTCATAGTGAAAGGTATGAAGTACAGTTTAGGTATAACATAAAGTTTGATTTTTACAATTTTGTCTTATTATTTAAACTCTATTTTTCATACGAATGTGCGTTAGATCCACAAAAAATAAGTGATATTACCAATTTTTTTGAATTGAAGTACTAAACAAAAGATTATTCTTGTTTCTCAAGTGGTGAGAGTTTTAGTTTTAGGATGAATATTGGTGAAAAATTTAGTAGTAAATTTGATATATTCGAAGGATGTGTGAGTTTGAAGTTTAAGAAAATTTGAAAAACAATTTTCCTTACTCTTCTTTATGTAGGCCGACCGTCAAATTGGCCCATCTTGAAAGAAAAATTAAAATGCAATGGTGGGTTCTCAGTTCTCTATTAAATACATTATATATATAATTTATAAATTTCTTACATACAATGATTTTTATCCTTTTATGATTTTTTTTTCATCTTTCCTTTTTTTTTCTTCATATTTTAGTTTTCTTTTTAATTTTTAAGTTTCAATCGAACATGTTGTTGTACATGTAACAAAACAAATGGTCTAGTACTGGCCGAACAACTTTTTGTTTCTCTTTCGGTAAGTGTCAGTATCTTAATAAACCGAACCAATATCAAACGAATTCATGCCATTAACGTTATTTTTACTATTGCTAATACGTTTTATTAAAAATTAGGCCGCCCCACTGCAAAACATGGATGTAACCCACTAGTTATATAAATGTGTCATGTGTTACTTCATTAAGTTAGGCATATCGCTCTCCTGTGCTGTTTCATTATTATTATTATATATGGTTTAAATTCTTTTCATTCTATGTTAAAATCTTTTCAAATTTAATTTAAAATCATCAAATGCTGATTTATTTATTTATTTTCTAAAAGAGTGTTAGTTAGAAATAAAATCTTTACACCATATCAAAATCATGAAATACTGATTTATTTATTTTTTTCTAAAAGAGTGTTAGTTAGAAAAAAAATATTTACAAAATGGTGTTTCTGTAATAGTGTTAGACAAATTTGTGTAAATTTTTTTAACCAATACATGCTATCTTTTTCATGGTATCTTTTTATTCAATAATTTATTGTACTTCTATCCCCTAAAATCAATCCTTTAGACTATGAAGTGTGAGTGTGGGTTTTGTACGTTGATGGCCCTTCAATGTCAGCTCTTCATCTTGAGTTATCATTGAGTATGGCGTTGCTCCTTTGACGTGGGGATTGAGCCTCGCGTGGGGTAGGGTGACATGATTGGCTTTGGTTGCCACTTTAATTAAAAAAGAAGATTCACATGGCTGCCCATGCCAAGCTAAGCACGCCACACCATAGCCCTAGTTTTTTTAATGTTAACTTGTGGATTCCACTCTGTCATGTGTCAAGTATTACCTTCAACCCAAACTCCTCACACCCTATAATATTATATATTTTTTATTTATTTTAACCAACCTAACAACCTAGTGTACTTTTTAATTTAAGCAACCTACCAACCTATTGTACTTTTTAATTATTATTTATTTTGATAAAAATTGTCAAATACAAACTAAAATACCTATAAGAGGTCTTATATCCTAGTGGTACTAAAGGTATTAAAGTGTTAAAAATATGTTTCTTCTCATAACGTCGAAAGTTCTAGTATCACAGTCCACAAAATAAGTAAACTAATGAGTGTGTGAGTGCTTTTAAAATTAAACCTAAAATAACAACTACAGACAAATTTGAAAGTTATATAAGTAGTAACCAATATTAAAACTTCAAATAAAATACAATACTTTAGTAATAATTAAAAAAAAGTAAAGCAACAGATGGTTCTCGTGTTTATTAAACTTTTGGATTTAATACTTAGTTATTCAAAAGCATACAAATGGTACTTGTGGTTTATATTTTGTAAAGCATTTAGTCCCAACTTTTTTCAAAAGTACATAAATATTATATATGATTTTTACTTTGTAACGATATGGTCTTTATCTTAGACCTACAAAAACAACTAGATTTATTAAAGAACTAAATGCATTAAAAGTGAAAACGATAATGACTATCTTTATATGCTAAAATCCAAATCTAAAATTTATGTATAGTTTTAATCCATAACATCATAAGAAATAGTGATATTTGCATAGGTTGACTCTGGCCACGTGACTTCTTCAATCCGATACCTTTAGTCCATCATAAGTTCGAAAAAATATATTAGTTATATATTAATTTCAAACATACTAATTAATATTGTTATTTTTTGTCTTTGAATTTTTTTCATTGTAAACATTAGATCTTTTCAATTGATATTCTATTTTGGTTTTTAATAATTTTGCTACAAAAATATGAGTTTAGTTTTTTTTATTAGTTTTTATTTACATTTTTTCTTTAACGTGCTCGTTGTTTGGTTGCTACTTAGTACGGTGTTTGGTGGTCACGTTTCGTCTCTCGGGCTTTTTACCCTCTCGACTTTCTAATACGTGTTAGTATATATTTGACTTCGTCTACCTTAAACGTCACGTGAGTCACTTGATGTTATAAATTTGTGTTTTTTACGATTTCTTTTCCCTTTTGATTGTTATTCGGTTACTACTTAAAACGATTTTATACCCTCAGTTTCACAACTTTGATAACACAGTATTACACCTTCCACCCCACAACACCAGTGAATTAAAGACTATTTTTAATAAACCATAAAAACCATCCATTTACTTTACTCTCTAAAAAAAGTTTGCTTTTAACACTCTTTTAAAAGAACTTATATAATACGAGCCCATTTATTTAATAATACATTAAATGCCGATTTCACATGGAACTCCACATGTGGCTGTCAGGCTTAAAACCATATATTTTTTCAAAATGTTGTTGACGTCATCATGAGATTCCAGCAGCCTTTTTTGCCACTCCCTTTCTAAATTTAGTAGCCAATTATGTGCATTTTACACATTAACAAAACATTCTTTCATACACCTATCACCTTATTTTCATACCCTGAAACGTTAACTTTGGACCAAAATTCAGCTTTTTGGGTAATATTCAAAATTTAGCTTTGACCAAAGTTCATGCGCTTCAAGGTAATACATAACGCTTTGTCAAAGCTTGCATTTTGGGTTCTTTAATTTTTTAAAATTTGATTTTAATTCAAAAACGCACCTATTCTTGTCGAATTTTGACGTATTTTGTTATTACACGTCATTTTATGAAGTATATGGTCTATACGGCACGTCCCGGATAAGTTCGGTTACGTGTATTGTCGTATTCCATGATTTCATGTGATTCTGTTTTGATTTCACTTGTAGTACAACGTGTCGTTTTGTATGTATACGCGTCCTACCGGATCAGTACTTGACGTATTTTGTCATTAAATGTCGTATTATGACGTGTATTGTTACTATTGTTCCATGCTATCGCGTATTTTGGTTGTACGGGCCGTGTCAGTGACATTCGGTATCATGACGTTTATTGTCTGTAAGTGTGTAGATTGATTGTTATGGCGTATTATGTTTCTATTGGTCGTATGGGCTGTGTCGGTGAAATTTGGTGTTCGGTGATACACTCGGGTATAAACTTGGGTACGTGACATTCGGTATTGTGACATTTATTTGGCCAAAGCTCGGCGTTTTGGTGGTTTTTTATTTTTTTAAATTTGATTTTAATTCAAAAACACACCTATACTTGTCGAATTTTGACGTATTTTGTTATTACACGTCATTTTATGAAGTATATAGCCAAAGCTCGACAATTAGATGATTTTTTAATTTTTTTAAAACGTAAATTGTTCTATTTTTTAGCAAAGTAAATGTCTTTTTTATGATCTATAATTAGGTGACAATAGTTGAAATATAGTTTTGGTTTAATGACTTGTTTGTTAATGTAATCAGATTGATTGTGTACCCTATTTTTTAGATTATTTCGATAGAAATAGATTGATTTGTCAACTGTCAACCTCAAAAACAACAATAACATCTGTAACATCTTATTTGGTATGTTAATTCCTTTTTAAGTTTCTTTTTAGCTCTCTAGTCAAATCCTAAATCTAAATAAACTAAAATGTCGACCCAAGTTTATAACCCGAGTGTATAACCCGAACATCGAATGTCACCGACACGACCCTTACGGCCAAATTACGCGATAGTACGACCAATAGAAACATAATACGGCATAACAATCAATCTACGCACTAATACGACACTTACAGACAATAAACGTCACGATACCGAATGTCGCTGACACGATCTGTACGACCAAAATATGCGATAGTACGACCAATAGAAACATAATATGCCATAACAATCAATCTACACACTAATACGGCACTTACAAATAATAAACGTCACGATACCGAATGTCACTGACACGGCCCGTACGGCCAAAAATACGCGATAGCACAGAACAATAGTGACAACACACGTCACAATATGACATTTAATGACAAAATACATCAAGTACTGATCCGGTAAAACGCGTATACATACAAAACGACACGATGGACTACAAGTGAAATCAAAACAAAATCACATGAAATCATGGAATACGGCAATACACGTAACCGGACTTATCCAGAACGTGCCATATAGACCATATATTTCATATAATGACGTGTAATAACTGTCACACCCCGACCCGCAGCGGAATAAGAGTCGGGGCATAATTGGGTTATCACCAAAGCTCATGATATTTACTAATATGTTTCATATTTATTAAAGTCAAAGTTACATTTCCAAATATCCAAACATGTCCATACAATACAAAGTAAATAAACCAAACATAACAATCCCAAACTCTAAATCATTTTATTCTTCTAGTCCAATCCTATGTGTTTCTGGCTGCTGCTGGTTTACCTGTATCATGTGTAAAAATGGGGGTTTTTGGGTCAACATAAGTTGGCGAGTGAACCTTATTAGATAAACATTTATTATTGATTTACTTGTTAGTTTATCAATGAAAAATTATGCATAATCATAAATGAGCAAATGTAAATAATCAAGCAGTGGCAAATAACAATCACAACTATAACATACAATAACATATGATAGCAAACATTACATACCAACATCATACGATAATAACATAAATGAAACTGGGCGATCAAGGCTCAATCAAACGGAGCCGATCGTATTGCATGTACTGAAATTGAAAAATGTATGTGCGATCAAGGCTCAATCAAACGGAGCCGATCGTATGTGGGCACGCCAGGTTCACGCTCATAATGAAATGGGGAACATGCTCAACGCTCATAATGTAATGGGGAGCGGCGGCCTATGAAATTGCATGTAATGAAAATAATAAATTGCATCTAACAATAACTACACAACAGTTGAAACAAATTGAATACACATGTTCATGATATGATGTATGCACAATGGTTTAAATATAATATATATAACAAGACACATGATACACCCCAAAACGTGATTAAAACGGGGAATTTGTAAAGATTCACTCACATTGGGTGCGTTTGAATGGAGATGATGAGATACGCACGAGTCGGGAGAAATGAACAATGAGAATTACTAACCTAAATAATGGCGGAAAAAATATAGTAAATTAGTGGATTTTATTAAGGATTTTAATGAAATTTTTAGATATATTTTTGTGAGTTTAAGGCTATTTTCTATCTTTAAAATGTTATTTTTAAGTATTTTTAATTGATTTTTAAATTAAATTAATAAATAAAAATATAAAAAAAATTGTTTATTTTGCGTTGACCGTTGACCGTTGACTTGTTGACCTGTTGACCGGTTCGGTCAAAGTGCATGAATGCGCTGGGCGAGACTCGAACCCGAGACCTCCCGTACGCGTGCACGCAGCTCTACCAACTGAGCTACGTGTCTAACCCGAAATAATCTTGTTTTTAATTATATTTATATACTGATTCGATTTAACCAAAATTCTTTTAATTTCAAAAACATTTTAATTCAACAAACCGGTACCAGTAACAGGTTTCGAACGCGTGACGTGCGACTTAGTGTTGCACACAGTCCACCGCTGGACTGTGTGTCTAACCTGGTTAATATCTCGGTTTTTATTATACTTAACAACTAACGGGATTAACCCGGTTCAGCTTTATCAAAAAGGCATTTTATTACTTAGAGGGTGCGTGTATCAGGGATCGAACTCGTGACGTGTGCGTATTATTTGCACACAGTCCACCGCTGGACTGTGTGTCTAACCCGTTTAAAATACCAATTTTAATTATACTTATAGTGTTATCACAGTCATCTTCTTCATTGAATTTTACAGGCAGTCGATTATACCGTTATATCTTGTGTAGTTCGATTGTTAAACATTGTACAATCTAATATGAAATGGCAGAAACGATAATTAGAGGTGAACATACCGATGAACGGTTTATTTCAGAATTCCGGCAATGTGTCGGTCCCTGTTTTTATGCTCTTCAACTGAACAAGACAATTAACCGTTTTGATTAGCTAATCGTGAAATTGAAGTGATCAGCAAATGTTAATAGAGGGTTTGAATGCCCTTACCGATTCTCAGATGAACATAGAGATTTTCAGAACTTTTCCGGTGAACTGAAATTAGCTGAATACAGTGCCTGAATTCGATTTCAATTGAAAGGTTTAAGTTAGAAATAGCTTAACAATTGTTGGACTACAACGTTATTGAAAGAATTACCGTTTTGATGATGAATACAGTTTTCCGGCGAATCTTGCAGAAATTTCCGGCGAGTTGATTTAAGCGTTCTGACGGACTGAAAGTGTGACGAAAGTGAAATGGAATGTTGGTATGATGTTTCTGAGTCGCGAGAGGGGTCTTGAGTTGAAGTAATTGGGACTTTGATTATTTTCGGTTATAAAAACCGATGATGATGAAAATTGATGTTCATTCAATCCGAATTGATTAAAAATCGTCGGTGCATCGGTTATAAACCTGAATGTGCGACTAATCAAGTGATTAACGGTTGATTTGCCGATTTCGGTTTCTCAGTTGGCGCAACCGGTTTAACTAGGTTTGTGTATAAAAGTTGTTTGATTCCTAGAGATGACAGAAAACAACAAGTGGCTGAGTGGTGATGTGTGTGTGTGTTAAGTCTTTGAAATTGTAAACCGGCTGACCCGGGTTCGAGTCCCGGGAGCAACTTTTTATTTTTATTTATTTTGTTTTCACTTTTTATCAAATATAATATTTATAGTTTAGTTTGTTTATTAATTATGTATCATTAAAAATCAAAATAATCATAAATATACAACGTGACATTTATAACTTGATATTCGATTACAAAACGGAGCGGGTTTTGGAAACCCGTTTTTGACAAATGTTACAGTTCCCCTACTTTTAGGAATTTCGTCCCGAAATTTAAGTAGTAGAAGTAGTAGGAAAAAGATGCGGGTATTTTTCGCGCATTGAGTCTTCACGTTCCCAAGTAAACTCAGGTCCCCGTTTCGACTCCCAGCGTACCCTAACAATTGGAATGCGACTTCGTCGTAAACGTTTTTCTCCGAAGTCCATGATCTCTACAGGTCTTTCAATAAAATGCATAGATTCATCAATCTGAATATCTTCCAGAGGAATGTGGAGGTTTTCATCAGTGAGGCACTTCTTCAAGTTCGACACGTGGAATGTGGGATGAATCCTGTTGAGTTCTTCTGGTAGATCAAGCTTGTATGCTACAGGACCTACCTTTTCGAGTATCTTGAAAGGTCCTACGTAACGTGGTGCTAGCTTGCCCTTTTGACCAAAACGAACTACTCCCTTCCACGGTGATACTTTTAGAAGTACATGATCACCAATGTTAAACTCTAAAGGCTTCCGTCGTTTATCTGCATAACTCTTTTGACGACTTTGAGCCGCTAGAAGATTGTTTCGAATTTGATGGATCTTGTCTGTGGTTTCTTGGATCAATTCTGGACCAGTAATTTGAGCTTCCCCAATTTCGTGCCAACATACAGGAGATCGGCACTTACGACCATATAAGGCTTCAAAAGGTGCCATGCTGATGCTTGAATGATAGCTGTTGTTGTACGAAAATTCAACTAATGGGAGATGAGCGTCCCAATTTCCCTTGAAGTCTATGACACATGCTCGAAGCATATCTTCAAGAGTTTGTATGGTGCATTCAGATTGACCATCAGTTTGAGGGTGATAGGCGGTACTGAGATCTAATCGCGTACCCATAGCGGATTGTACTGCTTGCCATGTTCGTGAAGTGAAACGACCATCACGATCAGAAATAATGCTTAACGGTACTCCATGTCGGCTTACGATTTCGCTGATATAAATACGAGCAAGCTTTTCGTTCTTGAAATCTTCGCGGATAGGAATAAAGTGAGCTGATTTGTAAGTCGGTCAATTATTACCCATATAGTGTCATACCCACCAGAAGTGCGAGGTAACCCGGTAATGAAGTCCATGGTTATATTTTCCCACTTCCATACAGGTATTTCAGGTTGGACCAGAAGTCCTGAGGGTCTTTGGTGTTCAGCTTTCACCTTGGAACATGTAAGGCACTTAGAAACAAAAACAGCAATATCCTTCTTCAATCCAGGCCACCAATAGGTATATCGTAGGTCTTGATACATCTTATCGGCTCCTGGGTGTATAGAATATCGCGTTTTGTGAGCTTCATTCATAAGAATTTCACGAAGATTGTTGTGGTTAGGAATCCAGATACGATCTAGGTAGTACAGAATACCGTCAGATTTAGTTTCAATTTTTAGCTCAGCCCCACAGGACATCTCCTTTCGTACATCATCTTCCGCTATTGAAACGTGTTGGGCTTCTCGAATTTGATCTTTAAGGTCGGTTATAATTTGCGAACATAGAAGACGAATGGAGTTCGCATAACCCTTTTGACTAAGTGCATCAGCCACCACATTTGCTTTACTAGGGTGGTATCTAATTTCACAGTCGTAGTCATTTAGAAGTTCGACCCATCTTCGTTGCCTCATGTTTAACTCCTTTTGATTGAAGATATGTTGAAGACTCTTGTGGTCAGTGTATATTTCACACTTAGTACCATAGAGATAATGTCTCCATATCTTAAGAGCGAACACAACGGCTCCAAGTTCTAGGTCATGGGTGGTGTAGTTCTTTTCATGCGTCTTGAGTTGTCTCGAAGCATAAGCTATAACTTTCCCTCTTTGCATTAGAACGCAGCCCAATCCTTGCCCTGACGCGTCACAATAGACCACAAAATCATCACAACCTTCAGGAAGAGTGAGGATTGGTGCATCACAAAGTTTTTGTTTAAGGGTTTGGAAGGCTTCTTCTTGCTTGGGTCCCCAATGAAAGGTTTTCCCTTATGAGTTAAAGCCGTGAGTGGTACAGCAATGCGAGAGAAGTTTGAAATGAAACGACGATAATAGCCAGCTAGACCAAGAAAAGATATTACTTCAGTTGGTGTACGTGGAGCTTGCCATTCTTGTACCGCTTTGATCTTTGAAGGGTCGACATGTATTCCCTTGTCATTGACTACATGTCCGAGGAATTGCACCTCTTTTAACCAGAATTCGCATTTGGAGAATTTGGCGTAAAGCTCTTCATTCTCTAGAAGTGTAAGGATAAGCCGAAGATGTCGCTCATGATCAGACTTAGACTTTGAATAAATAAGAATGTCGTCGATGAAGACTATAACAAATCGATCAAGATAAGGTTTGCAGACTCTGTTCATTAGGTCCATGAAGACAGCTGGTGCGTTGGTTAAACCAAATGGCATGACCATGAATTCATAATGGCCATAACGAGTTCGAAATGCGGTCTTTGGGACGTCTTCTTCATGCACTCTAAGTTGATGATAGCCAGATCGAAGGTCGATTTTTGAAAAGCAGTTGGCACCTTGAAGTTGGTCAAGAAGATCATCAATGCGAGGTAAAGGATAGCGATTCTTGATTGTTAACTTGTTGAGCTCTCTGTAGTCGATGCACATACGAAACGATCCATCTTTCTTCTTTACGAAAAGAACAGGTGCACCCCAAGGCGATGAACTAGGACGTATGAATCCCTTGTCAGTCAACTCTTGTAATTGACTGGCTAGCTCTTGCATTTCAGAGGGGGCTAACCTATAAGGAGACTTTGCAACTGGTGTAGCACCAGGTATAAGATCAATACGGAATTCGTCTTCTCTAACTGGAGGAAGTCCTGAAATGTCGTCAGGAAAAACTTGCGGGAAGTCTTTTACTACAGGAATGTCTTCAAGTTTCTTCTCCATGGTTCCCTTTTTGATGATATGAGCTAAAAACGCGACATAATTCTTGCGAAGATATTTTTGAGCTTGAAGACAAGACATTAAGCTGAGTCCTTTCGACGAGGTTTCTCCAAGGATTCGAAGAGTCTGACCGTTTGAAAGAGGAATACGTATAAATTTTTCGCGACATACAACTTCTGCCTGATGTTGACTGAGCCAGTCCATACCAATTATGATATCAAAACTTCCCAGCTTCATAGGAATAAGGTCAACTGAGAATTCGTGGTCGTTTAGGGTGAGTGTACAGTTGCGTATAATAGAGTTTAATGAAACTGGTTTCCCGTCAGCAACTTCTACCGTTATGGATTCCGTGAGCTTATCCCGATTTTTGTTTAAGATATGTTCAAATTCTAAAGACACAAAACTTCTATCCGCACCAGTATCAAATAACATAGATGCATATCTACCATTTATAAGGAACGTACCGTTAACCACATTGCCGTCAGCTCTAGCCTGATTACCGTTAATATTGAAAGCTCTTCCTCTTGCAGGTGGAGGAGCTTGGTTCGCTTGATTCACCGGGTTGGCTTGGGCCTGAGCATGAATAATGTTTACCAACCTTGGATAAGTGTTTCTGAAATGGCTTGGGTCTCCGCAATTGTAGCAAGCCCGCATTGGTTGACCCATAAGATAATTGGGTTGGTAATATGTTTGGGCTAAATGTTGGGTGGGTGGAAGGGGTTGTTGGGCTTGACCCATTATTTGTTGGTGGGTTTGGGTTGAAGGCTGGTGGCGGTTCGTTCGTTGAGGCATGCGGCAGGTTTGAACAGTATGACCTGCGCGACCACAGCCGGTGCAATATTGGCAAGGATGATCAGGAGAATGGTGATATTGGCAACGGTTGCATTTTGGTAACGGGCTAGTGTAAGGTCTTCTGTATGGTGCGGGTGAAGGGGAAACCTGGGTAATGGGTGCAGCAGGGATAGGGGAGTTGGTTTGAGTAACAACGAAGTTTCTGGCGTTGCGCTTCCTCTTGTTGGCAAACTTAGAGGAAGAGATGGGATGGTTTGAAGTTTGACCCTCAACAGGGGCTTTCTTTTTCTCTTCTTTGAACTTCCCGTTGCGAATTCGGTTCTCGGTCAGTTCAGTTGCTAGCTCCATAGCAGCTTCAAGTGTTACTGGTGAGATGCTGAGAACTGAATCTTGAATTTTCGAGGGAAGTCCTCGAATATAATGCTCGATCAGACGATAAGTTGGGGTGAACAAATTTGGAACCATTTGGTTCAACTCCAAGAACCTCTTGTTATAAGTGGTGTGATCCCCCTCCTTCTGTTTTAAAGAATGAAATTCGTCCTCCAACTTTTTAATTTCACTCCAAGGACAGAAACGCCTAGTCATGATTTCCCTTAACTCCTCCCAAGTTAAGGCCATTGCATCATCAGTTCCCCTCTTCCCTTTTTCAGTATTCCACCAAGTGAGAGCTACCCCAAATAGTCTCCCGGTGGCGTATCGAACCTTGCGATCCTCAGGACAATCGCAGTTGAGGAAGGTGTTTTCCATTTCCTCGAACCAGTGGAGGAGATCAGTGACACCTTCGGTCCCCTCAAATTTAGGAGGATCACAAGATTTGAAATGTTTGTATGAGCACTTGCCGGTAGGAGGGTTGTCGATGTTCTGGTCATGTTGTTGGGGAGGGTTAGTAGGATTTGTAGCGAGGGCTTGTTGTACTTGGACCATAATGTCAGGCAGTATCGTGGCCATTTGTTTCGTGATTTGTGTGGCCAAGCGTTCCTGAGACCTTCCTGATCTTTTACCCCTTCGTTGCTGTCTGGACGACATCTACAGGAACATACATGAGAAGATTGTGAGTTTATGGTGTCTTTTTAGGTGTCATGTGTCTTTAAGAAAATGAAAATAACATAAATATCAATAATGCAACTACATCCATAGGATGTCTTGGGTTTGCTCATGTTGGGCCTCAAATGTCCCCCATACCTTCACCTATATAGTCATGTGGGCCCCCATGGCTATTGGCTTGGTAGGATTCACATTAGTATTGGCGATTTAACACTCGCATCACCCGAATGTAAACCACAAAATATGTTTACGAGATGTATGGTCGGAATGTCTCCAGGTGTAGACACAATGACAACTCAAAGTGGGGTTAGCTCACACGACGTTTGGTATAGCATGCTTTGGCCTAATAGGTACTTCGTACTCTCATCGTTAGTCCCCAGGTAGGCAAACTGGTCCTTTATTTGGATTTATACGAATGCCAGCCTAGACAGGACGTCCCGACTACCGGTACTGGTACCCTTCCAGTTACTACATGCCCGTCATGAGAACTCACTTTGATGAGATTTGAAAATAAAAAAATCTTTGTAAAAACAATCATGATGTGGTGTGTGCTTTCATGGATGTGATATGTTATGAGTATATGATTCATGATAGGCATTATATGGTAATACATACTTATGATCATGCTTGCATAATATTGAATGTAACATTTAACATAAAACATATAAACATCATGAAATTTGGCATGTAACACACAAAGATCTTATAAGTTTCTAATCAACTATAGTATAGGCTCTAAAGGTCTAATAACCTATCCTATATCCCTATAGTCATGGCTCTGATACCAATCTGTCACACCCCGACCCGCAGCGGAATAAGAGTCGGGGCATAATTGGGTTATCACCAAAGCTCATGATATTTACTAATATGTTTCATATTTATTAAAGTCAAAGTTACATTTCCAAATATCCAAACATGTCCATACAATACAAAGTAAATAAACCAAACATAACAATCCCAAACTCTAAATCATTTTATTCTTCTAGTCCAATCCTATGTGTTTCTGGCTGCTGCTGGTTTACCTGTATCATGTGTAAAAATGGGGGTTTTTGGGTCAACATAAGTTGGCGAGTGAACCTTATTAGATAAACATTTATTATTGATTTACTTGTTAGTTTATCAATGAAAAATTGTGCATAATCATAAATGAGCAAATGTAAATAATCAAGCAGTGGCAAATAACAATCACAACTATAACATACAATAACATATGATAGCAAACATTACATACCAACATCATACGATAATAACATAAATGAAACTGGGCGATCAAGGCTCAATCAAACGGAGCCGATCGTATTGCATGTACTGAAATTGAAAAATGTCTCTGCGATTAAGGCTCAATCAAACGGAGCCGATCGTATGTGGGCACGCCAGGTTCACGCTCATAATGAAATGGGGAACATGCTCAATGCTCATAATGTAATGGGGAGCGGCGGCCTATGAAATTGCATGTACTGAAAATAATAAATTGCATCTAACAATAACTACACAACAGTTGAAACAAACTGAATACACATGTTCATGATATGATGTATGCACAATGGTTTAAATATAATATATATAACAAGACACATGATACACCCCAAAACGTGATTAAAACGGAGAATTTGTAAAGATTCACTCACATTGGGTGCGTTTGAATGGAGATGATGAGATGCGCACGAGTCGGGAGAAATGAACAACGAGAATTACTAACCTAAATATTGGCGGAAAAAATATAGTAAATGAGTGGATTTTATTAAGGATTTTAATGAAATTTTTAGATATATTTTTGTGAGTTTAAGGCTATTTTCTATCTTTAAAAATGTTATTTTTAAATATTTTTAATTGATTTTTAAATTAAATTAAATAAATAAAAATATAAAAAAAATTGTTTATTTTGCGTTGACCGTTGACTTGTTGACCTGTTAACCGGTTTGGTTAAAGTGCATGAATGCGCTGGGCGAGACTCGAACCCGAGACCTCCCGTACGCGTGCACGCAGTTCTACCAACTGAGCTACGTGTCTAACCCGAAATAATCTTGTTTTTAATTATATTTATATACTGATTCGATTTAACCAAAATTCTTTTAATTTCAAAAACATTTTAATTCAACAAACCGGTACCAGTAACAGGTTTCGAACGCGTGACGTGCGACTTAGTGTTGCACACAGTCCACCGCTGGACTGTGTGTCTAACCTGGTTAATATCTCGGTTTTTATTATACTTAACAACTAACGGGATTAACCCGGTTCAGCTTTTATCAAAAAGGCATTTTATTACTTAGAGGGTGCGTGTATCAGGGATCGAACTCGTGACGTGTGCGTATTATTTGCACACAGTCCACCGCTGGACTGTGTGTCTAACCCGTTTAAAATACCAATTTTAATTATGCTTATAGTGTTATCACAGTCATCTTCTTCATTGAATTTTACAGGCTGTCGATTATACCGTTATATCTTGTGTAGTTCGATTGTTAAACATTGTACAATCCAATATGAAATGGCAGAAACGATAATTAGAGGTGAACATACCGATGAACGGTTTATTTCAGAATTCCGGCAATGTGTCGGTCCCTGTTTTTATGCTCTTCAACTGAACAAGACAATTAACCGTTTTGATTAGCTAATCGTGAAATTGAAGTGATCAGCAAATGTTAACAGAGGGTTTGAATGCCCTTACCGATTCTCAGATGAACATAGAGATTTTCAGAACTTTTCCGGCGAACTGAAATTAGCTGAATACAGTGCCTGAATTCGATTTCAATTGAAAGGTTTAAGTTAGAAATAGCTTAACAATTGTTGGACTACAACGTTATTGAAAGAATTACCGTTTTGATGATGAATACAGTTTTCCGGCGAATCTTGCAGAAATTTCCGGCGAGTTGATTTAAGCGTTCTGACGGACTGAAAGTGTGACGAAAGTGAAATGGAATGTTGGTATGATGTTTCTGAGTCGCGAGAGGGGTCTTGAGTTGAAGTAATTGGGACTTTGATTATTTTCGGTTATAAAAACCGATGATGATGAAAATTGATGTTCATTCAATCCGAATTGATTAAAAATCGTCGGTGCATCGGTTATAAACCTGAATGTGCGACTAATCAAGTGATTAACGGTTGATTTGCCGATTTCGGTTTCTCAGTTGGCGCAACCGGTTTAACTAGGTTTGTGTATAAAAGTTGTTTGATTCCTAGAGATGACAGAAAACAACAAGTGGCTGAGTGGTGATGTGTGTGTGTGTTAAGTCTTTGAAATTGTAAACCGGCTGACCCGGGTTCGAGTCCTGGGAGCAACTTTTTATTTTTATTTATTTTGTTTTCACTTTTTATCAAATATAATATTTATAGTTTAGTTTGTTTATTAATTATGTATCATTAAAAATCAAAATAATCATAAATATACAACGTGACATTTATAACTTGATATTCGATTACAAAACGGAGCGGGTTTTGGAAACCCGTTTTTGACAAATGTTACAATAACAAAATACGTCAAAATTTGACAAGTATAGGTGCGTTTTTTAATTAAAATTAAATTTAAAAAAATTTAAAAAACCACAAAAATGCCGAGCTTTGGCCAAAGTGTTAAGTATTACCCTGAAGCGCTGAGCTTTGTCCAAAACTTAATGCTAAGTATTACCCAAAACGCCGATCTTTGGCCAAAGCTTAGCACTTCAGGGTGTGAAAATAGACAAAAGGAGTGTATAAATAGACAATGCCTATTTATTACATAAGATTTTAAAAGTGTGTTGTTTAATAAAATTAAAATAACTATTTCATTTATTTTCGCCTTTCAAGAAACATGTATATTGTTTGTATAATTAGCATGTTTATTATTTTACAAAAATTGACGAACTCTAGACCATAGTTAACAATTTTGATTTATTTAGCTAGAATGCGTGCACCATAAGATTTAGATGAAAGAAGTATAAATAAGGTTGTATGGAATGGGTTTGAGTCAAGTAGACCGCTACCATATGAGGTCTAGTCATGGTTGAACCTAAATCAAATGGTTGGACATATGAGCTAGGTAGGAGCGATTTGACTGTACAAAAAAAACCCTATTTTTTAAGGCTTGACTATATTAGGTACGGATTTGATTCTTGCTCTCCGATCACAATACTCTTGATTCTCAATCTCTTAAACTTATGTTGTAATTGTGTGACTTATGTGTCGTATAAACCTTATAAAAATGTGTGTCATATATTCATATATTTTAAAATATTAAATAAACGTTTTTTTTTCAAGTAACACCTAAATTTTAATATTCACCATAATCCTAAAATAGGTTGAGCTAGCCCTTGAAATAGATTTTAGCTTGATGGCTCTAATCAACTCGCGACCAGACCGAGTTTTGTTTCCATAAACCTTATAGATAAGATTTTACTAAGTTTTTGTGTTTCAAGTCATAACATATATCATATTCATATTTATAATAAATTTTTTGAGAAAATAACAATAATGTTTATAAAATACCCATTTCTATTATGATAATGTACAAATGTAAAAATACTAGTTGATGTCTCGCTTGTGTTACGGGGCGGTAGGCCGGATCTTTCTCAAACAATTAAAAAAACACCACTATAGTTTTGCTATAAAAAAAACTAAAACGTTGACAAGACCATAATTTTGAGCTTGCGGCAAAACTGTAATTTGTCAGGATTAATGATCAAGTGTTAGGAAGCTACTTGACACGAAAAAAAAAATCGAGTCAACTAATTAAAATAAAACATTTCTATAGTTTTGCTAAAAAAACTAAAATGATGATAATATTGTAATTTTGAGCTAAGAGCAAAATTGTAATTTTTAGCTGGGGTAAATTCTTAATATGTCAAAAGCTAAAGCGATGTCCATACTGTAATTTTTTACTAGGGTCAAAATCATAACTTTGAACAGGGGTAAATTCATAAATATTATCTAAGGTGTAAAATCATATCATACACAGGCCAATGGGGATTTAAAAAAAAAAATAAAATGATAGCAATTGTGTAATTTTTAACCAGGGGCAAAATTATAATTTTTGGCTAAGGTAAAATCGTAATTTACCAAAAGATAAAGCGATGACAATACTATAATTTTTAACCAGAGGCAAAACTGTAACTTTGATAAGAGGGAAAATTCATAATTTTAAACTGATATAAAATCATAATATATACCTAGACCAATGGGGGAATACCAGACAACTGCCTGACACAGTTCCCCTATCTTTCTTTTGTGTGTGTGTATATATATATATAATACATATAATACATATTACGTACATCAATAAAACAAAACAAAAAACAATTGACAGAAAGACTGAGACACTGATGGGCAATGATAGGAGACTCAGGGAAACCTGGGTTCGATCCTTGAGACAAACGGGTTTTACCGGTAATTTCACCGTCGTGTCTACGGACGGTTGGGTTACCGGGATTTCCCCAGAAGTGATGGTGGACGACTAGGGTTACTCTCGGAGTACTTTGTTTGTCCAGTAAGTACCCCGAAAATACGCGGGATTGATTTGTTGACTGTTAAAAGAAACAATTGGCATGATACTAAAAACAATTATAAAGGTATAAAGAACCTACGGCCGACAAGTTGCTATTTTTCTATAACGCCGTTCAGGACGGGTTTTTGCTGGCATTTCGTTCATACTAATCCATTATTTTCTAAATTCAACATTATCTTTTAAAATATTATCTGATTTTTTTAACGATAAATTTGAATCATTCACAGACCACTATAGTATCATTGTGTCATCAGCGAAACTGCCCGATCATATCCATCTTTACTAGACATTAATGTTTATATATCAATTTAGAATAAAACCCAATAAACCGGGAAACGCCCAATCAAATCTCTAAAATTATAAAAGTGGGTGTTTCCGACGAGTGACTCGACCTGATGACTTTACATTAAAGCTTTGCAAAATTTTATAGTCTTTGCATAGGTGTAACTTAATTATATAAAAAATAAAAATAAACTAATATTCTAACTAGAGAATAGTAAAAAAAATCAAGTGTTTATTTTATTTTCTCAATAATATTTTATTTTAATTAAAAATTTTCTAATATTCTGCATTCATTAACTTAAAAAAACTAAATAGATAACTTAATTTTTTCCAACAATCCGATATAAATGAAACCTGTATGCAACTAAAGCACATGTCTATTTATTTTTATTCTATACTTTTTAATGTCCCCTTTGAAAAATCGACGATATCTACGTCTTGCAAGTCATTTCTATGATATAATTAAGCGTTCATGTTGCATATTTACTATAAAGACATGACAAATATGATGTATTTGTCACATATATTATTGCCTTTTGGTCACGGCATGAAACATGAGATCCAACTTACTACCTTCAGTTACTTAGTTGTTAGATTTATGGGTTAACCGTTTGAACTATGGGTTCAATACCATCGATACTTGGGTTCAACCTCATCCTCACATCATCGATTATGATTTCCGTTCTTCACCATCATAAATGATTTCCCTTAGCAATCATTAGATTTTGATTTAAAGAACAACGAGAGTCATTCTACTTGTAAGTTACGTCAACATGATTTGTTCTTGTTTAGCTTTTTCTGCTTTTAAAGCGTATATGAGAACGCTCGTGTGAAAGAACAAAATATCCCCATCATTGAGCGTCGTAGGGAAAAAAATCTAGGAACTAAAGCGAGATTTTTGTCAAACCACAAAGACCAAAACCGTAATTGACTTAACAATCAGACTTTAAACGTTTTTTAACGTTATTTTACTAATTTGGTAAAAATAACGTTAAAAGAAGGGGATGGTTAATCATGCATCATGTGGTGACGTTGATAGCCGAAAGACAAGGGAGTACATGCACTAATCGGCCTTTGTCTTAATTGTTGAGTGTTATGTGCCTTATGTCCAGGGCTTGATGCAAAACTACTATCGAACCGGGGTCTCACTGAAAGCAGCCTCTCTATTTCTACGGGGTAGAGGGAAGCCTGTCTACATTTTACCCTCCTCAGACCTTACCTTAGCTTTGCTATTGGTGGGATTTACTGAGTATGATGATGAATCAGACTCTAAACCTACTGCCGACAGAGTCATTGTCAAACCACAAAGACCACCGGAAGTAACTTTAACAATCAGACTCAAACCTCTGTCGACAGTCACCCAATAGGTTTAGTAATTTTGAGATAAATTTAGTCCCCAAAATTTTTAAGCCACAAAATTTTAGGTTTGTTTTTTCGTACGTATTTGCCCTTATGGCCTGATTTGCAGCTACCACACCCCACATTTTGTCTTTATTCCATATCCACTTGTAACACTAAGGTTTACACACTCAAAAAAATTAATAATAAACGAAAAATACATGCTATTGTCACGATGTACATGCATATAAAGAAGGATAAAAAAATGGCTAGTGTCATTTGGTCCTAACAAAACATGCAATACCATTGTTTCGATCAAAACGTTTGACACTATATTGATTAATTTATCGGTCATGAGCAGTAATTTCGTCACAGTACTCCTACTGATGACTAGCTTCCATCAATAGCAAGCCGTCTCTGAGAGTCCGCCAAAAAATTTGGCTCCAGGGTATTTCTGATTGTGTTTGAATTTCATTGTGGTGTGTAATGTAAATTTTTTATTTATGTTTAATATAACTCTATGATAACTCTTTTTAGACAATCCGTTGTCGCTCACTTGACAACCCAGATTTATCCTCTAATATTACGACACATGACGCTTACTAGACGCCAACTCATCACCCTGCTCACTCGCACCTCCTCTCATTGAGTCTGTTGTGGTTAACCTCTGCTCGCCCAGGCTACCACACCCCAAAACACCCGCTCGCCCAAGCTACCCCGCTCACCTGAACAATCACGCTCGCTCAAGCTACCACCTTGTTGTCGTGTTCGCAAGCCTCACCTGCTAATGTGGCTCGCATCGGATGGCTCCCCCTTACCACAACGTGCAATCTTAAGACATTAGTTATTCATAAAACTGAAAAAAAGACTACAGAATTACCAATAAAATATAGATAGGAGCTAGCAAACGATGTAAAATCTAATGTCAATGGTGGCACAAAACACAACAAACATGAATTTTGGTTGGTAGGATATTTTACGTTGGTCCCTTGCTCACCAAACACATGGGCTAATCCATCTGAATCTAATCCATTGGAAGAAACAAAAACAAAAAAAGTTATGCATTTAGTACTATCGATATTTGATTAACTTAAATTGATGACACAAAACATGTTTTATGGAGTTACCACCGAATATAATTTGTCCACATGCGAACTTTGCCGTCAACTACTTGCATTTCGTATGACCTCTGAGAATTTTCACAAAAACTGACTAATCATTTAGGTGTATAAAATAGTGTTTTCTCCAATTATATAAATAATAGATTCTTTAATAATTAAAGAATTGTACATAAATAATAATTTACATAGAACAATTTTTAAAGTTTTTTCTGCTTTGTATTACTTTTACTATGAGTTACACTTGAATAAAAAGAAGATAATCGGGTAGCATGATCTATTAATTGATGAAAATACATTTTTGTTGAATATACACGAATAAAAACATATAACTGAATATAATTCACTTATGGCTATTGTTACAAGAGTATGGCAAGGGAAAGTCTTGGATCATCCTTTTCAAAAGCTTCCTCGAGGATATTTGTAGATAAAAAAGCACCGTTAGCCTTGACGCAGGAGGTGGTCTCTCGCATTTGGACTTCGACGTGAGAATAAATAATGGTTTCTCGAGAGTTAATAGGCTTAGAGAGAATAAAAGTGTAGAGTTTTAGAGAGAGAGAGAGAGAGTTGTGATCGGAATATCTTTGAGAGTTGTTAGGAGTCCCTCTATATAGACAGAGTTTTTTGCCTTTGGGGAAGCCTACTCGACAGCTCACCTTCCAGATTGGGTTATCCTTTAGGGTGTCGATTGTGCAAGTTGCTTTGCTTTTTTGGTGAAAATCTGAATTTTGTGTCTCTAGGTTACTTTTACATGCTTTTGGATGAAGTCCCATCAATTTAACTTCGTATTCTTCGGACTTGTTATGTGTACGGTAACCGAGCTTCCAGTTGTTAGTCATTCGTGTGACTATTTTCTGCTTATCGCTTCCAGCTCCGTTGAGTGGAAGCTTTTGAGCACCCACATCATCAGTTATCTATAAGATAAACTAAAAGATATTTTATAGGATTAGCGGGTAAAAAGTAGATACTTGAATTTGATTGCTTATATTCATATTCATATGTTGGGTAAGCCTACTCGACAGTTTAGACAGAGTTTTTTGCCTTTGGGGAAGCCTACTCGACAGCTCACCTTTTAGATTGGGTAAGTCTTATCCTTTAGGGTGTCGATTGTGCAAGTTGCTTTGTTTTTTTGGTGAAAATCTGAATTGTGTGTCTCTAGGTTACTTTTACATGCTTTTGGATGAAGTCCCATCAATTTAACTTCGTATTCTTCGGACTTGTTATGTGTATGGTAACCGAGCTTCCAGTTGTTAGTCATTCGTGTGACTATTTTCTGCTTATCGCTTCCAGCTCCGTTGAGTGGAAGCTTTTGAGCACCCACATCATCAGTTATCTATAAGATAAACTAAAAGATATTTTATAGGATTAGCGGGTAAAAAGTAGATACTTGAATTTGATTGCTTATATTCATATTCATATGTTGGGTATAAAAAATATGTTTCTCAAGGATAAACAAGTATAAAAGTAGATACTAGATCTAATTCACATATCATTTATTTTTGGTATGTTTTCTAATTATTATTGGACAAATAATCGGTTCCAAGTACATAGATTATTCCCATATGTCATAACAAGATATATGAATTGTTCCGAAAATGTTATATACATAAAGTTCTGAAAATATTATATATATAATATATATATATATATATATATATATATATATATATATATATGTATAATGCAACAATAAACATGATTATTTTTTGATTTTATTTGATTAGAATTGGCTTACACTCAACATTTTGATTCTTTCAAAAGCTATTATCATTTGTAAATTGGAAAACAGAATTTCATACACATATTACAAGAATATAAAGGTGGAGGATCACCATATATCTTACTTCCAAACTACCAACAACATTAGGACATCATTAAAGAATCTTCTTTAAACACATGCAATGTTCCTCTATATTGTAACAAAGTAACACAACTTTGTTTTATCCGTACCAATAAAATTCCAAGTTAGTATAGCTTCTAATACATTGTTGGTAATTTTAGTGTTATCAACATATTTTAGCGGTATTGGATTACGTTGATCTTATTAAAAATTAAACGACTTAGAAGATACGGGAGTGCATGCTCGTTTAAATTTAATACGATATAGTATATCCATTGGTTTTGTTTATATATGAATAAATTAGTACATTAATTCGGGCCTTTGTTTATATATAAATTATATTATATTTAGTTTAAAGGTAATTAGGCCTATTCATAATAGGCCACCTAATGCACTAATTAAATAGATTTATATTTGTTGGTCATGGGTCCGATTGTGAATCAAAGGATGGGCGTTAATTGTGTATCAGTTTTTTGGATGATAAAAACAAAATCCGATGGCAATATGGTACATGCGAACACATGAAACTGGTCAACATAAAGAGAAGAGAAGTTTTTCTTTCCTTTGTGTAAGGAGTGTACGGTTTTCTTAGGCGACATCAAAAACTGATTGAATAAGATCAGAGGGTATGGTTTTCTCAAACAAAAATCAAGTTCGTTCTTGTCAAACCTCTTGGTCTTACCCGATTAAATATTTGTGTATACCCACAAATAGTTTGATCTGAAAGTGTATCACGATTCCAAGAGGAATCCAAGTTTAATTTTCAGTGTTCTTCATTTCTCTAATCAGATCTGCGATTTCGATTCACTGCAAGTATCGGGTACGTTATATATATAACTCAACAAAGATCAACTAGTGGTTGGTTATTTTTGAATTGAAATCAAAGAATCAAGAAGGGTTGGTCTAACCGAATTCAATATCTGCAATTTTGGGTTCAACAAAGATCGAATTTTGGGTTTGCAATTTACTGTTCTTATTCGATTTCATCTTCTGGAATTCTGTTTATATTCAAGATATACATCAAAACACACATGCCAAGATGGCATAGTGGTTTGCGATTTCTCTATTATTTGATCGATCACAAAATGTTTTGTTATTTGGAATTATTAATACAACATCAGTTAATTGCTTTTAAATCAGATTAGACCAATTAATTGATACAACATAAAATATGTCGGTCACCTGGTTCTTTAATTTTCATGCATTGGTCAAGTAATTGCTAATTTTCATGCATTGGTCAAGTAATTGCTTTTAGTTAAGGTTAGAGGTGTTTGAGTGGTTTCGGTTATTTACATGGCTGACAAGAACAAACTTTATGGGGTTCATGGCTAACAAGAACAAACTATTTCTGTATCCGTGATGACCGGCTGCCTCGATTTTGTTTGAAATCATCGGCATTGATCGGGACTATTGTCCGTAAATTTTGGTGTCGTTACGGGCCTGACTGCGCTGGCGGATGTGGAAACCGCCATAATTGTTTACGTTCAATCCGAGTAGAGTAAACTGATTAATATTTTGCTCACGTGACATTCAAATTCCAAAGAGTTCATCGATCTCGGCAATGGCACTAGACTCACATCTTAACGGTAACGGTTTGCCCGTTGCATTCATGGTAAGTTGGCCAGATATATATTTGGTTTGGCTTATGGGACAAGTGATCAACGGTGATTTAGAGTTTGGTTGTCGACGGTTTAGTCGATTGATTGAAGTCGGGTAAACTCGTGAAGATCTCCGAGTTATTTTTGATCAAGAACAAAAACTCGTGACAATAAAAGTTTGTTGGTACAACAAATTGTATACTCCATGTGGAAATTCATTTTGTCGATACATGGTGGAAAACAACAAACTGTCACTAAAGTTTTGTCGGTACAACTAGTTTTAGTGACAAGTTGATTAGTCATCGTACGGCTGTCGCTAACAGTTTGTCAGCATAGTTTTAGTGACAAAGTTGAATTAGTCACTGTACGGGCTGTCGCTAACAGTTTGTCAGCATAGTTTTAGTGACAAAGTTGAATTAGTCACTGTACGGGCTGTCGCTAACAGTTTGTTAGCATAGTCACTAAGAGTCACTATGTTGGCTAAGTCAGAATAGCGACACTTCAGATTGGTCACTAATTGTATCATAAATTATTATATGAACAAAACCAAGGGAAACAACCTGTTTTGTTTGGCGGAATTGTTATATGAAATAAAAACCAAGGGAAACAATATGTTTTGTTTGGCGGAATTGTTATATGAAATAAAAACCAAAGGGGAAACAATCTATTTTGTTTGGCGGAATTATGGTAAAATCAAGGAGGGTCACCTCAACGGTTTAAATAAATGAAAAAAAAAAAAAAGAAACCTTTGGTTCTTTGAATGGTTTCTACATAGAGACAACGCGCATCTAAAGAAATCAAAAACTAATTTTACTTGTTATGTTGTTGGGAAAACACGAAGCTTAGAAGGATTTCCTGAAGTCAGACACGAAGTCGGGGACTCGCATTTCGTAAGAATTCATATTCAAAGAGGATCACACGAATTCCAGGTTTCATCTTTCTGTATATTTGTATTACGTTACTATAATAAGTTTCATTCTAGATTTGTGGTTAGCGTTTCATAGTAGAAATATAAATACTGTTGGAATCGTTGTTTTGGTTTGGAATAAAAACCATGTGTCAAACATCAGCACAAAATAGGAAAGATGAAACTGTATGCATAAGGATGGTTGTTTCGAAATTTATAATCTCTTAATCGGTTTTGGTCGAAACAATTTTCATAAATGGTAGATGGTGACAACACGCCACAATAAATTAAAAGGTTACTTTTTCCAAGAACATTTTATACATATCGATTTTGACTTTTATTATTTTATGTATACAGTTATTATTAATTTTGAATTGTAAGATTTATCAATGAGTTAGTGATGGTTGATGTAAATGTCAAAATCTTTGTGTAGAATCACATGGTGGAAATTGTTTAGCATGTACACTTAAATATTTCGATCTTGGACATGAACCTTAGTAAATGTAAAACTTGCATGTCGATTTAAATGGCTTACATTTTTAAGGACTTTAAAAGAGAGTTGAAGCTATTGAAACTAATATATAGTGATCCATGTGGTTTTCTTGCAAATTTATTTATGGAAATTAAATGTATGTTCTTACTTTTATATAGATGATGCCTCTAGATTTTGCCATACATACTATATTGGTTACATACAAAGGATAGAGTCTTAAATTAGATTGAAAAGGTTTAAGACTATGATAATATTATAAAGGAACAAGATTAACCCGAATGAACTTAGGTGTAAAAGCCCGGAATTTAGGTATCTAAGAGTTTGGGGTTGCAGTATTGTCTTATTGAACCTAAAAGAAAGAGTAGAAAGAGTTCAAGCGAGAAAGGAATAAATGGTCTATTTATAGGCTATGCTAAAAATTCAAAGGTCTTTAGGTTCTATGCCTTAAAACTAATGACTGAGTGTGTGTAAAAACTCATAATAGGTTTTTTGATCCTATTGAGAATACAGTTGTTGATTTTGATAAATCACCTATTGATACTGAAAGTGTATTTGTTCCTTCTGAACCTAGGAAAAGCATGAGAACAAGAAAAGCTATGTCTTTTGGTTATGACTTTCATCTTTATTTAGTTGAAAGGACTAGGAGTTATGTTGGACATCAGGATCAATATTGTTTTAATATTGAAGATGATCAATTCCTAGGCAAAAACTTAAACAAGCATTGCTGAGGTGATGTATCTAATGGGTTCTTTCTAAACCAAGCAGAAAAAGATAAATGTGGCAGTCTTGATTCCTCTGGTAAAGGAGTACTCATATTATATGAAAGATCTGGGGGATGATGTTGTTATCCTAGGAATAAGGATAAGAAGTAGGAACAAGAGTATATTAATGATAGTATTTCATTATATTGAGAAAGTATTAAAGAAATTCAATTACTTGGTTTTTTTTTCTAGTACTCCTATAGGTCCGAATATCTGACATGAGTGTAATCAAGGTGAATGGAGTATTTAAGGCAATTGGCTGCCTAATATATATTATGACTTGTACAAGGCATTAGAAAGTCATGAATAGATTGTTTGAATGCCTAAAACGGACCATGATGTATGGTTTGTGTTATTAAGGTTTTTCTTCAATTTTAGAAGAGTAATTCTGATGCAAGTTGTATAACTAAGGGGATGGTATTCCTACTTGGTGGAGGTGCTATCTCCTAGGCATTAAGAAACAAACTTGCATTTCAAATTCAACAATGGAATCTGAATTTGTAGTTTTAGTAGTAGCTGGTAAAGAAGCTAAATGGCTAAGAAATTAGATCTTTCCGATTCTTTTGTAGTCAAAACCGATATCACTAATATGTATCAGTTGTGATAGTGCTGACTAAGTATTATAGTCAGGTGTATAATGGAAAGTCTAGACGGTTGTGTGTTATACATAGAATGATTCATAAGCTCATCATGCATAGAGTGATATCTGATGAATCTGTAAGATTTGAGTATAATTGGCTGATTATCTAACTAAAGAGTTAGGAGAGATCTCGTGAATAAATTAGTCATAGGGATGGGTTTAAACTCCACTTTAAAATCCTATGTCAAGGTACCCAATTCCCATATATACAACAGTAGATGCAGAATTCAATGTGGAAAGCTTGTAATAGAGATATTGGAACACATGATCAGAATCATCCCAAGGTTGTGTTCAAACTGCAAGATAAAGGAGGTTGAAGTATAAATTCTTAATAGTTCTTTGAAAAGTTGCATTTGCAGGTGTGAGAATAAAAGAACTACCTATAAGAGTATGAAGTTTAGCCGCTTCAAGAAGTTTGGACTTGACTTTGATATACTCTTTGAAGGATGGGACACAGGCTAGTAAAATATTGTGTCAAGTAAGAACAATGAATTTGTGAACTTATGTGTATATTATCTTCATGTATTCATTGTGAATAGAAAGGGTTCATTCATAGAGATACCCTGATATTCGAATATTTGGAATGTGTAATATACTAATGTGAAATTCAATCGTCACGATATTTCATTTATGCATAAGTTTGTGTTTGTTTGAGAAGTGTTTTAAGTTAATCATGGATATCACTAAAATGGGGGAGGATTGTTGGTAATTTTAGTGTTATCAACATATTTTAGCGGTATTGGATTAACTTGTCGCCTACGTTGATCTTATTAAAAATTAAACGAGTTAGAAGATACGCGAGTGCATGCTCGTTTAAATTTAATACGATCTAGTATATCCATTGGTTTTGTTTATATATGAATAAATTAGTACATTAATTCGGGCCTTTGTTTATATATAAATTATATTTAGTTTAAAGGTAATTAGGCCTATTCATAATAGTCACCTAATGCACTAATTAAATAGATATATATTTGTTGGGCATGGGTCCGATTGTGAATCAAAGGATGGGCGTTAATTGTGTATCAGTTTTTTGGATGATAAAAACAAAATCCGATGGCAATATGGTACATGCGAACACATGAAACTGGTCAACATAAAGAGAAGAGAAGTTTTTCTTTCCTTTGTGTAAGGAGTGTACTGTTTTCTTAGGCGACATCAAAAACTGATTGAATAAGATCAGAGGGTATGGTTTTCTCAAACAAAAATCAAGTTCGTTCTTGTCAAACCTCTTGGTCTTATCCGATTAAATATTTGTGTATACCCACAAATAGTTTGATCTGAAAGTGTATCACGATTCCAAGAGGAATCCAAGTTTAATTTTCAGTGTTCTTCATTTCTCTAATCAGATCTGCGATTTCGATTCACTACAAGTATCGGTACGTTATATATATAATTCAACATACATTACATTACAAGGTTATTTTTTTAACACAATCAATTGTGTTACACAAAATAATTGCTCAAATGAATCAAAACGCATGTGAATATCACACGCCGTGTGATATTCTAAGGAGTCATATTGTAACCAGACTCATCTAATAACGTTGACCGCTTCGATTTGTAAGTCAAATAATCATCCAAATGGTCCCACTTGACCCATCACTCAAAGGCCCACTCCAAGCTTTTGACTTGCTAAATCACATCTAACCTCGGCCAACCCGACCCGAGAATTTGCAAGATCAAATTCCATCCACATGTTTTGTTGATGGTGGTGTCCGATCACATAAGCTTCAATCCCTAAAAGATCCGAATTCCCAAATGTGAAACAATGTATTTCATCATTCCCTTTAATCAAACCGGGTACTCGAACCAACAACTTCTCACCCGAAACACTCATTTGGGCGCCCCGAAACATCATGGTAACACTAGGTAACACGGGTAACCCGGCCCGTGTCGGGTCAATCCGGTAACAAAGGTCCATTGCACCTTGGAATACAAAATCCGGATCCTCATAAACCCGTAAAACCGCTCTAGTTTGGTTCAAAAACTCGTTTCTCAAAGCGGTATACACCGGCCCGAGAAGGAACGTAAACTGGGTACCGGAGTCCACCATAGTTTGACCCGCACCTGTGTGATCGGGTTCATAAACCGATTTCGGCAAACCCAAAACCGTCTCCGAAACTTTAATCCCTTCAAGCTGAACCGTGTACGCGACCCGGTCGAAATAAGGTAATGGCGTCGATATATTAACTAACGGCGTGTAACTCAACGGTTCGAACCACGACACATTAACATCCCCGAACACTAAAACCCCGGTCGAGTCCCGACCCGATATACAATACGAGAACTTCGGGTAACCCATTTGCGTAACAAATGATAACGACCCGCGGTTCATACCCAATAACCCGGTGGACTTCGAATCCTCATCCGGGTCGGAGCTTGACCCGGTATCAATACACCCGAATACAATCCGGGTCGGGTCAAAATCCGAAAACCGGAAAGTATCAATGGCAAGATTACCCTCGACTGAAGTGGCGTCAGCGTACGACACAATGACGTGGCAGAGGTTTTTCGGGTCACATGAAGCGGGTAAGGTGAGGTCTCGGGTTCGGGTCGTGCAAGTCGGGTGAGTACAAACAACCGGGGTGTAGGATGTGGAGTTTAACGGGTCGAACCATAATGGTGTGGTGGGTGTTTGTTTGCACCGGAGCCACGTCAGCTCGCTGCCGGTGTCGAGAACCACCACCACTGGTTGCGGCGGCGTACCGACGGCGAGGGCCACCGTTAAAGAAACATTGTGGTTGAAAGAAAGCTTGTTGGGTGGTTTTTGACCCGACCCGGATGGTATTTGTTGAATCTTTAGTGGTAAGATTAAACTTTTTGAGTAAATTGAGGTAAAAAATGATGAGAAGAAAAGGTTATAAATGAGAAAGAGATAGAAAGAGGCCATGGGGAGGGGTAGAAAACTAGAAACTAGAAAGAGAGATAGAGGATGTATGTATATGTGTATGTTTAATGGTTTTGTGTGTGTGTTTCTTCTCTCTCACATAGAACACGGTGAGTGTGTGTATGTACGTGTGTTTATGGTTGTAGATTTTGGCAAGTGTAGGACCCGACCGGGATATGTTTCTCCGTCATGTTTGGTGTATTGGTCCACCCAACCGATATGGTTCATGAAAATAGTAACATTTCAACCATCTCAAATCAAAATCGGACCAGATCATTATTCAGGTTATTCTATTTAGAATTTTTAAAGAGTGACGGTTCTCTTTCCTTTTCAAATCGGTAGTTACATATGCCGTATTAATATTTATATGTGTATACTAGTTGATAGGGATGCTTAGATTCTTCGATAGAGATTCAAATTCAATTTTACTTGTATTACTTTGATCGATTATGTAATGATGGATGAAGCCTAGTCTTCTTGTAGAGGTGTCAGGTTCTATCATGAGACCACCTGGTTTTTCGTTCCACCGTGTATTACGTTAGAGAGTATTCAGCTCTTGTGGTGACACAACATCTGTCAAGTGACAGTCGGTGGTATGGTTTTATGAAGGAACATCCAAGCCAAACTCTGGACTCGGCTAAAACAACATAGTCTGGCTGAAGTGAGGTAACGGAACTATCCAATTTGAGAACTACGATAACCTAATATAATAAAGCTGCGGTTAAAAAAGAAAATTGTGTATACTACTGTACAGGTCTGGTACAACCTACATGCATATAGTTTTTGTATATAAATGTATAGAGAGTTGGAGGGGATTTTCTACAAACTCGTCTAGTGTTATATTATCAAGTCATCAACTACATATTACCTTTTTTTCCAGACTTTTCAAACTCCTCAAATGTTAGCATATCCTAAATTTTTCTAAATCTCACCATCATAGATATTTCTTTGAATAATTAGATGATTTAACGAACTTTTAATTTTATATATTAAATTATTTTAAAAACATACACAGTAAATAAGACAATTAAACAATAAAAAAACATCGATTTAAAAAAATTAACTGTGAGTCTAGGATAGGGGTTAGGTCCAATTGACAAAACCATTGGAGTTAAGTGTTGCTCCCTTGAAGTCAAGGGTTCGAGACCGTTAAAGATGGATTTAGTGTAATTTAAGTCGTTTAAAAAAACTATTGAGTCTAAATGAGATACACGAGTCTGTTTGATATGCTCCATAAGATCCGCTCGAAGGTTGTTGTGAGTTTCTTATGTTTGTATCTCGAGAATAATGTCCTTATTCACTTGTTTATCTTCTAGAGGATCGATTTCATGTTCAGGGGATATGATCACACCTTCTTTTTCATAGTCACATAACGTAAAATAATACAACTGTACATTATCTTTAAGATTATGGAATTATGTGTTTGTTGTGCCGGTTGGTTAATTATGTGCCAAGGAGCTTTTAACACTCCAAAATATCGTTCAACATCCTTTAGTGGTGCTTTTATTGCTGTTAGTGCATTTTGGGATGATCGTCGTTGTTCGAATAGACTAGATTTGAACCATGTGCTGGATAGTGTGTTCGTAAGCAAATGATTAGGCAGATTGTTTACATTTGTAAACGGTGATCTCCAAAAGTCTGATGTAAACTCTTTCGGTATAGTAAATCTATGTTGGTTCGTTCGTTGTCGTTTATCTACCAATTGTTGTTTATCTTACCAAATTCAATCGATTCGATCCGTATCGTGCACTTTCAATTGGTACGAGAGCATGTTATCAATCTAACAGTCAATTAGATCACCATGCTCTTGATTTTTTTGATTGAATTGATGTACTTTTATAGAAATTGGTATATATGAGAGCACCCATCACACACCATGCCCAATCACCATTTAACACATTACTTCATCATGTTTCACTATATCACAATTGCAATGGTTATCACTCATCACATTACATCACTCACGTCTTTTATTTTTTTAAATTAAAATAAAATATTTCCACACACATTCATCTATTGTGCACGCAATACACATCACGACATTCAAAATCCATCACGCGTGATCAAGTGCTTGCGACAGTGTTCCATCACTTATCATGGTGGTCCATCACGAAACCACCCTGATTACCCTTAGAAGAAATAGGGGTCTTCCTTTACCCGACCCAACCCTTTATTTGTATGAAACCTTTTCAGAATAAATAAACAACAATGAATTTATTTGGACTGTGTGTATATAATCTAAATACTAATAAAAGACTTCAATTAATGTTACGTGACAATATGTCCTTCAATCTTATAATTTAACTTTTATTTTATTTAAAATATTTTTGTTATCCTTATTAATATTTATTATAAATTCTCTCAATTTAAATTTTAATATTATCTAATCTAAACTCTAATAAACCATTCCAACAAATGTGACATGGTAATTCCTCATGCTACCTAAATATAATATTAATTAAATTCCCTTTTATATTTAAAATACTCTATAGATAACTAATTAAAAATATTATATTGATAACTACAATTAATATGTTTTACTACAAGTAACTTCTATTTTGTTTATCGTTATTATGGTTAACTACAGTTACCACATGGCAATTTTCCGTTCTATATTGTTATCGTTAACATATAATTTTTTTGAACAATTAACAAATAAATATATTTTAGAACAATTAAACATATTCAACAATATAGACAACATTTAACATAATAAAATATAGTTATGTTTTTTATATTAATGCATATATTTTAGATTTATAATGTTTTGGATATCTTTTAGTAAACTTAATATATTGTATTTTAATTAACTAATACATTATATACTAAAATATATTATTAAATGTAACAACTATAAGTTTTTTTTTTTCTAAATTCTGACATGATTTGTGTGTTGGATTTTAGATACTTCAAATTTTATTGTTGATTCAAATATGTGTAGATTCTCCAATTTATTTAATGAAAATTATTTCATTACTTCGTTGTCTCATTGGTAGTGTAAAAATAATTAAAAAGTTTTCTAAAAAATTGATTACAGTGACGAGACTTTACATGTTGGTAGGGTATTAATTACTATAAGTAAAACATTACAAGCTTGTGGAATGACTATCATGTACGTCTACTTGTATTATTTACAAATAAACTATTTTTATTACCAGTGTATACACGGGAGTATAACCCAGTATATAATATATAACACATTTTTTGATTAAATTAACAACTTCCCTAGCGAATATTTAGTAGCCTTTGAAATTTCGACTTTAGGGTCAATTTCGTTTTGTATACTAACTTTTTAATTTTTTAAATCTACTGGGTCTATTATGATGATATATAAGAGTTAGGGCTGTAAATGAACCAAATGTTCGGCGAACAGTCTGTGAACCGTTCGCCGGGAAGTTTGTTTGTGTTCATTTGTTTATTAAACAAACGAACACGAACAAGAAATTTTGTTCATTTAGTTAAATGAACGAATACGAACAGAGGTCGCGTTCGTTCGTTTATGTTCGTGAGCGTTCGATAACATGTTCTTTTATGTTTGATTGTGTTGATAGTTCATTAGTGTTTTTAGTTTTTATATTTTATTTAAATAGCTCAAAATTCTAACAAATAAAATATTTAATTGTCATTGAATTACATATTCTGTTCATGAACACTTGTTTGTGTTCGTTTGTTTCCATTTGTGTTCACGAACATTAGTTTGTGCTCAGTTGTGTTCATCAACTATCGTTTTCGTTCGTTGCCTAAAATTAACAAATAAACACAAACGAACACAAACAAGTTCATTTCCTTAACAAACGAACACGAACATAAAATCTCGTTCGTTAAGCGTTCATGAACAGTTCATAAACACGTATATTTCTTAACAAACGAACACGAATAAGGTCTTGTTCGTGTTTGTTCGGTTCGTTTGCAGCCCTAATAAGAGTTATTGTTTTCAAATCGCTTTCGAAGTTGACATTAGATCAGCCATCAGCTGTGTTTGGATTTTATAACGTGGAATTATCAAAATAATAAGTTTTGATTATGTAACATGGGTCCTTAGGTTGTTTTTTTCTTCTCACTAACGGGTTAATATATATTTATTTAGGTTGAGGTTTATAGACTTATTTTGCTTGCTCAAGTGTAGACTTTTTACGAGATCACTCAATTAGAAAAAAAATAAACTCATACACGATTAAATGTTGAGTTCTACTATTATTTACTACCATTATGCCCAGAACACTATAGTTATGTTTGAGTTCAGACATTCCAAAATGATATTTAGCTATGGTGTTACAAGCACCCTCTCTCTATGGACTGACTAGTGTTGGTCTTCCATGTGCTTGATCTTCAATAATCTTCTCAATTAATGTCACGAGTCACTCTGCAACAGGTAATGTAGATGGAAAGAAACACTCATAATACTCCCAACAGAGAGAATCAGACAATGTTCTCTTTATAGAGATAACGTTTGACCAAAGTAAGATACACATGTAATAAATAAGTTGGTTGAGATTGAACTGGATGCACTCTCCTGCTAAGAGAAGGGCATGCTACTTGTATGTTTTTCGTTTTTGGACTCACACTCGTAAATACTACTCATTGTGGTCGACTAGAGTGGCAATAGATGTACACTTGTCATATTCTAGACCGGGTGATACTTTTTTCCTTTCGGCACATAGCCGGCTTCCTCATGCGTTGACATGAGGGGATTTATATGTGATTCTAGGGTACTCGATGTTCTGTACTTGTCAATTTTCCATCCGAAGCCTATGGATTTGGGCAACTTATTAGGTTGACTCGGTCATATGTTACTTGATGTGTCTGGCATTGGTTGCGCCTAGGTGTCTATTTAGCCCTGGTTGTGCCTGGGCTTTTGGCCCGAACTTGAACCTATACTGGGTCTAACAAATGAGTCTCGATGAGAAACTTATAGATTTTGTTTTGGTTGCTCGAGTGTAGGCTTTTAATGAAGTCACCAATCCTTAGATAAATACCACCAAAACACATTTAACTATAGGTTCTCTTCTCATTAACATTTATTACACTCAAAACTCATTGGTGAAACTTGAGGTGAGTTATTTCTTATGAGCCTAGTATAGTTCTTCATGCCGATGTGAGATTTACTTAGGATGTTACCTATTATATAGGCCAAGATATGACATACATGTCAAAATCTAACGTGTATATATTAAGTGGATAGCTTGTTGTAATTTTGATAAAGGGAAATTGACTTTTAATAATCTCATATTTAGGTGGTTGGCCAATAATAATGTCACCTTCAAATATCGCCAATGACGGCCCCACCTTTTAAAAATAATTTCTCACTGGACCTCTGTTAAAAAAACTTAACGTTTTTTCTTCGAATTTCAAACCGATGTTTTAAGGGGCGTTATCAAGCCCTTTCACGTCCCTATAATTCCCATTATATGGTCTTAACGAATTTGGTAAAGGATCTCGTATCATTGTATGCATGAGCATGAAATATTTAGTAAATTATCCCGAAAAGGGTTAGAGGAGGATTAACGTTTAGCAAGAAATAGCTAGATTTAATGTTGGTAGTTCCAATCTCGAGTGTATGATATCTGTAGTTCGACAAGTTATTTAAATCCATGTTTAAGTTGAACAATTAGTGCACCTCCTATATTTGTCATAATATTTTTAGAAATGCGACTTCGGTATATAGTGTTTAGCCTTTAAATTATTGAACTTTAATGGTGTCACAACTTCTTAATTAACAACAATCTTACGAACATAACGATCTTACAAGAATTCGTTTATCTTGCATTTATATAATTACCACGACATCCGTATAATGTGTAGACACCCACAACCAGCCAATGTTATTGTATATACATGGAATGACCAAATTATGATGCACATCAAACTAGCAATTTATTATGAAGCTCTAGTTTTTGTGTTATTGTTAAATATCTTGCCTAAGTATGGACATGTGATCATACTTCAACATGCTTAGCTTAAAGTAGTGATCATGGTAGCAATGACTGATCTAAAAAATCTTTATAGGGGCAACGTTCATATAAAAAAGGGTAATAAAATCGAAAAAAGGTCAAATTTTTCGAAACTTTAAACTACCGCCGGAGCGTCAAGGGGTAGCAGAGGTTACCCCTAGTAACATGCTAGGTCCGCCTCTGCATGGTAGTGAACAACTATATTTATTGATAAACGCTAGAATAACATACACAAGAATGGTGAAAAGATGAAAATTGGTTGTCTATATCTGGTGGGAAAGTGTTGTGGATGAATTAGGTGTGTCCTAAATGCTAAGCTAAATGATGGGTCCTAGAATCACCCACGAATGCGGTATGACCCAAGTTATTATGTTAGCTTAGATCTATAGCTTAGTATGTGGGTCTTTGCAACTTGTGGTAGCTAAACACTTATATCTATTTGCACATGAATAACTTAATTAAAATAGTGAAATTGATGTTGTGATACTTATCAAGGGAGACTCATGAATAACTTAAAAGCTTGTTGGGTTGTAGACTTTTCGACACCAATAGGTGTGGCACGACAGTAAGGGCAGTCAGTCTGAGTCGCAGCCCACAGGTTTATTCTTTAATTATGGGTTTTAACCATATTCGTAGTCTATAAATATAATTTCCTGTACTTGTAATGTTTAACACCTGAATAAAATATCCTAGTTGCCACACATAGACATAGTCAGTTTGAACCGAATCACGTAAATCCCCGTATTCATTTAGTGCTTTTGGTGTCGTGTTCGTATTTGTGTGTACTCGGTCCTAACAAAGCTATGGTAGAACTACAGTTTCCCTATAAGGTGAAATTTATCAAGTAGAACAATGTTTTTCAGGTACAAAACTTGTGTACTTACGTAACATTGAATTCCTACATATGTGTGGTATATATCATATATGAAGGTGCATCACAAGGACAGAAAGCCCCATAAATTTGTCGTGGACAACAATGAAAAGCAATGCTCAAAATTTAGAATTGTCATGTTTGTATTTTGTACATCATTTTTATACACCCTCTTAGCATAGCTATGCAACTTGTTATATATTTTGATGCAGTCTTAGCATAGCTATGCAACTTGTTATATATTTTGATGAAGCATACTTTCACATTTTTTTATAAATATACGTATCAATCAGGAGACATTATTAGTTTGACTTTCCTGGTTTTAAAGAACTTTTGTGAGAATGTTTTAGTCCAATTTTTTTATGTCTTAAACTTTAAATTTAAAGAATGTTACATTTTCTAATACGGAAAAACCGATGATTATATCATGTCAAATAAAAAGTAACAATTGACTTGTGGATTAGTTTCATACAACTTACAAGTATGCATAGGTGCTTACATACATACAAAAATAGGAATAAAAATATGTACATAAAAATAATACAAGGAGATTAGAGTTAAATTCCATTTTGCTCTACGAGGTTTGTCAAAAATAACAATATTCCTTTGAACTTTCTGTCAACTAGAGAGAAACTGAACAAGATACCCATCACATGACATGCATATGAGTTAGACTTAACAGGGGAAATGGATGTTAATGATTTGGATAAAAACGATCTAAACGATGAAACTTTTGAAGAGAATCGATGGTTTTAATCTATTGGAGGAAAATGGTTATTCTTATTAAAAAACAGAGAGCAAAAACGAATTTAACTCAAAATAACAGTTTTATACAATTGAAAGACGTACATAGACACCAACTCTACCAAAAAAATGTGGTTTCATCAACGAAAATAATCTGTTGAAGAAAACCATTGCTAAGTTTCCTATGAAATTCATCTGAAATTAGACACGTTTTCAAAAACACATTCTTCCATAAACAATTTATTTCGTATAACTGACTCCTAATTTCAAAACGTGGAAGTACGCTATTTGCGCGTGGTATATACATTATTGGCCAAGGACACATCATCGAGTTAGTATTGAAGATCATTGCTAGTGAATAAATTGGAACTAATGGTATCGGAATTTAAATACCTCTCCATGTCTGCTTAATCTCGCGATGAGATTTAGACCTATTCTATGATCACACTAAGTAATGAGTTATATTTATAACCATGAATTAGACTTGACAGTTAAATACAAAATAAATTATTCTTTTAGGTTTCATTAGGGCAGTCTCTATGATAAGGTTTACTCTCATCTTACACTTATCAGACCTTACACTATGAATGAGATAATACTAGATACGTATCTTTGTTTGTTTCAGCTCTTTTCACTTGTTTACTAATAGCTAGTGCATGATGTAACACCCAACAAATTTAAAAAAAAAATTAGTGGTAAAATGGTAATTAAAAGTACCAGTTACCCATGATTGACAGCTTATTCGATAAACTACAAGGTGTAAGTTGGTTCTCGAAGATAAATCTGAGGTCATGTTATCACTGGCTGAAAGTAAAGAATTGTGACATACTAAAAACAGCTTTTCCTACACGATATGAGTATTATGAATTCTTGGTTATGTCCTTCGGATTGACCAATGCCTCCATGACGTTTATGGATCTAATGAATCGGGTTTGTGATGGAATGGGTTTGGAGTGGTGTTTAACTTTTTTAAGTGATTTACCTTATGAGTATTTATGTGTTTAAATGTGTGAAATTGAATAACTACGAGAAGTCGATGTTTGTAGGTTAAACATGAAGATTGTACACATTCGGGACAAACAAATGGAATGGAAATGAAGATATTAAAACATGGCATGATAGATGATTGAAATACGAAGATGTGGCCGCAAACGAGGAAGAAAATGGAATTGATACGAAAAAGTTACGAAGAAAACAATTTTGGGAAGAATTTGTTTGTACTGTAGGTTATGGCTCCAGAGTGCTCCAGCGTAGCTTACGAGGCTAGGCTTATGGGTTTTTGGTTAAAAATACAAATTTTAGGGTTTAAACACATATTATTCATTCCATTCATAGGAGGCATCCTAGGGGACGAATTTGAGATCTTTTATTGAAGTTCTTTCACCATTCCAAACCATCTAATCATCATCCATCATTAATCATGCATTCCAACATCAGATTAAAGATAAAATAATTACTATGAGCGGTCAATTTTTTCGTGATTTTCTCCAAGTGGAGGATTCTTGTAAGTGGATGATTGTTTTCGGTTTTTCCTTTGTAATTGAGATTGGAAATCTAAGCATTCGATGCTTTTTTGCTTAGTGATTTTTTAATCATGTTTATATGATTTTCTCAATAAAAACTAATCACACTTGAATCCACTTTGAATCTGAAACTTGGAGGAATCACCTTTTCTCCAGCTATTTACAAATCGTAGTTAATTTAGTTTTCAAAACAACACTCAAACAACTGATTTTCTTTTACAATAATTTAGTTAATTAGTAAAAAATACACAATAACACTTTTCACAGTACTACTTGTGGTTCGACACCTGACTTACCCTATCTAAAGGTAGTTGGGTTTGAGTTTTTACTCGTATTTTTTATTGACCTTCCGATATCGGTCAAATTTTGTTGCCACCCCTAATGCTAGACAGATCAGTTAGAGTGTTTTTAGATTTCAGTTCTAAGTTACTTAAAAAGTGAAAATGATCACCAGTCACGTTAGGGAGCTACTGGAGAATCTAAAGAAAGAAAAGTTATACGCAAAGTGGGATCTTATATCATCTTGGAAAAGTTAATGTAGTTGTGGACGCCCGAAGCCCCAATGTAAGGGCAAACTCCTATTCTGGTGAAGTTCTCAAGTCAAGGAAGCCCAAGTTGAGGCACTAAAGGAAAGAGAACGTAAAGAAAGAACGAATGATGGGACAACTAACAAACCTAGTGGACAACACTTACGATGTTAAAATAAGAAATGGTCGAATGTGGATACCCAACCTAGGTGGATTTAGAATCAAGATCTTCGATGAATCACATAAGTCTTAATACTTCATTCATCTGGGAGCCCCAACGATGTATGGAGACCTAAAGAAAGATTATTGGTGGTCTGGCATGAAGTATGATGTAACTTAGTATGTGAACTAATGTCTAATGTGTCTTTAAGTCAAGGCTAAGCATCAGAAGCCTTATGGAAAAAAACTAATCACTGAAAGTACCTGGATGGAAATGGGAACATGTAATCATGGATTTCATTACTAAGTTGCCAAAGAAGCAAAGGGTCATGACACAGTATGGGTGATCGTTGAGCGTTTAACGAAGAGTGCTCAGTTAATTCTGATTCATGAGACGTATACTTTGAAAACAGTATCAGAATTATTCATCAGTGAAATAGTAATTTGACATGGTGTGTCGATGTCTATTGTATCGGATAGAGACAATTGGTTCACATCAAGGTTTTGGAAAAAAAATCCATGATAGAATAGGAACTAAATTATATATTAGCACAACCTATCATCCTCAAATGAACGAACAATCGAAAATGACTATTTAGACCCTTAAGAATATGCCGCAAGCATGCATTATAGATTTTGTTTGAAAAGTTGGAATAGTCACCTACCCTTAGCAAAATTGCCTGCAACAAAAAATATCATGCAAGCATAGGTATGCCACCATATGAGACTTTGTGTGGGCGGGTATGTAGAAATTCCGCTTGTTGGGAAAAGATCAGACATAATAATTTTGGGAGTCGTGAGGTTGTTAAAGCCACTACTGAGAAATTTGATCAGATTTAGGCACGCATAAAAGTTGCACAAGATGGAAATAAGTCGTCGGTCTATTGAGTTTAATGTTAGGGAAGGAGTAATGCTAAAAGTATCTCCATGGAAAGGCATAATCAAGTTTTATTGGGCTATATAGGGTTTTGGCAAAGGTAAGTCGCGTATAGACTGGATTAACAAGAAGAGCTGAGTGGGATTCACCCCATGTTACATGTTTCACATTTAAGGGAATGTTTAGTGGAAGAAGAGGCACGCGTGCCACAGGTTGACATTAAAGTGGATTTTAAACTAAATTACATTAAATAACCCGTGGCAATACTGGATGGAAAATAAAAGAAACTACGTAACAAGGTGATCCGTCAAGTAAATGTACATTATCTAGTCTACCAGATTAGATTGATGTATCTTCGCTAACAAAGTTTATTATCATATTAAAAGTTATTCTTATCATTACGATCAAACTTCTATTTATAGGTTATTTTAGTAACCGAATAATTAACTTTATTTGAAATAACCTACAAAATGAAATAGAAGTCGTAACGGAAAAGTCAAAATAATAAAGTATGAGGTTTTGAGTTCAAATCTTACAAATAACAAACAATTATCCATTTAAGAAAACTTTAGCTTTCTTTGGAAATTATTAGATCGTTTTGTCACTCTTTTTCCGCAAACTCATAATTTAGATACTCGACAAGAGAACCATTTAATTTAGGTGACCAGTGCTATTATAAACAAATCAATTCATTATAAAATTATAAATAAAAAATGGATTTTTCCTTCTAGCTCTAAAGTTTCAATCTATGGAAATTTAAGTCTAATGTTTTAATCTATGGTAATTTAACCACGCTGAGTATTTTGATTTTTCACTTCAAATTCAAAAGTTTTCATCTTTTGCAATTTTACCCCATTAATGTTTTACTTTCAACCCAAAGCTTTTTATCTTTTGCAATTTAACCCCATCACTTTTTTACTTTCAACTTTGTTCTCTTATACTTATCATCTTTCGCAAGTTTTGCGTTAACATTTCGTTCTAAATTTTTCAAGTTAATACGCCACAACGTGCGTGTGGGGTTCAACGTTTTTTCATTTATTTTTCCTGTTTGACAGGCTCTTCGCAACGTGTCTATTTTTCCCCGTTTGATAGGTGAGTCGCAACTGTGCGAGTCAGAGATCGAATTAGTTATTCTTTTCTATATTTTACACACAGGCTCGCGATTATCTAAGAAACATTTGCCTTTCATTTAATATGATATATAACTAGGTAATTCTAGTTTTTACTCGTTTTCAACGCTTTATATTTTTTAACGCTAATCTATATATTATAATTTAACTTCTCTATCGTTGATACAAGGCAAAGTTGTTACATATTTAGCACTCCCTGTTTTGGTTGAGTATTGTTACTATATTATCTATAAGTTACAAAAAGAAAAAAATAAAAAAATAATATAAAGTATAATTAGTTGGGGTTTCCTAATCAGCAATATAGTTTACATATAAATAGTGTCATGGTCCACGCTACAAGACGTGAGTTTGATTTGAATCAGGCGAATGAGTGAAACTCTGTTCTTTAAAGTCAACTTTGGTTGATATCGTGTCATGGTCTTATAGTTCCGAGTATTAAATTAAGTTAATTAAGGTAAAAAGATGTATAAATTTCAAAAACACTCACCAGTTACAAAGTTTGGTTGACATTTGAGAGTGTGATACTATCTTACTTGGTAGAAGCATATGCCTTTTAGAAGGAAGGTTCCAGATTCAAAACGGGGCAAATGATTTTTATTCAAATTAATGATGTAAAATAGTATATAGTTTAGTAGTTTACCGTTTAAAAAAAGTACTTACGGCTATATATTTTCATAGCTTTAAATGTCGCGTTTTATTTATCTTGTACTTGATTGGCTACTCGGATTAAAAACAATTTCAATTTTGAATATATTAAAATCGGTGAATGGTAAACCCTATTCGCATTAAATTTGTGATGTTGATAGTGCTTAAATTCGTGAAGTTGATAGTTCATTTAACTCGAAAGAAATAGAAAGAATAAGAACAAATTGTACCTAGGTGAATAGTAAAGTACTCGGTAACTTTTATTCCTTTAAGAATGATTAGACATTTGAGGTTTTCACATCGTGTGGTGGTAAGTTGCCTTCCTTCTGTCGTGTAGGTGGAGGGTTTATATTCTGCAAAGTGCATGTATTGATGGTTAATTTTTTTTGAACGACGCTTGAAACTATCCCAATACCCGTGTGAGTCTTCTTGAGACGTGATGTCAACCATCCATACTGATTTTGACGCTCCAGGCCTGACTCACCCAAGAGAACTATCAAGGAGAAAACCCACACTATGGAATCAAAAAGTGTTAACTTCAAACCCTTTACAAGCTTGAATCAAAGAATAAAGTGTTGCATCATTATGGAATCTCTAAAATAACTAATTCAATCTTACAGACATAACTGAATAACACAAGTCTGACCAACAACGAGGTATGGATATGTCAACTATCAAATCCTGGTGAAGTTGGGCAAATCAACCATCTACGTTAGCTTTGGGGCATTTGTGGATAACTTATGAAGTAATATTGCTTGCGAGTTTAATAATAGATGTCTATAAGACTTATACTAGACGTATGAAAATTTTATTGTCGCTATGTGAAATATGGGTATGGGTATGGCATTATTTACACTAGTAGTGGTGTAATATTGTGTAAATGCGGATGTAGCATTACACTAGTAGACCCAAATAGCTAATATAATTAAGATTGTTATGGTTAAATAGAGTAGACCCAAATAGCTATAATTATAAAAAAGTGATAGCTATGATCAAGCATTATTATAGTAATATGTTAAGAGCGTATACATGCTCGTGGATCACAAAAGTATATGTTAGCAAGTATAGACAAACAAACATGAACAAATGTCATCATACACAAATACAGGACAGATGAACCAAAAAATAATTTTCAGAAAGTGAATGCTACAAAAGTAGATATAAATTTATTGTAACATGGGTTGTCTTTAAACGTTCTTACATGGCCCAACTCAACCATCCATTCAAAAGCCCAACCAATTTGTTTGTGATTAAACATACCATAGTAAGCAGGGGGTAGAGGGTGTTCAAAAATACTCCGGATCCGAAACAAAATCCGAAATATCCAAAAATCCGCATCGGAAATATCGAAAAAACCGGATAATTTGAATTTTCGGATTCGAATGTGGATTTCTAAAAAGTTCGGATAATCCGATGTCCGAAAACCAGGAACAAATAGTAAGTGTTTGTATATTATATGAGTACTGTATCTAGTTTAAATATAGTAAAAAAATAGTAAATAATCGGATTCAGATGTGGATTTATGAATGTTTTTTTTTTGTTTTTAATCTATGCACGAAACGGATTTTTTGTTCTTTTTAATAAACTCGGATACTATCCGAAATTTTCGGATATCCGAAAACCGGTTAATCCAATCATGAACACTCCTAATAGTAAGTTGGTAACCCATTTTTTAGCTTTTAGTTTCTCCTTACAATACGTACACAAACTGGATTTTAGGCTGAACCGAATCGGTTTTAAAACCGGAACATATTTGGTCAATGGAAGTCAAAACCGGTTGAGAGTGAAAACCAGTTTTTAAGGAAATTGAAAGTTGTCACGTGTTCAAAATACAAGTACTCTGGTCACAATAACGTTTGATTTGTTGGTCAATGGGTTGTTAGTGGTTCATGGCTTTTTTTTACCCTAAGACATGTGTATATCTACTATTTTCTACTTTCATTTATTGTATTGAATTTTAATTCAATCATCTTTGGCTACAATTAGTACATGAAACTTTATGTGGTCACATGTTAGTCAATAATTGTCACTTTTTACCACCCATACTCCATTTGCTTAATTTTCGGTTTGAGGTCATTTACCCCATTATTTAGGTCAGTTTTGCTTGCTATAAGATGCTATCAATTACAACATACGGTGTGATATTTCTTACAAAGATTATCATAATGTTAGTTGATTATTTTAAAGAGCTAATTACACATACGGTTGCTAATATGCTATCGTTTATCTCGTCGGACATTATATATTTGTTCCTTCCGTTTATTAAATCAGGGATTTAATCCCATTTTCTGTTTTACATTGTAACTATTTTTGTCTCCAACACTAATGTGAATAACTATTTTAACATTTGTTACAGGAAACAAGATAAATAAAACCACCCACCAAATTATTTGATAATCAATTAACATACAAAATTACAATTACAATTACATTGCAAGTAACATCAATTCATGGAAATAGAACTCATTAGAATCCTTATCTCTTTAGACAAATACTTAATAGTCCGTTTCTTAAAATTTCACTATTTAGAAAGTATAATTGCAGCTTCCATCATCACTCCTAGCAGTTGGGTCGAAGTTGTCGGCCCTAGGGTCCGTGCACCCTTCCGGCACAGGAACCTGAACCTGCTGGGCGGCTTTCCCTGCACCCGACCAAACAAAACAAAACAAAACAAAAACATCAGAAACAACACTTTACAAATGTATGAAATGATCAAACTCGTATTAAGGATCAATGTAGCTCACCGTAGAACGCTCCTCGGCTTATAGCATCCTTGTTAGCGTCTCCAAGTGCAGCCGAATCCAAATAGGTCTCGGCCAACTGGACTCTCTTCACATTCTCCTGTTCTTGAACCAACATGTTCCCGTACTCTAGAAGCTTTTCGATTGTTATCTTTGGTTGTTCGAACGTAGGTGGGCCTTCCCTTGAGTTCACAAGCTTCTTCCCGATTCCTTCAACCCCAACACCGGATATCCACTTCCTTACCTCATCGTCGTACACTCTAGCCCTCAATGCCCCAAAGAAATCTGCAAAATAACCAAGAAATATGATTGTCATATACAATTTTATTATCTAAAGGTGCATGTTTGTAATCACTAACAAACTTTCACCGATGGCAGACGAAGCCAAAACTTGAAAAATTCGGAACGAGTATTTGGCTGTTGGATCGGGTAATGAGATTAGTTCTAAAAATTCTCATGGGTATTGGACGGGTATGGTAATATCTGATATTTGACCCGATTACCCAAAGCATATCCGTAAGCATTTTTATTTTCTTTTTTACTTTCTTTGTCCTTAGTAATAGAATAATTTACCAATTGAATACTTTTTACTTTTATACTCTACAACAATTTAGAAACTAACGTGTATACCTGATGGCGCATGCATAAAATTTAAAAACCTATAAATTACTTTTAACAAACTAACGTGTATACCTGATACTAACAGTTAAGTACCATATGATGATATGAATACCCGACAAATACGCGCCGCAAACTCTATTAGTGTCATCCCTACAAATATATAATTTTGGAAGAACCATACCTATGGATTGTCCAGGGAAAGTGTCCACAAGCTTGGTAACATCCTGAGTAGAGACACCATCGGTTCGGAAGATACCGCAGCAGACACCAATCCGGTCTTCTCTAGTTGGAGCCCAGTAGAACTTCTCCATACGTCCGTCACGGATGAGGGGAGCATAGAGGGTCGAAAAATCGTTACCAGTGACAATGATTGGGACACGCGGGTTCTCTTCCTTGTTGTACATACCTGGGAGCTGAACATTTGTCGGGTTATCAGCGATGTTCATAAGAGTGGCGTTAACCATTTGGTTGTTGACAGTGTACTGGGTGGTTCCGCCCATTCTACCGCTCCAGCGTCAAGATCGTTGATAAACAGGCAGCACATTTTACCCTTTTTGATGATGTCTGCTGCTTCACGGTACCTTTGTCTGATTAACTTCGCGGGTTCTCCAGCGTTTCCGCTTTCTAATTCTCCAGCACTCATCATAATTGGGCTGCAATTATTCACACAAAGAAATGCAGAATCAGAACTTAATGAAAAAAATGAAAAAAAATTACTAAGTCCGCCACTGGTCATAACTAATAACAACGCGTTTTGATAATTGATGCTTACGTGATTCCCATCTTGGCGAACACAAGCTCACATTGGAAAGATTTTCCCTGACCTTTGCCTCCCCAAACACCCAAAATGAGAGGAACCTATTTGATCATAATCAAGATCAAAGTCACTTTCTTGAATTTTAACCAACATAAAACGACATAATCAATGAATCATTATGGTTATAACCTTGATGTTTGGCAAAGTCATGAAGTTCTTGGTGATGTGAACAACAAGTTTGTCCATGAAAGCTGGGGCGATGTAGAATCCATCCATGTTGTTGTCTAGATATCTGTAGATCAAATTTAACACCAAAAGTTAAAACCATACTCAGAATTTTGATTTAAGTTATGCAATGAGACATAATTGAAACTATATTAATAAGGCTGCACGGTGTGGTTTAACGCCCCAGCCCCAACCACCTTACCCGTTTGCAGGCGTTAAAGGGGGAGAGACTGGGGACCACTTTGAAGCAACCAACCAATTTTTTTTAAGAGGAGGGAGGGGGGGGGGGTGCTAAACCACCGCATGGGTGTTAAAAGGGGGCGCTATTGTTGCCTCACAGCCTATATGCGCTGATGTGGCGTGATAAAGCGTGAGACCATGCAGCCTAAATGATATATTTTGTATATTAATTAACTCAAAAGAATCTCTTTAACTTATTCATAAAAGTGTATATATATATAAACAAAATAGTGCAATCATATCCAAATATATACACAGATAGACGGAACGATGATGCTTACGTGCGAAGCCCGGTACTAATGTATTCGTATGAATTCATGACAGCATAATGGGTTCCGGCATCTTGTGGAGCTTGGAAGAGAGAATCTACCATTCCCTTACCTCTGGTGATGTCTTGTTGATCATCAGAGATGTCGTACGCGAGTCCCCTCCATCTGTCTTTGTCGGTTTGTTTGGTTTCATCGATCTCTTTCTCAGCTGCAAATACTTTGAAGGAGAGTGACTTGTTGTTTGTCATTCTTGAATTCACTATCTTCTTTAAGTTATTACCCAAGAAAGCTGAGTTTGGAACTGCAGCACCACCATTGGTCCCATTCAAACTCAACTGTAACAACAATGACAAATTTAACATATTAAAAGTTAAAACTAGCATACACATATTCATTTTGGGGATCCATGATCTAAACAATTGACTTCAATTTAGGGTGTGAAGATCAAACCCGCTCGTAAACTACCATGTTCGGCTCACTAAAAGCTCGAATTAATCTGAGCATAAAGAATAACCTCTTTTAATAAATAAGCCCAACTTTAGCTAGAAATAGACTAAAAATCTCCATTTTCCTTAACGTAAGAAGTGAAGGAGGAAAAAAAAAAGCAGGATTTTTTTCCCACTTATCAAGCACGTACTTTAGTCCAAGAATTAAAAAAAAGAAGTATTTATAGTGAAGAATTATGTAATTTTGTAAAGTAATTACTCTATTGATGTAAAATCACGATTTTTTTACATTTTGCAATTAAACGTCATTATTCAGTTACTTACATTAAGAGTACTTTTTTATGTTAAGACCAATTTGTATTTAATATCGACACTACCTTTACATGATATCTATTATTATATATAAAATAAAATAAAATAACTAAATAACAATTTTATATATTATGTTATATATAAATTTCTAGACATATATTAAATAATAAACGAGCTGAGACCGAGCAGTGCTTGAGTTTGAAAAGTCACTCACAAGCTAACCTCGGAGCTTAACGAAATACAAATTCGAAACGAAACCGATGATACAATACTTACTCATAAATGATAAACGAGGATATGGAGTTGTATACAATTTTATAGAATAGCAGAAGACTGGGGATGAAGAGAGGAGTACCGGAACACGGTTGACGGTGGCACCGACGGTGGAGAAGGCGGTTGCCATTGATCTCAGGCAATTTCAGAGAGAAATTAGTGAAAGAGATGAAGTTGAGAATAACATGAAGGTACCAAGACAAGATAACTTATATGAAGAGGATGAGGTTTTAAATTGTTAACGGCCACACATTCATGATTTGCCGCGATGCCACGTGGCAGTAAAGTATTGATTGATGGTATAAAAGTCTAGATTGGGAGATGGGCTTCTGAGGTCATGATTTAACATTTGATCTTCACCACTTGTTTATCCATTGGGCTCATCTGTACCACAGCTATATATTTATTTAGTTGTTAATGAAATTTCGTGCCTTTGGGGAATATAATTGTAGTAGATAGGTCACTCTTTGTGTTTTTGTGTTTTTAATGGTATAGGATTTGACATCTTATACCAAACAAGTACTTGATTTTCCTTATTTAAGAAAGTTTGTACCTTTAAGGAATATAATTGTAGTACATGAGTGATTGTGTTTTGTTTTTAAGGTATAGGATTCCAAATCTTATACCACCAATAATATTTTATTTTTTATATGAAGAGTTGCGTTATTGTTACCCTAGTGGAGATTTCTCAATCCATCACCTAGTTAAAAATTTCAATCATCTGGACATACTATAGAGGTTTTCTCTTATCGTTAACTAATGGGTCTTGATGTATTTCGTGTAGGTCATTTCTCATATGATGTTTCCCTTAAAATAAGGGTTTAAAATCATGATTGAATGTAATTCATGAGAAAGTTCTATTTTCTTTACAATAAAAACGATCCTTGTAATTACTGAAATTTGAAGCTTGAGCTTACTATACAAACATGTACAATGGTGCATCATGTTATATTGTTTTTAAGACACATAATATATATCGATATGTCATCACACATCATAACGATGTGTTTAACATTATAGGGTTGAGTTACTTTTATATCCCATTTTGATTAATCCATATTGGTTACGACTATGTGTCCCACTAAGTGTTTGATACACACGTATTGAAATAACTTTGTCATTCCAATAGGTTGATCTAGCTTTACACTCAAAAAATAAAACAATATGAAAGAATGAGCTACATACTACTAACGTTACAACCATAAAACAATATGAAGGTTCCTTTAGGTAAAACTAGAAAATCTCGTCTAACACCTTAAAAAATAGTTCGAACAAATATATATATTTTCGAAAATATTTTTTAAAAAAGAGGTCACTCTTTTTATAACTCTAGAAAATACAAGTCACATAGTGAAAACATCAACTTATAAGACCATGTATAACCGGGTAACGCCCCGGTGAGGCGGCAATTATAAGGGCGTTACACAGGAAAAGTGGTGGGAACCCCACCAACGATGTGATATGCACCATTGTTTTTGAAGGATTTTATGTTGGTTGTGTGACTGGTCGGTAAACGACACCAGGTGATGGTGGTGTACACGAATTTTAGTTTATTACATTAGTTATTTTTAATATACAAGATTGTTACTAAATGACTTAAGGTTATACAATCGCTAATTTTTTTTTCTTGTTTTGGTTTTTTTATTTATACTTTCTTGCATATGTAATATATTTTTTAGTTTCATGAATTTATTTACTAGCCTTTGTTATAAATTTACTTTTTAACAAGTCATTTTGTTATATATGAAAAATGACAATATAAAGTAACATTAAAAATAAATTAATATAACAATCTATTTAACAAATACTGATTTATTTTAAAATACTAACTGAGATTATAATTTACAGTATTATATTTAGGTAAATTATATGGAGGAGGGGGAAACCCAGAGTGATCAAGTATTACTGGTAAATGAAATGGTGCCGGACAATGGTTCGCCATCTGTAAACGATTATCTTTGGCTCGGGGATATGCCGTTTTCGGAAACATTTCCAGCTCTCTTTGCTTCAGAAGCAAATAAAAATGTGTCGGTGGCTATGAGACTTAGGGGGTGGGATTGGTCTAGAGGAATAGACAGTTCGGCTGAACTAGAAGAGTGGGGGCAGCTCCAAAATGTGGTTCTGAATGCATCAGTAGGTACGGGTCAAGATAAATGGGATTGGGCTCTCAATTCAAATGAGGAATTTTCAGTTGCTTCGTGTCGAGATTTGCTTGGAAAATATGTGATTCCTTATTACCCATACCCCGCGGTTAAGTGGGTTTCAAAAAAAATAAAATTTTTTGCATGGAGCTGATGGTATTAGAACAACAATATTCTCACGAAACTTAGAATTATAAGGATCAACTCAGGCTTTTTGTTTTATTGCTTTTGTGAATGAGAAAACATGAACACAGAGGCTGCCATTATATAGGCCAGCTTACAACGGCTAATAATAAAAACAAACAAAAGACTCAGACTCACTAACAACTTAGATTTATTCAAAATAATCAACGGAACCATTAAACTCCAAAGCCCACGTGCATGATCCTTGATCCTTCTAGAAGACATGTGCACTGGAGGATGCAATCACATTTTAATACCCCCTCTTGATTGATACTCCTGCACTCCCATTTGATAGCGAAACATTACAAACTTCTCTCTAGCCAATGCTTTAGTAAAACAGTCTGCAACTTGTTCTTCTGTGCTGCAAAACTTCAACATTACCTTCTCTTAATTTACCATATCTCGAATGAAATGGTACTTTAGATCAATATGCTTTGATCTACTATGCATAACTGGATTCCTTGATAAGTTTATTGCTGACAGGTTGTCACAATAGATTGAAGTTGCCTGCTCTTGTTTAATTCCCAGATCTTCCAATATTCTCATGATCCATATGCCTTGACAAGTAGCACCAGTGGCTGAGATATACTCAGCCTCGGTACTTGATAGAGCCACTGTATTTTGTTTCTTTGAACACCAGGATACTATACCATTTCCCACGGTGAACACATAAGCGATTACACTCTTCCTGTCATCAAGACATGCACCCCAATCACTATCTGCAAATCCCACTAGCTCAATCTTGTTTGTTTTCTTGTACCATACTCCATACTTAACAGTAGCAGCTATGTATCTAAGCACTTTTCTTGCTGCACCTGCATGAGCTTTGGATGGTAACTGCATAAACCTGGATAACACCCTAACAACATATGCAAGATCCGGACGTGTATGAGTTAAATAGATCAGACCACCCACAAGGCTTCTATACTTGGTTTCGTTTACCCTATCTTCACCATCTTCAATCTTGTACTTCTCATTAGGACTCATTGGAATATCTTCTAGCTTGCAATCACTCATACCAAATTTTCTTAACAAGTTACTGGCATATTTTTCTTGAGAAATAAAGATACGTTGATCACATTGCTTGACTTCCAATCCCAGAAAGTATTTCAGTAGGCCCAAATCAGTCATCTCAAAAACCTTCTTCATTCATTCTTTAAACTCAGCAACCAGTGCATCACATGAACTTGTACAGATAATGTCATCCACATATAACATACGTAAATGATATTAACTGAGTCATCCAGTTGATGCACCATCCAGCCTCTATGAGCAGCAACAGCAAGAACTATTCGAATAGTTTCAAACCTTGCTAATGGAGGAAAGGTTTCTTCAAAATCTATGCCATATTTTTGAGACTACCCTTTAGCCACAAGCCTGGCTTTGTGCTTGATTATCTGACCATCTGGACCAAGTTTTGTCTTGAACAGCCACTTGAGACCAACTAGATTCTTCCTTGCAGGCAAAGTGACCAGCTTCCATGTTCCATTTCTATTAATAGCAAACAATTCTTCCTCCATGGCACACACCCATTCTTTCTTTTGAACTGCATCACTAAAAAATATAGGATCTGAGATGTTTAGTGCAAATTGACAAGTCAAGTAATCAACTAGCATTTGAATCATCTCCTCAGTGTTAGCATATAAGTTAGACATTGATCTTACTCGTATAGGAGCATATGAATCTGAACTTGACCCTACACTAAGCTCAACTTGATTAGATACAACTGGGGAAGACGTCCCTTCATGATTAACTGAAGGACTTGCTGGAGTTTCTGCATCATCAGCAACATTTTGAGCTTCTACACTCATTTCTGCAGGAAATGGATTAGAATACATTCTTTCATAGACTTGCTTCACAGACTTGTACACCTCTTGCCAATTCCAAGCAGCATCTTCAATTATTGTTGTATCACCACTTCTTCGAGTTTAAAACTTCTTTGTGATAGGATTGAACAGTCTATATCCACTGCCATGTGAAGAATAACCAATGAAGATCATTTTGTTTGATCTGTCGTCTAGTTTTCTTCTACCATGAGCAAACATATGACCATATGCAACACAGCCAAAAACTTTCATATTTGAAACATCAGGTTTTTCATTAAACCATACATGATAAGGAGTTTTCTCTTGGACTGCAGTTGTGGGAGATCAGTTGATGACATATACTGCAGTAGCAACTGCTTCAGCCCAAAGATAGTTTGGTAAGCTTTTCTCCTTCAACATACTTCTTGCCATGCCCATAATTGTTCTATTTTTTCTCTCCACAACACCATTGTGTTGAGGAGTATGAGGCTCTGTTAATTCTCTTTGAATCCCATTTCACAGAAAGAATTGAACTCTTTTGAGCAGAAATCTCCTCATCTATCTGTTCTCAACACCTTAATCACACATTCACTTTGTTTTTCAATCCAAGCTTTGAAAGCTTTAAACTTCTCGAAAGCATCAGACTTCTTTGTAATAAAGTATACCCAACACATTCTAGATACATCACCTATAAGCAGTAGATAATATAGACTATGACCTAGACTTTGTACCTTCATAGGCCCACACAGATCAGCATGCACAAGTTCCAGCTTTTTTGTAGCCCTCCATGAATGGGCTTTAAATGGGAGCCTAATCTGTTTACCCAAGATACACCCTTCACACATCTCTGACCCTTTTATTTTTGGCATACCAATTACCATTTGTTTTTCATATAAATTCTTCAAATCACTAAAGTTAACATGTACATATCTTTTGTACCATAATTGTATCACATGAGTTTTATTGGGAGTGCCGTTACCTGATTTAGTAGCATCGAGAACAAACATGTTGTTGTATGACACATGAATCTGCATAAGATTCACATCACGGCTTCTTATAATGCACATGCCATCTTCAAACAGAAGTGAATACCCCTTTTGCATGAGTTGCCCTACACTTAAGAGATTGTACTCTAGAGTTGGAGCATAGTAAACATCACTCAAAAGCTTGAATCTGTTAGGACCAGTATTGATGCGAACTACACCTTTGCCTTCAACTGCAAGTTTCTTTTTGTTTCCTAGCTGTACTTCAAGCTTGAATGACTCATCTAAATCAGTGAAACTGGTTCTTGACCTAGTCATATGATTTGAACAGCCTGAGTCAATGAACACATGTTGTTTATTTCATTGACAGGTGTTGTTCTTATCATGAGAGCAAATGGAATTTCACAATGACTTATGCAAGCCATAAACAAATATTGTTCTTCATTGTTGTTTCCTTGTTCAACACTTTCTGCTGCAACATTCACTTGTGCTTCCTCATTATACCAACAGTCTTTTGATAAGTGGCCATACTTCTTGCAAGTATAGCGCTGAGGCACTTTGCTTCTATCGAGTGATCTGCCCCTTCCACGGCCCTTGAAGCCTCCACGACCTCTACCACGTGTGTTTGTTGGCCGATTGCTTTCTTGGATCACTTGTAATGCATGGTCTTCAACTTTTTCTGATTTTTCTACGGATCTACTATTGAGTCTCTCTTCCTGGGATTGTAGAGATCCCATAAGTTTTACTGGTGTAAGTTTAGTGAGATCAAAAGAGACCTCAATGGACGGCACAATATAGTCAAACTTAGGGGTAAGACTACGCAAAATTTTCTCAACAATAGCTTGGTCAGTTACAACTTCACCATATGATCTCTTTTGACTCACAATTCCCATAACTCTGGAGAAATATTCGCCAATAGTTTCTCCTCCTTTCATGGTGAGATTTTCAAAATCTCTTCTTAGACCCTGAAGTTTGATTGCTTTCACTTGAGTATCTCCTTGATACTTCATTTTCAAGATCTCCCAACTCTCTTTTGATGATTCAGCAGCCGCAATTCTGGAAAACAGTTGATCATGCACAACTTGTTGAATTATTGCCATAGTATAGCATCTCTTTTCCTCGCGTTATTGAGTTTGCCTACATCGGTTTCAGATTCATTAACACCTTGTTCAATCAGATTCCACAGATCTCTTGACTTTAGAATTGTTTTCATACGGATATTCCAGTGTTCATACCCTTCTCCCTTAAAAACAAGGATTGGAGTAGGAGCAGTGGGTAACGTACTTCCTTGCTCAGCCATAGTAGATCAAATTTGAAGTAGGGATTAATCAAAGAAGGTTTACATTCTAGCTCTGATACCACTGATGGTATGAGAACTACAATATTTTCACGAAACTTAGAATTATAAGGATCAACTAAGGCTTTTTGTTTTATTGCTTTTGTGAATGAGAAAACATGAACACAGAGGCTGCCATTATATAGGCCAACTTACAACGGCTAATAATAAAAACAAAAAAAAAAGACTCGGACTCACTAACAACTTAGATTTATTCAAAATAATCAACGGAACTATTAAACTCCAAAGCCCACGTGCATGATCCTTGATCCTTCTAGAAGACATGTGCACTGGAGGATGCAATCACATTTTAATAGGGCCGAACAAGACCGTCTCGCAACTCTTTAAGGCCTGCAGAAGCGGAATATGCTCAGGGGTTCGGCTCTATGTCGTTTATGTGGCTAGTTCGAAGAAGACGCAAATCATCTTTTTGTGTCTTGTTACGTCGCAGCTTTGTTATGCCAAAAGGTGAGTGTGTGGTGCAACATACCCTTCATCTATGCGTTCACTGTTCGAGAACTCTTTCAGTTATATAAAGGCGTGAAGGCAACTGACCACAATAAAGGTTTAATTCAGGCGATAATGTTGGTGTCATGCTGGGTTATTTGGAAAGCGCGAAACGATCTAATATTCTCCGGTAAAAGAGTCTCTATCGACAGGATTTTTGGCGAAATGCAAACATTAGCTTTTTTATGGATGACACAAAGATCAAAATCCAGGAACATATTAATTTTTCTTGATTTGTATGTTTTCTTTGTTTCTGTTATGGGTGTAACTGGGTGCTGGCTGTAGGGTGTTAGCACCTTGCTTGCTTCCTTTGCCTTGTAATTTTTGGTGCTGTTAGAATAAAGTATTGTTTGCTGATAAAAAAAAAGGTAAACTAATATTTAATTTTTTTGTTAGGCATTAATTAACAATATATTAGTATAAGTGTCCTCACCCGAGAAGCCCAGTTGCTCTCTACCGACACCACCAATTCAATCACAAACCTCGGAGATTGAAGTGACACAGACCTAGACCTGAATATATTAAGAAATAAAGTTATTTTCTTGTAGTAAAGCTTGTATAAAGGTTTGATTACTATGGGGTGGGGGTTTATATTCGGTAAAAGTAACGGGGTGGGGTACGTTTAGTACACCCTTTATAATTAAAACAACGGATGCTAGGTCTGTATATGTATCATACAAATGGACAATTGCTTTTATTCACCCCAAAAAAGAGAACATCACAAAAAGATTGGTGAGATTCAATGAACATTCAAGATTTTGATTGATTGATTCGACGACAACACCACACAAAGAAACAATAGTAAGAACTATAAAAACTACTTGCGGTAATTGAAGAACGAATGAGACAGTTTATTTGCTAGTGGCGTAACCCAAGTTGAGAGGGTGACTGGAGTGGGGTTAATTTCTTTTTCCTTGTTTTTTGTCTTTAATGGTAAAATGATCTTATACAAATACATATCGCAAGAAATAAACAGACATCCTCCAAATACCAAAAGTATTACGACTTAGTGAATAAGACTAAATGTTTAATTTCTGATAACTTGGGATCAAAAGGGTAATCGCCCATGTTATTATAGCCGAGTAGCATCTTGAGTGGAATAAAGCTTAGGAATATTAGGTTTTTCCAGATTTATTGGGTTTTCTCTTGAATTGGTGTATAGACATTATTGCCTGGTGGAGATGAATATGAGCGACTGGTTCTATTGGTGACATGATAATACTTTATTGGTGTACGTCAGTTATCCAAATTTTAAGTTAAGGTAATCTTTTCTTATAAACAATCACCACAAGTTTGTTTCTGACTTGTTTACTTTTTCAGTACATGTCCTATAAATATACTGGACACCTGAAAACTAATCATATGGGCAGCCAGCATTGCATATATTAAACCGTAAAGAAAAAGGACACCTGAACTTAATCATGCACCATGAATATCACCACCCAGTAAAGGCTGAACCAGCACACTTATCATGACTGCATGAGTGCATCTGGGTCACCCTTTTTTCTCTTTGTGGGTAACCAACCAGTATTAATTTACTTCACAATTCTTGAACTTGATTTTCTCCGAGTGCTACATAATAACATAAAGCACAAGTAGCTGTTAGAAAGGAAAGTCAAACCTCAAGAGCAAATCCCAGCTAATCAACAGCAGCTAATCAACAGCCAATCAACAGCTGTGATGACCAGCAAATCAACAGCCGGATCAGCAGCAGCCAGACATTATGCTAATCAATCCTTTCCTTCTTTGTGTCTCTCTTGTAAAGCTTATATATACCCTGCACTTGTAATCGAAACAAACACACACAAATTATGAATGAATGAGTCTTGTTCGGTAGCCTTTTCTGAAACTCTGTTTTAACATGGTATCAGAGCGGGTTATTTAGACTGCTCATCATCTACCCAAAACACAGCCGAGCCACAACCGAGTCACCATGTCCGGAGACGGTAACTCGAGTAGTGATCTCACCTTACAACTAGCCAACCTTCTCAGAAATTCCCAATCAAAAAACCCCAAAATGTCCGATAGTTTACAGATAAATCTGAAACTAAATGGCCAGAATTACCCCCTATGGACCCGAATGATCCGAGTCGCCATAGGCGGAAAATCAAAAATCTTGCTGCAACATTTAACCTCAAATCCCCCAGACCCAAATCATGAAACCTACGAACAGTGGGAGCAAGATGATCTGATCGTCTTTTCATGGTTAATTCAGAATATTGAACCTGTCCTTGCGGGTAACCTCACCGAATTTCCCACAGCGAAATCGCTGTGGGATGCCTTGGTAGTTACATACAGCAGTGGGCGGGACAAACTCCAAACATTTAATCTTCACGTCAAAGCAAATGACATCAAACAGAACAATACTTCTCTTGAAGAATTGTGGATAACCCTCCAAGGTGTATGGGGAGAAATCGACCGTATTGACCCAAATCCGATGACTTGTTCAACGGATATTCAAACATACTCCAGAATCCGAACAGAGCAGAAGCTCTTCCAGTTCTTAAATGCCCTTGATCGGAAGTATGACCCTATAAAAAGGGAAATACTCCGGTCAGAACCTCTTCCGACTGCAGAAGCCGCGTATGCCACTGTTCGCAAGGAGGCCGCTCACCAAAAACTTCTCGGAACACCTCTCAATGACGCACAGGGCATCGCAGCAGGTCTAATAGCCTCAGAAGTGGAAGGAGCAGGACTTGCATCGAAAGGGCTCCGACGGTTTGACGGAAAAAGAACTGGATCAGTAAACAGAGATGACAAAACTCATCTCAAATGCGACCACTGTGGCATGACGAAGCATACAAAGGAACAATGTTTCAGACTCGTCGGATATCCCGATTGGTGGTCTGACAAGAAGGGCACAAAGGCCACTGCTCACGAGAAAGGCAGATCACCCAGCACCGGCAACCGAGAGGTTCCAGGAGATTGGAAGCCGGAGTAGGGCGGGTTTTGGTGGGATGGCCGACGCAACATGCGGCGGAGAAGAAGGGTTAGGTAATGGTGATGGTAAAGAAGAAGAAGGTAACCGTATGATATATGGGGCGAATAATCCGTGGGTTTATAACCCAAATGTGGTTATGTCACATTTGGTCCCTAGAAAATATGGGAATGCTAATGTGACCCCAAAATATCATGAAAAACAAAAACGATGGATATTCGATTGTGGCGCAACCGACACAATGACTTATGAGTCATCGGATATTATCTCAACAACTAAACCAATAAGAACACATATTCAAACGGCAAACGGAGGGATAATGGATGTAAAATCGGGAGGGACGATTGAGATCTCACCCACAATAAAAATCTCTAATTGCCTTTATGTTCCCTCGTTGTCACATAAACTACTTTCCATTAGCCACGTCACTAAAGAACTCAACTGTATTGTTCTAATGTACCCTACGTTTTGCATTTTACAGGATATCAGGACGGGAGCGATCATTGGGCGTGGCACTGAAAGTCAAGGGTTATATTATGTGGACGAAGTAACTCAAAATGGTGCCGTAATGTTAACTCATGGTACATCGGAACGAGAAGCATGGTTGTGGCACCGAAGATTAGGTCATCCCTCTACAAGTTATTTACATATTTTATTTCCAAAACTGTTTCCAGTTAATTCCTTGTCAAATTGTGAAACATGCGTTTTAGCAAAAAGCCACAGGAAAACTTTTAAACCCAATAACACTAAAGTTGCTTTACCATTTTCATTAATTCATTCTGATGTGTGGGGCCCTGCCCCCGTTCTTGGGGGGCAAAACCTTCGCTACTTCGTGATGTTCGTTGATGATTGTACCCGAATGACCTGGGTTTATTTTTTAAAGAACAAATCCGAAGTCTTTGAAAAATTCACTATGTTTTACGCCATGATCCAAACCCAATTTCAAACAAACATCCAAATCTTTCGATCCGATAACGGCGGTGAGTTTGTTAATACCTCCTTTAAATTGTTTTTTCAAAACAAAGGAATAATCCACCAAACCACATGCCCAAACACCCCAGAACAAAACGGTGTCGCTGAAAGGAAAAATCGCATTTTGCTGGAAATGACACGAGCCCTCCTAATTGAATCCCAGGTTCCCAAACTTTTTTGGCCTGAAGCCCTTGCTACTGCTACCTATCTTCTCAACCGACTCCCAACAAAAATCCTAAAACTTAACACCCCGTTACACACCCTTTCAAATTTTTTTAAACTTCCCTCAGTCCTTACCCTTCAACCACGAATCTTTGGATGTACCGCTTTTGTTCACATACCTAAATCAGATCGAACCAAACTTGATCCTTGTGCTGAAAAATGTGTCTTTGTTGGGTATGGAATGAATCAGAAGGGATACAGATGTTATAACCCAAAGACACGTCATATGTTCACCACAATAAACTGTGACTTTCTTGAAACCGAGTATTACTATTCCCAACTCAGTGGTCAGGGGGAGAAGGAATGCTCAGACATACTAAGTTGGTTGAAATATGTTCCCTATGTACCAACTACAGAGTCACCAGAATACAATTTCAGTGCCACTGAAGGCCCTAATGTTCCTCCTAACCTGGTACCCGAGGTAAGTAATACTCACCCTATTCAGTCTGGTGATACTTTTGGAGTTTCTAATGACTCCGAAGATGCCAATACTTCTAACCATGCAACTGCCACAGAACAAGCTGAAAGTGTACAGGCAGATGAATCCATACAAGAAGAATCCACACACGAAGAAACACCATCAAGATATGTGTTACCCCCTAGAACAAACAGAGGGGTTCCTCCGAAACGGTATTCTCCTGGAAAAGAACCAAGGAGGTCTAGTTATCCTATAGCTAATGTAGCTAATGGAAATCTCACTAAGGAAGCCAAAGCGTTTATCTCATCTGTTTACTCTGAGGAAACTCCTACAAACGTAGATCAAGCCTTAAAGTCTAAACATTGGAAGGAAGCAATGGAAACAGAAATGGAAGCCTTAATCAGGAACAACACTTGGGAAAAGTGTACTCTTCCGTCGGGAAAGAAATCCGTGGGGTGCCGTTGGGTCTATACGATTAAGTATAAACCAGACGGTACAATTGAGAGATATAAAGCCCGACTGGTAGCAAAAGGGTATACCCAGACACATGGGATTGATTACGCTGAAACATTTTCCCCAGTTGCAAAAATGAACACAATTAGGGTCCTTTTCTCGATAGCCGCAAATGAAGGGTGGCCACTTCAACAGTTTGATGTAAAAAATGCATTTCTACACGGGGATCTAAATGAAGAGGTATTCATGGATGCTCCTCCAGGATTCACAAAAGATTTCAGGTCAGGAGAAGTTTGCCGTCTGAAGAAATCTCTTTATGGTTTGAAGCAATCTCCCCGGGCTTGGTTTGGCAGATTTACCATAGCTATGAAAAAATTTGGATATAAACAAAGTAACGCCGATCATACTTTGTTTCTCAAAAAAAGGGGAAAATTCGTAACCTGTCTAATTATCTATGTAGATGATATGATCATTACAGGGAATGATAAAGAAGAAATGGGAAAACTAAAAGAAAACTTATTTGCCGAATTTGAAATGAAAGACTTGGGCAGGCTGAAGTATTTCCTCGGAATTGAAGTACTAAGGTCAAAACAAGGAATTTTCATTAGTCAAAAGAAGTATATCTTAGACTTGTTGGCAGAGATTGGAATGATAGATTGCAAACCAGCAGATACTCCTATGAGCATAAACCAAAAACTCTATATGGAGGAAGGAGCAAAGTTAGCAAACAAAGAGAGATATCAACGGCTGGTGGGAAAACTAATATATCTCTCACATACTCGCCCAGACATTGCATATGCTGTAGGGGTGGTAAGTCAGTTCATGCACCAGCCTCAAGAATCACATATGGAAGCAGTTTGGAGAATTATTAGATACCTCAAAGGAACAGTGGGTCATGGGGTCCTGTTTCAATCACATGGACACCTAAATGTTCAAATCTATACTGATGCAGACTGGGCAGGAGATAAGGGAAGTCGGAGGTCAACAGCAGGCTACTTTGCTCTAGTTGGGGGGAATCTTGTCACTTGGAGAAGTAAAAAACAAAAGGTGGTTGCTCTCTCAAGTGCAGAGGCTGAATTTAGAGGTATAGCTCGAGGTCTAACAGAAGCCATATGGATGCGAAGACTCTTAGCCGAGATTGGCTTTCCTTCAAGAGAAACGAGCAAGATTATGTGTGATAATAAAGCTGCAATTCAGATTTCAGAAAACCCAGTACAACATGATCGAACTAAACACGTAGAAGTTGATAGGAACTTCATCAAAGAAAAATTAGAAGATGGTACAATTAAACTACCATTTGTTCGATCAAAAGATCAATTAGCAGACATACTAACAAAGGCTGTCAGTGGGAGAGTCTTAGGCGAATCCTTAGACAAGTTGTGTATTGGAAACCCCACTACTCAACTTGAGGGGGAGTGTTAGAAAGGAAAGTCAAACCTCAAGAGCAAATCCCAGCTAATTAACAGCAGCTAATCAACAGCCAATCAACAGCTGTGATGACCAGCAAATCAACAGCCGGATCAGCAGCAGCCAGACATTATGCTAATCAATCCTTTCCTTCTTTGTGTCTCTCTTGTAAAGCTTATATATACCCTGCACTTGTAATCGAAACAAACACACACAAATTATGAATGAATGAGTCTTGTTCGGTAGCCTTTTCTGAAACTCTGTTTTAACAGTAGCCATTCAAGTGCCAGACATAATCGAACTATTGCACTACAAACAAGTTCAGTTAAAATACTGTTATCTAGCAATTATTGTTTGTACTGAACTTACCCATAAACAGAAAGAATAGGCCCTCATTCAGCTACCATACTGAATTTTTATAATCATAAAAGGACCTTTTAATTAGCTTTAATGCACAAATTAGGAAAGAACTAGCCAAAGTGAGTAGGCCACAAAGGAGACCTTAAAGAATCTACTTTAAGCTAATGTTATATTGTCCCTAAGCCACCAAAATGTCATATCACCTTTTCAGGTGGATATTAATCATGACATCTGAAGTGTTAATCAATATAAACTCCATCCTCTATATTAGATCAGATCATCAAATACTTAGAGAAGACTTAGAAAATGACAGGAGCTACTTCTTCATGTGGTGCATGCAAGTTTCTGAGAAGAAAGTGCACTACTGAATGTGTTTTTACTCCATACTTCTGCTACAGCCAAGGAGCCGAACATTTTGCCGCGGTTCACAAGGTTTTCGGTGCGAGCAATGTCTCCAAAATTTTAAGGAAAATCCCTATGCAAAACAGAAGTGAAGCTGCTATCAGTATATCTTACGAAGCATTGGCTCGAATGCAAGATCCTATATATGGTTGTGTGGCTCAAATATTGGCTCTCGAACAACAGGTTCACACATATCGTTATGTTAGCCGCCAACTTTATTATCGATTATATTTATTATTATTTGTTTTATGATGTATTTTTTTATCCTATCTCTAGTTTGTTAGTTATTTATTAGTTGGTTAGCTTTATCATTATCCTTTAATCAAAATCTCTAAATTTATATAAATTTTAAAGAGGTCTTGTTTTCAGTTATTCAATAACACAAAATAATATACACCAATATCGTTTTGTTCTTTGTTTCAATTCTTTCACTCATATGAGTTAATAAATGTCCTGTGTGCGTTGTTGGTTCATATTTAACCACGTGTAATCGATCCTGCAGGTGACGAGCTTACAGGAGGAGATAGATCAGCTAGTGAATAACATGATGGGTTATGCTTCATTCGGACTGCTGAATCATGCGAGTTTACAACATATAGATAACATGAATAATGGGTTACCGATCTCTTTTCAGTTTAACAATGATACTAGCAACTGTGATCATCCAAATCAACAGACTTCGCCCTTGTCTGCTGCGCCACAAGCTTCTTGTTCATTGAGCAATTTGGACGGCCAAAACGCTTACCATCACAGCTTTCTGGATCATCCAATGATGGAAAATGGTTGTGATATCTTGAACATATAGTGCTTTTGAACTCTTAAAATTTAAGTGGCACATGTTCATTAGCATAATAAGAACAATCTTATTTGATGTATAAACCAATTGCGTGCTTTGCAGCTTTTCCAAACAACCTGTAAGATACCTTCAAAGACTTGTTATGGGACATGTTTCCAGGCAAAACTGGATTACAAATTTTCAATCGTTGAAGTCATCATTTGTAAAAAAGGACATGTCATCTACTCTTTTGTCATACGTCCTAATAAATGAATTTACTTCTAAAAAATCGTTACAGGCCAATTGTTAAATGTATAAACCGTAGATGAAACATTAATTAACTGTTGGTGATTTTTGGGTTGAACTTATATGCCCAATAAACAACATATGCACTAGAAGACAGGTCTTTAATGATACGTTAATTATCACACATGGTGATTTATAACATGCAAAAGTGTGTAATAAAAATAGTCATATTTTCTAAAATCTAAAGGATTTATGAGACACATTTTTATATCTTATATTTAAGTGTCATAAACCAAAAAACAAAAAATAAGTTATCATTTAAGTGTCATGATAAAAAGAACAAAAAAATAAATAAATAAAACAAGGAGTACCAGGAAAATATGCATGTCATCTTGTATATGTCATATTATATTTTCTAAACACCCTAACTATATGTTCCTTTTTTTCTCCCTTAGCCTCATCGAAAGTACCTTAGCCCCCTCCTCCCCAACTCTCCCGCCTCCCGTAACTAGTCATCGGCCGGCCTGCACCTCCAGCAGGTCTCCGCGCGCCACCACCACCAACTGTAACACTCTCCTCCCCTCTCATTTCTCCAATTTCATTCCTAGTATCGTCTATGAGGACCTAGCATCGGCTAGCGTTTTTCCTAGTTGATCATGGCTTCGAAGCACAAGTACAAAGACGGTGGCTGTGTGCCACGGTTCTCGACCAGATGTAACTGAAGAAATCGGTGTTCTTTCACTATTTCGATTTGGATATGAGCTGGTCAAATTGTAAACCCGATCTGGAGTTGTAACATTCCACATCTCATACCACCAATTTTGTCTGCTTTACTCCGATGAAACTTCCCAGGAGATCACTCATCCTAGTACTACTCCCACCTGAGCACGCTTAACTGTGGAGTTTTCATGTGCTCCACAGCCAACTAAGCCTAAAACGTGTTAGTGATTTAAGAGGCAGGGCATCCCTTATGAACCAAGATCTCTCCTAGCCACGATCAGTACAGGATTTGCCTAGAGTATTACTGTGGTCCATGTTAATCTTCTCAGTAGTCAGTATCATTACAGGAGTTGCCTGTTCGCCACGAGAAATGAAGGAACAACTTGGATCTGAAATGGAAAAATCGTTCATCTTCTCGCTTGAATCCTCGTCAACAATGGAGTTTTAGGGTAACGATTTTCATTGATTTGTATTTCATTATGATATCTACATGTATATTTCGTTTCACCTTTTTCATTCCCATCGTTAGGGTTTTTCTCATATGAAAATCCGTAAACTTTATGTCTTATAATCATCCGCGATGACAAATTGTTAATCTATACTCAGTGATGTTTCCATTCGTAATTGTGTGTACATGATTTGCTTTTTTAATTTGTTATTCTTTTGATTTTATGAAGTGAGCTTCACTTTTGGAAATTAGTATGAATGTACAAGTTATGCATGCACTTGTGAATTTCATATTGTTTTTAAGTTTTTTTTTTGAAGTCAATTAGTATGAATGTACAAGTTATGTATGTGTTTGTGTTCATGTAAGGAGAGTTATGGTTGTTATTTTGAAGAAAATCAATGTGAGAATGATTTTCGAAGTCTAGATTTAGCTCAAAATGTTAGAAGTTTGTGTATACCAAAACCTGTATTTTTTGTATGTTGAACATATGTTTGGGTATTTAAATCCATATTTACTTGGTCAGTTGCTTTGCTTAAGTCACCATTAATGTAACGAAACATTAGATTGGGTTTTACTATTCTATTGAGTAGTGATTCTGCAACAATTCTCTTTTATTATCGCAAATTCAATCATGAATGAATTTTACACTTACACATGAACTGTTGTCTTCATAAAAGTCTTATTTGTATAAAAGTTTATTAATGGGGTTATGTAATCCAAACAATTGTTTTTAACAGACTAATTATGTAATTATGACTAGTGTGAGCACATACCACATTTATTTGACTCTTTATGGCTGTTAATTTGTTGAATATTTTATGTTGCTTTAATTTTAGGTATTGAGGTCAAAAGTGGTCAGCCCCTTGAAGTATACCTTGGTGATAAAAAGGGGTTGCATCTTTCACAGGTATAGAACTGTTCCATACTACGAATTTTGGCACTTCTACATCTTTGATCATTTATCACAATTAAGTTTTTGTTTGTGCAGGCTTGTCTTGGAGAAGTCAAGAATAACAAAGGAAATGAGTCTGTTTAGTTGCATATCAACATTGTGACCAAAAAGCTTGTTCTTGGAACACTTAAGAGTGAGAGATTGCCTCAAGCATCGAGAAATGGAGGAAACCAGATTGTATTCATGGGCCGTCTTTCAATTCGTCTTCGTGGTTGAGTTTCAGTGTCGCCGTCATCATCATGAACTAATGGATATTCTAGGTAAAAATAAAAAAAAAAACGAAGAATACACAAATATTGATATTAATGGAATTCGCGAACAATGATCGAATTTTGTTGCAACCTTTATTTTTCGGTGACATTTTGTATTGAAACAATATTTTTGCTAACTTATAAATATTTGTTAGTATTTGACTTATGACATCAACACTAGTCAATATCATTGTGTATAATATATTTGGTTAGATAATTAATAAACGTTTATTTACCGATTTAATAAGTTATGGATTTCGATATATCTATACTATATATAAAGTATAAGACAAGAACATTTTAAAACACCTAAAAATTAAGAACTTTTTTTGCTTTAATGTATAAGATACAACCTAATAAGGGTAAATTAGTCTTTTAAACACTACACTTTAATCCCCTCATCATAGTTACACTTTAATTATTTTATCTTTAAACAACTAGCTACCCTCACGATTTTTAAACGGTCATAGATATATTGTACGTTAATATTCAAAAAAAAATTATATCATAAAAATGATTGTTTTATATTCTTTAGTTTGAGTATAGTATTGCTTTTGTTTTTTGTTAACCAAAATTAAACGAAACAAACCAAAAAAACTGTCAATCTAACTGAATAAGCCGAATTCATTAACCGAAAACCGATTAGTTAATAAAATAAATTAACTAATGACTTTGGTTTTGGTTGAGGATAATAACCAAACAACCAGACAATGCATACCCTGGTAGTGTCTGTGTTTCTCTACAGATCACTCGGACACCCTTCTAGTATATACACACATATGGTTAGGATAAAATGAAAACTCATATGAGTTGTGAAAATTTAGAGAACTCGGTCTTACAAAAGGTTTTTCAAAAAATAAAAATACCAAAAATCCTTAAAAAATCAACTTTTTCAAAAAAAAAAACTTAGTTATTTTTATTTACCGCAACCGTAAATGATGTAAAAAGTTTATTAGCTTTTTACAGCAGGTTTAAGGGGCAAAAAACATCACCTTGAATTTTTTTTACGACCGTCTTTCTAACATTTTAATCTAGAGGTGTGAAAAAAACTGGGGGTAAAATTCGTACGGGAAGACTGAGTTCTCTAAGTTCTCACAACTCGTAGGAGTTTTTCCTTGATCCCAATCCTATATATGTGTGTGTGTGTGTGTGTATAGGGTAGGGTTAGTCTACAAATGACACTTTTCCTACAAGGTGTAAGAAGTCTATGAAGGCATTATATTTTAAATTTTAGGCTTTTTTAAATTCTTTTGGCATAGTATTATATAGAAAACACCAAACATAACAATTAAAACACAATCAAATGTGTTCTATCCATTAAATATACAAGTAAAACACACTAATTAACTTTCTTCGCATGAAAGTTAATTAGTGTGTTTTAATTTGAGGTGAGAATCACGTAAAAAGTTATATCTTTCTCATTTTTGATGATCAAAATGATGTTCTGGATAGATTATAACGAGTTTCCAATGAAAAAGGTATGGTTTGTAACGTGAAACGAGATAAATCTAAAATTAGTCATCACTTTGCGCGAGTAGGGTTTTTACGAATAATGATTGTATGCCACTCCGTACTTCTTATTGATGAATGTGTGTAGCATCACCTTGCGTGTGGCATGAAAGTGCGCAAAGTATATTCTTCACGAGCAGTGTGAAGCACAAAATGAGCAGCGTGTGATGACTAGTTTAGTGTAAAGTTGTTAGCGCAATGCTCTCCATTATAGAGAGTGATACTGCCTAAGCGCAAAGGCCCAATGTTGATGAGTTATGTGTGTATCTTTGACTAGTTGACCAAGGGTCCAAGAGTCTGATCGTACATTTAACTGGTAAAGAGAAGTTAACTCCCAGGTGAGTTCTAGATGCCTTTTTTAACATTTTGGGTTGATATGCATGCTACCTAAAGTAGAATCAATTATGAAGGTACTTGGTTGTTAATACGTGATTGTTAATTGGTTGATGTTATGCGTCAACGTTGATTAATCGATGTTAATGTGAACTGGTTGACAGTTATTGATTCTTCTAGCCCTATTGATGGTCGCGTGTATGCGATGATGGAGTCTGGCTGACGAAGTATTAGACAGTTGGCAGTGAAGATAGCTTCGCAGGTTGATGTTTATTTACAATTGAATTTGATGTGCATGATTTGATGTTAAAACACAATTTAATGAAATTTCTAAATGTTTTTAAAGTGTTAACTTATTTAAATATAACTCATAACTGACATTTTAGCATGCATATCAGGTTGATAGGTTGATGTATTGATAGGAAGTACATGGCATGGATTGAAGGCGCCCTTACTCACCTTAGATGGCCATTTGTGTTATTTGAATGTTTTATTAAATTGGATAAGTTGATGTATTTGACATTTCATGTACTTTTGCGCTGCTATGTAACGACTACGATTTGTTTAAGAACTATGTTTTGATTCAATGATCCATCTATGGGGCTCACTGAGTTTAGGGTCCCACACAAGTCAAGATTACACAAACTAAAAGTTCATGTCAGCAAATCCTAAATGAGCATAAAACCTTAAATGAAAAGATTATAACAAATATCGTAGTCTTTCCAAACATAAGTATAAGGTTGCACATATAAGAGTTTTTCCATGCATAATTAACACGTCATTTACCATTTGTAGTTCAAAGCCATAAATTAGCAAAAGCATTCACAAACCTATGAACAAATGCATAAATCATGAGTTCTCCAACGTAACATAATGAAAAATCCATAGGTACTTAATTTTTATTTAGACAGTCGAGACACAAAGCCGTTGAAGAATAATCATGAAATCATTATAACATTAACATGAAGACAAACCCTCTCCTTTGACTGGTCTAGGCCCTCTACAACATTCATAGCCCACTATTCATCAGACTAGGTCAAAGGTGACTCACTAGTATCGTGCTCATTCGGGTATGGGCTAGGGTTTTGACAATGATTTCCCGGACATGTGGTCGTCCTAGGTTGTGCTTCCAAGGTTTGCGGCATGCCTATGTGAGGCACAACCATGCTTCTCATTGCAAGACTCCAATCCTTCATTTTTTTCTTTACAAATCTTCAAAAAATTTCACAAATCATCAACAAAACCTGGAATTCATAGATATCACAATGAAGTGTCAGTTCTTGTGAATTTTCGAATAAACATGCTAAAAATGGGGTAAATCGTGCAATAAAGAGGTGTAATTTTATGCACATCAATGCTATAACATCTATATAGAAATACTATTGTGGATTTAATGTTTTTTATGATTAATAAGATGTTATCATTCTTGACTCACATATACACTCATATTCTTGACTCAACACAGATGTACATGAGAACCAACAATGTTAATCCCCTTCCTATAATGTAACCTGTCTGATTTAATTATAACAAATCCACATGCTATCTAATATTCTGATTCGAAAATAAATTTTGTTATTAATTATGATGAGGTGTTAATGGGCCTTTATTGTAGTTAAAAATGAAATAAGTGAAAATTAACATTTTATTCTTAAATTGCAGTGATTGAGTACTTGGGTTTAAGGATAAAACTATGAGTTAAAATATACATTTTTAACAATTTTGTTGTATTGGTGTTGAATTATAGATGAAAACAAATACATGGCTAAGGCTAATATAACATCACATTAATCAATGGCCTCCCAGTAGTACTAGGTGTTTACTATTATCACAGGGGTGCAGATTTAAGAAATCTTATAAACTAGGCATATATATTAATCTTAAAAGTTGATTTTAGGTTGTCGAAAAAAAAAACATTGCTATTAATGAGGTGAGTAGTGACTAGAGATGGGCATAAAAATCGGTTCCGAACCTGAACCGGTAAAACCGAACTGGACCCGGTTCCACTTCCTACCCGACATTAAGTAGAACTGGTTCCGGGTTCAAAATACCCGTTGGTTCCAACCCGGTTCCACAATTTTACCATTTGAATCGGGTCGTACCCGGTTCCTACCCGTACCCGGTTCCTACCCGTACCCGGTTTCACTAGTACCCGGTTCCACCAGTACCCGGAAATGCAGTTCTAGAAGGAACCGGTTATAGCCGTTATAATGTTACCGTCGGAACCGGTTATAGCCGTTATAATGTTACCGTTGGAACCGGTTCCTGACCGTTGGAACCAATTCTACATATATTGTTTAGAAATCTATTTTTTAGCACACAATTTCTCATATCTATTCTTCTTGTTACATTTCTTTCTTTTTCTTTTTCACATACTAATCAACAAATGGCCTCAAAGAGTTCCAAAACCGCAAATTTCCAATCCGTTAACAATGTTCCTCAAGATCAATCGGTTCCATATGTGGTTGGAACATTGTCTCATAATCGCAATAAGGAAGTTTGGAGCAATTGGGAGTTGGTCGAGATGAGTGACGGCTCGAAAAAAGCTCAATGTAAACATTGTGGATCGTTATTAGCCAATGAATCAAACTCAACGTTAACGAAGCATATTAATAAGTATTGCAAAGCTTTAAAGGAAATGACATCCGGTCAAGTTCCACTATCCAAAGATGGTACCATTTTTCGTTATAGCAAAAATTAGCTCGCGATCGGATTGCGAAGTTGGTGATACAAAAAGCGTTGCCGTTTGGACACTTCGACGACCCCGATCTTACTAATCTTATTCGGGAGACGCTACAACCTCGCTATAAACATGTAAGTCGTCGCACTTTAAAATGTCATTGTTTAAGTTTATGGGAAAATGAAAAAATATTTAATTGTTTTTTTAAGAATTTAAAAACTAGTGTAAACCTAACTAGTGATGTGTGGTCGGCTCCACATGGTTTACCGGAATCGTACATATGTGTCACCGCTCATTGGGTTGATCCCGATACATGGCAAATGATGAAGCGTACGATTGCGTTTGACGAGTTTCCTTCTCCTCATACGGGAGAAAATATTTATAAAATTATAAATGGCACAATAACTAAATATAGTTTAGAAGATAAAATTTTTTCAATATCCTTTGATAACGCTTCAAACAACACAACGGCAATTGAAAAATTAAAGTTGAAGTACAAACCAATAGTTGATGGTGTTTTTTTTCCACACACGATGTGTTGCACATATTATTAACTTAGTAGTGTAAACGGTTTAAAAGATCAATTTGAGTGATGAGTACCTAGTCGTACCTCGTTGGAATTCAACTTGTCATATGTTTGAAATGGCTATAAAGCAAATGGGTACTTTAAAATCTTTTCATACAACTTTAAGTGATGAGTACCTAGTCGTCCCCTTTCCCGACACGGCTTGGGAAAATATTCATAACCTAAGTACTTTTTTACAAGTTTTTAAAACTACAACGACTTTGATTTCTGGTGTTTATTATCCTACTAGTTCTAAAGTTGTGGACCAATTGTATTTGATAACAACTAATGTTAAAAAGTTTGAAAATTCTAGTGACATGTTAAGGAATATGACGAGACCAATGATTCAAAAATTTTAAAAATATTTTTTAGAATTACCACCCGTTTTTCTATGTGCCAGCCGCTTTAAATCCAGCTTTAAACGTACCGGGTGTTGAAGCTTTAATTGATGAAATTTATGACAAGTTGGATATGCATGAGGAGGATCCAACTTTAAAAGCAAAAACAAAAAAAAATATTCAATGAGTGTATGGCCAAACTTTATGATCATTATTTTAAAAAATTTGGTGAAAAAAATCATACAAATTTGTTTGAGTCTCGGTCCACGGCCTCTAACGATGAAACAAGCGGGGATCCACTTATAACCATGTTGAGTGTCGTTAGAGACGAGACGGCTAGACAACAAAGGGGTAGTAAAAGATCAAAGAAATAAAATCTTACTGGAACCGGTTCTGAGTAATTTTTTTTTTTTTGTAACCGGGTTAATTTTTTTTATATATTGTAACCGATTGATTTTTTTTTAAGTTTAACCGATTATTGTTACTATTTTTATATATTGTAACCGATTGATTTTTTTTTAATTTTAACCGATTGAATCAAACGGTACCAACCGAATAACATGCGTACCAATATCAATATTAATTTTATATGTTTTTATCGTATAAGACACATGTTGATATTCATTTAGCATATTATAACTTATTTTTTATTTTGGGAACGTTGGTTAAGTGATACAACTTTTTTTCAGACTAAACCATTATAAATAAACAATTTTTATTTTATAATTCATACGTCATGCGTTCCGTTGCATGCGAAAGAAATACCATAGGTTTCTTTTTAAAGTTTTACAAATAATGTTTCCCTGTATAATCCAAAGCTTACTTAAAGAAACAAATGGGATACGATCACTTTTTTCCCATAAGATTTTAAGGTGAGAAAAGTCATCTTTTTAAAGAGGTCGTGTGTAAATATTTTAATGGGCTTAGTCAATACTAATTCTGAGGTCTTTGACCATAATAGTTTTAACTTGATTTCGTCTTTTGTTTTGCAATATGCACACACAATTGATAGAACAATAAGAACAGAAACTATCATTTATTAACACAATAGCTAATAATTCTTGACTCATAACTTATTCCCAATAAATTATATAAATTTAAAAAATGCATTTAAAGGTTAGAAAACCAAATTGACAAATTTTACCACTTTTAAATATTTCCACTATCACGAATTCAATGATTGGGCCCAAGCCCAGGAAGCTCCTCAAAAGTGCATTCGCAAATGGTCAAGGCCTAACATGTTTGGCAAGCTCGAGTGGGCCTAGTTTGATAAGCCCAAAAATAGGCTAACCCATTAGGGTTATGTCCAAGAATCTTAAAAAAAAGGAAAACTCCTTCATCCAAAGAGGCAGGTTGTTCTCTCCCTTTCTCTAAACTACAGCTTATGTTTCCTCTCTCTAAATTACAGCTTATGCGTACATTTATAACTATAACTGTCCTCGGGGTGAAACCCACACCCCGACCCTCTAACGAAATTTTCATGTGGTTGCAAGTTGCAACTTGAGACCCGTTATCCGGCAAGAGGAACCGTCATCACAACGACGAGAGGAAGAATCTGAACCGGATCTCGATGAGTTCAAGGTTGGTGATGCCAGCCATGTCGATTTTGGACTCAACATTGGCGTCATCCGTTTATCCGAATACAAGCTTGTCTTGGCCTCTTCATGAAAACGGTCGGATTTATCGTATTCGTGTATTCCACATGATATTCAGATTTGCATATCCGTCTCCAGTTAATAGGTTCCGCATCTCATAACATGCTTAATATAAGCAACCTTTGCGTATCTAGAAAATCATTTGCATATCAGATCTTGAAAAACTATGTAAAGCAAGGTATGAACTCAATCTCATATAACCAGAATGTGTAAATGATACACGCTATGTGTGTATATATACAAGAATGGAGTCGGTGTAACAAACTACCTAACTACCACATACTAGTTGTCAATCTACCCGACTCAACTATCTGTGCTCATATCTATATACTCTAATATACCCCATCAAGTTGAACGTGACACGATAACATGAAGCTTGGACCTCTTAGTGTCAAAACAAGCAATAGACAATCCTTTGGTCAAAATATTTGCAATCTGAAATGTAGTGGAAACATACCGAACATGTAAAGTACCACCCAAAACCATGTGATGAAAAAAATGCAAGTCAATCTCCAAGTGTTTAGTGTGCTGATGAAACACCGAGTTGACTGCAAGATATGTAGCTCCAATATTGTCATACCAAAGAGATGATGGACAAGCCACCGTGATATGTAACTCATGTAATATAGATGTAATCCATCATAACTCAGCAGTTGTATGAACAAGCGCTCGGTACTCAGGCCCTATACTCGACCTAGCAACCATATGCTATTTCTTGAAACTCCAACCGATAAGGTTGGGCCCAAGAAAGACAAAATAGCCTATGGTAGAACGTCAATCATCAGGACATCGAGCCCAGTCAGCATCACTATAAGCATGTAAATCAACACAAGTTAACCAACGTATACATAACTCATGAAAAATGGTACCTTTAAGATATCGCAAAATCCTCTTGACAGCAACCCGGTGTCGATTAGTAGGTGTTTGAAAAAACTGTGACACCTTACTGACCATATAAACAATCCCTGGTCGTGTCAACACAAGATACTGCAATGCACCAACAGTGCTCCAATACATAGTAGGGTCAGATAAAGGATCACCAGCATGTCGAGAAAGTTGTCTACTGGAAGAGACAGGAGTAGATAATGGGTTATGATAAACAAAACCAGTGCGTTTTGGTAAATCAAGTAAGTAGCGTTGCTGACATAAGTGTAAACCATCCTTAGAAAATGTGTCCTGAATACTAAGGAAATATGACAACTGTCCCAAATCCTAGAGCGCAAACTGAAAATGTAAGCACCCAATCAAGCCAGTAATAAAATCAGAAGAGCTCCCAATATTGATGATGTCATCAACATAGATCAAGACATAACAGGTATGAAATTCTAACTGTAAACAAAGAGAGATACATCTGAAAAACGCTAGGCAAAACCGGCAAGTAGAGTAGTGGATAGCTTGGAAAACCAAGCTCTAGGAGCCTGCTTTAGGCCATAAAGAGCCTTTTGCAGACGACAAACATAATGTGGTTTAGATGGGTCAACAAAGCATGGGGCTGGGGCATATACACAGTCTCATAAAGATACCTATCTAAGAACGTGTTGCTGACATCAACCTGACGAATAGACCATCCTCGAGAGAAAGCGACTGAAAGAACTAGGCGAATAGTAGTAGGTTTAACCACAGGACTGAAAATCTTAGTGTAGTCAATACCCTCAGTCTGATGAAAGCCCTTAGCAACAAGCCGGGCTATGTAATGACTCACCGGTCCATCTGAAAGATGGCAGTTTTTCCACTTAGCAACCCATTCTGTTGGGGAGTATAGGGACATGAAATGCGATGAAAATGCTATAATCTAAACGAAAAGGAGCCATAGAATCATGAATGAGCTTAGGAGCACCGTCAAATTAAAGATGTTTGATGATATAGGAGAAGAGGTTCTCAACAAGCGATTTGAAATGCCAAAAGCAATCAACCGCTTGAGAACGACAAGTCAAAGGATACATCATTTAAATTGACTAAAATCATGAATAAAAATAATGAAATATCGATATACAATTCTAGATATAACAGGAAAGGCACCCAAATGCCACAATGTATAATATGTAAAGGTGAAGTAGAATGGTATACAACAAATGTAAAAGGCAATCTAGTCGATTTTGAAACGTTGCAAGCAGTATAATGTGTGTGTTGGGTTTTGTTTGTTAGATGTGAAAACGAACATCTAGCCAAAACACCATTAGACGGATGGCCCAATCGAGAATGCTAAGTCTTACGAGAAATAGAAGTGAAAGCAACAAGTGAATATAGCTGATGTAGACTACCACCTGTGTGATGGCAAAGTTGTCCATCAAGAGTCTGAATGCACAGACCTGGATATGAGAAACCAGCAGCTATAGGATGATCAATCACTAATTGCATGATCTATAAAAGGTTCTTGGCTAAGCCAAGAACCACAAGAACATGTCTAAAAGTAAGAGTACAGACAGATAAATGCAGTATGACAGTGCCAATATGAGAAACACTAAGAGCCAGACCATTAGCCTACAATGACTTGCTCAAAGTCGGTGTAGGGAGCAACATCGAATACAATAAAAGAACTTGGCGCCTGAGTTGAGTATCCATGAATCAACACGCTCGCATACGTTCGACAAATCAACTATCAATCCATAATAAGAAGATGACGCATAACTAACCCAAAAAAAGAGTGCTTAAGCCCAAATCTAGTAGCATTAGTGAGTTCAACATAACTAGTGGGCTGAAAAGCAATATTTGGGCCACATCCTAAAATTCCATTGGACATTTTGGGCCGAATTAGACATGGGAGTAGTCTCGACACTTGGTTTACTAAAATGAGCAGATCCAAAAATGCAAGTATCAAACCCATACGATCTAAACCACCATCAGAAAAAACCCCATACGATCTAGAATTAATTTCAAATGCTACATCAGCAGTTGAGAAATTTCGATTGTCGGAATCCCACTGTTGATCCTCTTGACCATTGAATCGGTCTCCTAACCAAACAAACTTCTAAGAAGATGGTCAGAACCCTGGATCGACCACCAGTAGATAGACCTTTCTTTGCCAAGATTTGGTGATAAACGTTTTCTTCAGTACTTTGCCAGAGATTGAATGACTAAACTGTTGGATATAATGTTCAATTGTCGATTAAGATTCAATGTTTCCGTCAAGGTACAGACCCAAAGAGTTATACTTTGGGAAACGAACATGTAATGATGTTTTAATTGTTAATAATCGGATCACGAAATAATAAGCGTAAAAGAAAAAATGGGTAATTATTTGGAATAATTACAGAGAGCTTGATTTAATAAGATGTATTATAATTAATTTGTTAATTAATTAATAAATATATATATTATATATATTATATATGAATATTATAATAAAATAGCATTATGTTTGAATTCAATTATGATGTTGCATACTATCATAATCGGTGACTTCAATTAATCCAATGGAGGAATTAAGATATATATTTTGAAAGGACTTATCTTTTATCTCATATTGTGATAACAACTGTCCATTCAAAAAGAGATTGGTAACCATATACTCTCTGATTATTATTATTATTATTGCCATCGTCAAAGAAAAGTAAGAACAAGGAAGTGGAATACTCAGACGCAACAAGAAGTATTTCAATATCCTCAAAGGACGTACACTACTAGCGTATCTTTTGTTTCTTCGTTTACGCAAGAGGTAAAGCTTTGAACTTTATTTTCTTTAGAATAAGGTTTCGTTTGAAACTGTTTCAAACGGACAAATTTGATTTTGTGGTCAAGATCATCTAGCATGATCGTTCATTGAACCAATGTGTCTTTCTTGGTAGTCACGATTCTTTATTATATTTAACCTATTTTGATTGTAATTAGATCATTGGTGGAATCGGTCTAGAATCGAACCTCGTGTACATATTTCCGCTGCGTTCAGTTTGTTTGACAAATTGTAAAAATTATTTTCCAAAAGGTACATGGAAATACTAACATAAACAACATTTTCCGTAAGGTTAAGTAGTGATGAAGACAAATTTGCAGTAAGAAAGGCGATTACATGATCATTAAACCTGTCCCAAACCTTTCTGGTTTCTGAATCGATTGGTGGTCTGGATTCAAGAATTGTAAGATGCCTAATGTCTCAAAAACTGAGAGCTTGATGTTTCTAGTAAAGAAATAATCATTTCTAAGTTAATCATGGAAGTAACAGAATAAAATCGAGGAAGATGATAGGAGAAGTTCATTGGAATCGTGACAATAATTCTAGCAATGTAACGGAATCAGAGAAGACGATGCTTGGACGAAAAAGATGAAGTTTGGCTGGAATGAAGATGATTGGACGGAGAAACAAAAAACTGAGATCACGAGAAACAATAGAGGTTAGTCGGAATCAAGAGCTCTGATGGCTCTAAAGCAAGGTATGAACTCAATCTCATATAATCAAAATGTGTAAAGTGAACCAAGCTATGTGCGTATATATACAACAACAAGATCGGTGTAACAAACTTCCTAACTACCACATACTAGCACTAAATCTAACCAACTCAACTAACTCTGCACATACCAATATACTCTAATACTATGTTTTGACACTCAAAAGTGAGATATCTAGCTCATGTAAGCATAAATATACCCTTCAGCATGGCATCTCTTTTTAATCCTTCAAAGCTAAAAGTGAATTAAATGGAAGTTTAACGATATGAATGGCTGGCCACCGTGAAAAAGTTCACCCAAGGCAGAAAGCAAGGCATTTTCATTAAACCATTTAAAAAAAATTGATTGAAGGATACAGGTCACAGATACAGTACATGTGTTGATGCTATGAAATGGTTATTTGTGTCAGAAATCACTAAGAGTCACATATTCGCAATAAAGATTGGATTTCAATTTACTACGCCTTTTCACTGAACAAATAGAAATGAAATGTATTTCTCTTTCTAACATCTTGTGTTACTGTTAACACCGTGTTTTACCGTTACGTCTAAAAAGGCACAAATAATGTTCGATGAACACAAATGGGAACAAACTTGAACACAAATAATCATTCATGAATAGAAATATGTAATACAACTAGACAATAGATATTTAATTTGTCAATTTTGAATCATTTAAATATTTATAAACTCATGAATAATAATGAACAATCAAACGACAACAAACGTTCACAACTAACTCTCAAAGCGACCTTAGTGGTCTGTTTGTTATATTAACTAAACACGAAATACTTGCGAATTGTGAATAAACTACAAACAAATCAAACTTCAATGAACACACATTTAACAAACTAATTTATTGAAGCCCATTCAACAATCTTCCAGAGATTATGTCTTTTTCATATTTCAATAAATTTGGAAACAAATATAGTAAATCACACAATAAACAAAATCTGTTAAAACAAGATGTTATGGCAAAGTAAATAATAGATTATTATTTTCTTACAATACTACAAACCAAAAGTATTTAAAAGGGGCTTCAGATTTGCTCTGCATGGAGTAAGTATGCGTTTCCGTTGATTAACAGTTAAGTACGCAGAAGTGTGTTTTAGAACACGAGTGAGAAAGAGTATGATGAAATGCATTTGGTTTGGTAAATGTAACGGGTTTTATTAATCTACTATTTTATATAGGAATTCTCTTAGGTGTTTTTCGTGAGTTGAGCTATTTTTAAATTTAATATTTTTAAGTTTTTTATTGAAAACTAATTTAAAAGATAAATTATTTTTTGTTTGAACCGTTAGGACCGTTTTGACTGACCTGTTGAACGGCTTCATTTGAATACATCAGTGGACTGAGTAGTCCGACTGAGGACTTCTAGCTGCTGAACCCAGGCTTCCGAACTACGCACGTTAAACCATAAACATTATTTTTTTTCTTTACTATTTAAGTTTTAATAAAAATTCATTAATATTTTAAAAATTGCTTTTATAAGTATTTGAGTTCCAATCAAACCTATGATGTTTAATCTAAATGCTAGTAACTGGCACTTGTGTTCAAATTATATATAATTGTTTTGTATTTGTTTAATTTACTTGGCATTTCTATGTTTTTTTATTTCAAAGAAAATAATTTGTTGAGTTTTGATTTGCAGAAGACCGGACTCGAACTCGTGACCAGTGATATAAACAAACACACAGTCCACCGCTGGACTGTGTGTCTAACTTGGTTATTATTCCGGTTATCAATATACTTAACATATATCAATGACGACTCCGGTTCGGTTTAACAAAAAAATGATTTTTATTAAGGCAGCGTGTGTGAGACGGGAATCGAACTCGAAACCTTTGCATGTTTAACGTGCACACGGTCCACCGCTGGACTGTGTGTCTAACCCGAGTAATATCCTGATTTATATTATACTTATATGATACAGAAATACATCGTCTTCTTCATCCAGTTAGAACCAGAACTCGGAAATCGACTGGTTCAAGATTTTTATCAGTTTATTAGTGTGTTTCAGTCCATTAAGGTAAGATAAAGGTGAAAAGATAAAGAAAATAAGCGAAAGAGGTATACCGACTGGACCCCCTGTTTTCCGGCAGAACTCGGCGACAACAATCAACTCCGGCGTCAGGTGTCTTGCAGCAGCAAGTCTCCGGAAAGCTTGGAAAAAGTATGGGTATCTCCGGTATAAGCTTCAGGGGCTCAGTAAGGCTCGGCAATGGGGAAACCGGTTTTCCGGCGACGAACAGAAAAGTTCCGACGAGTGGAATTACGCCGAGAAGAGGTGTATTTTTGAGCGAAAAGGTTTGAAGTCGTTGTGGGTGAATTTATAAGGCAAATCGTTGAAGAATCTGGTCTGATTTCCGACTGTGTTCACTGATTTAAATTTCCCGGCGGTTATGGTTTTGGTCGCGGACTTCAAACATCGGTTATAACCGATGTCTGGTTAATGGTTTACGTTATAACGTAAATTGTAGTTAAGACTCGCGAGATTTCCGGGATTCCGACGACTGAACTGTTTGGGCGCCGGTTTTGAATTCGTAACGTCCCTTTATGAATTAAATGATTCTATTATTCATCAAACAGAATAAGTGGCGCAGTGGTTTGTGTGTGTGAGATAAGTTTGTTTCCGGAATCGGTACAGACCGGGGTTCGAAACCCGGCAGAAAACAATCATTTTTATTTTGCGATTTTTGACAGTTTTTCAAAAACTAAATATATAGTCCCGTATAATAATTGATTACGTATCGTTTAAAATTATTTCGGGCATTTAATTCGCAACGAAAATTTTGACTGACTGTTCGGTTGATAAACGGAGCGGGTTTGGTAAATCCGTTTTTGACGGATGTTACAGTATCCCCTGCTTTTTAGAAATTTCGTCCCGAAATTTAAATAATGATATATTTTGACTAAAAGGATGGTGATGTTTTGTTTGACAGTTATATACTTAGAAAAATAAGGGTTTAAGTTTTTTTGTTCGAGGCTGGTAACGTTCCTTGTAAGGGTTAAGTACCCTATTCAGGAATCGCTTTTTGTTGCCTACTGTATAAGTATTGATAAGCAGAAATGATTTGCTAAAAATGATATCATGCATAAGAATTTAGATACGTTTGGGAAAATATGGTTATATCCTAAGGCGAAACTTCTAACACTACAACCTATATGGAACATAAATAAAAACACAACAACTGATATTTGAACATAAGTAAACACAACAGCTAATATTCGAACATGAATAAACACATCAGCAAATATTTGAACATGAATAAACACATCAGCAATTATTTGAACATGAATAAACACAACAGCAAATATTTGAATCCACATTCTGATAGCATATATGTTTGAATGATGGAAGTTCCTCTCTCGTTTGTTATGATGGAGAGGTTAGTTTATGTATAAATGGATCACAATTCAATCTCTTTAAATAACATGATGATATAAATATAACACAAATTCCAACCAAGGCAATACTAAATCCTACATGGAACTTCTCATAACCGCCTGATAATGCCTCTGATCCTTTGGCAAGAATACTTATATATAGGAAGTACAGCGGCGTATCCACCATATTCTTGCCAAATTTTCATTAGTTTTATCCACAAGTTATGATTGGTTACCAAGAACTAATAAATCCTACATAGAACTTCTCATAACCGTCCGATAATGCCTCTGATCCTTTGACAAGAATACTTATATATAGGAAGTACGAGCGGCGTATCCACCATATTCTTGTCAAATTTTCATTGGTTTTATCAGTGAATTATGATTAGTCCTATAACTCTACAACCAATACAACAAACATAAAATACTGAAATGAAACATATCTGTGCGATCAAGGCTCAATCGAACGGAGCCGATCGTATTGCATGTACTGAAAATGAAATGGATGTGCGCTCAAGGCTCAATCAAACGGAGCCGAACGTATTGAATGTACTGAAATTGAAATTGTGTGCTCAAGGCTCAATCAAACGGAGCCGAGCGTATTGCATGTACTGAAAATGAATAACTTAACCACACAAACAGCCTATGCATGGAACCTCTCATAACCGCCTGATAATGCCTCCGATCATTTGACAAGAATACTTATATATAGGAAGTACCATCGGCGTATCCACCATATCCTTGTCAAATTTTCATTGACTTTATCCGCAAGTTATGGTTAGTTCGATGCGACTCTACTACAAACACCACAACCACAAGATATTGATAATGAAATTGTCTGTGCGCTCAAGGCTCAATCAAACGGAGCCGAACGTATTGAATGAAATTGTATGTGCGCTCAAGTCTCAATCAAACGGAGCCGAACGTATTGAATGTACTGAAATTGAACAACTTAATCTAAACAATCATCACACAATCATCCTATGCATGGAACCTCTCATAACCGCCTGATAATGCCTCCGATCATTTGACAAGAATACTTATATATAGGAAGTACCATCGGCGTATCCACCATATCCTTGTCAAATTTTCATTGACTTTATCCGCAAATTATGGTTGGTTCGATGCGACTCTACTACAAACACCACAACCACAAGATACTGATAATGAAATTGTCTGTGCGTTCAAGGCTCAATCAAACGGAGCCGAACGTATTGCATGAACTGGAAATGTAAATTGAAATGTGCGCTCAAGGCTCAATCAAACGGAGCCGAACGTATTGCATGTATTGAAATGTAAAATGAAATAAACCGATCAAGGCTCAAACAAACGGAGCCGATCGTGCGGGCACACCCTGATCAACCGCATAATAAAATGGGGATCAAACTCAACCTCGATGGATGGGGAGCTGCGGCCTCGGCAAAAGCATATACTGAAAACAATATATAATATATATATACCAATAATTTCTCTAACAGTCTACACATGGCAAAAACATAAAACTAAACGATAGGAGTTGAATCTGGATCTTCAGCGAAGAGGACTAATTGAGTATCTTCATCTGGGCCGTCATTATCTTCGACAGGGTTGGCGTTGATATTGAAGACTCTTCCTCTTGCTGATGGCATAGTGTTTGGGTTTTCTTGGTTTACTTGGTTAACTGGGTTTGATTGGGCTTGAGTGTTGATAACATTAACCAATTGGGGGCAGGTGTTTCTAAAGTGGGTAGGGTCGCCACAATTGAAACAAGCTCGAGCATATGGGAACATGGGGTATTGGGGTTGGTGATAAGTTTGGGCCATGTTTTGAGTAGGGGAAAAGGTTTTGGTTTTGAAAGGTGCGACAAACATTGCTCAAATGACCATAGCGTCCACAAGTTGCACATAGACGACAAGGTAGGGTATGGGGATGGTGATAAAAACAGTTGTTGCATCGAGGGTGAGGTCCAAGATATGGTTTCTTATCTGGGTAAGCTGAGTTGGGTGCCACTTGGGTGATTGGGATAGCTCGGATGGGTATGGCGTGTAAAACTGGTTGATTTCGTTGGGTCGCAGCGAAAAGTCGCCCGACTCTTCTTCTCTTAGGATTGGGTTGAGAAGGGGATTCAGTTTGGGTGGAGTCGGAGGTTTCAGTCGATTCTTTATCCTTCTTCTTCTCCTCCTTGAAGTCTTTGTTTCGGATTCGGTTCTCGGTGAGCTCTGTTGCTAGCTCCATTGCTGCTTCCAAAGTTGCAGGCTTGGCACTTATCACAGGGTCTTGAATCTTTGACGGAAGACACGAATGTAGTGCTCGATCAAACGGTAGAGGGGAGTGAACATGTTGGGAACCATTTGATGTAACTCGAGGAATCTTTTGTTGTAGGTGATGTGGTCTCCTTCCACTTGCTTTAATGAGTAAAATTCATCCTCTAACTTCTTGATTTCGCTCCTTGGGCAAAATCGTCTGGTCATGATTTCCTTCAATTCGTTCCAAGTTAAGGACATAGCATCTTCCACACCTCGTTTTGCCTTCTCTGTGTTCCACCAAGTAAGTGCTACTCCATATAATCGACCGGTAGCATATCGCACTTTGCGATCGTCAGGGCAATCGCAATTTAGAAATGTGTTCTCCATTTCTTCAAACCAATGGAGGAGAGCGGTGACGCCTTCAGTCCCTTTGTACTTCGGAGGGTCGCATGATTTGAAATGCTTGTAGGTGCATTTAGTGGTATTTGGGGGAGAGTTGAAAATGTTTTGGTTTGCTTGATTGACAGGATTAACGGTAAGTGCTTGCTGAACTTGGATTACAATGTTGGGTATTACGGCTGCCATTTGTTGAGCGATTAAGGCAGCCATGCGTTCGCGGGCTTTTCTTGCTCTCGTCTTCCTACGGGCGAGGTTAGAAGACATCTACAAGGAATACATGACAAGAGTATGAGTTGGATGCTTTTGGGTTCATGGGTCGCATTAGGAATGAACATTCATAAAATAATTATAGATAAATAAATTACTACATCCATTGGATGTCTTGGGTTTTGCTCACTGTTAGGCCCTTCATGCCGTCATACTTTACCTGTGTAATCATGTGGGCCCCATGAATACCGGTTTTTCATATGGTTCGCACGGTTTCTGCCAGGTTGCGTACACAAAAACCCGGAGAAATCGAGAAATATGTATACAACGTGTGATATTCGGAATGTGTCCAGGTGTAGACACGGTGACACCTCAAAGTAGGGTTAGTTCGAACGACGTTTGGTGTGGCATGTTTTGGCCTAATAGGTCCTTCGTACTCTCATCGTTGGTCCCCAGGTAGGCAAACTGGTCCGTTATATTGGATTTATACGAATGCCAGCCTAGACAGGACGTTCCGACTACCGGTACTTGTACCCTTCCAGTTACTACATGCCCGTCGCAGAACTTACTTTGATGAGATTTGAAAATTGCACAAAATCTTTGGATAATGAGAATATGAAAATAAATTGAATACATGAACATCGATATATGTATAATGAATATGTATATATGTATGATGAATATGTATATAAGCATGTATGTTTGACTAAAATGTAAACAAATATAAAACAAATAAATATCACAAGTTTGTATGTAACCATCTAATCAATTAAAATTTAGGCAGACTATAGTATAGGCTCTAAGGGTCTAATAACCTATCCTATATCCCTATAGTCATGGCTCTGATACCAATCTGTCACACCCCCGACCCGCAGCGGAAAAGGTGATCGGGGCATGATTGGGTTATCATCAAAGCTCATGACATTTATTAAGCGTTTCATATTCATTAATACAAATTAAATGGAAATTTACAATGATTGCTACAACATGATCTAACTAACAATCTAAACTTCTTTGTTCTCTTCTAAGGCATATCCTATGTTTTCCTTGCTTCAACCTGTTCACCTGTATCATGTGTAAAAGGGTTTTTGGATCAACATAATGTTGGCGAGTGAATCCTATGGAAAACATTTGAACAAATTTATTTAAATTGATTATGAAAATATGTGCACAACCAAACATGAGTAAAAATAGATGTAACTTAATCAACAATCATAAGATATTGAATGAAACACTCATGAATAATAATGGAACAATTAAAGGCACACGATGCTCAACTCGTCTCTCACGAGGAACTGAGGGGCCTGATGAATGAATTGCATAAACATGATAATATGAATGACACAACTACAAACAATATAAACTCAATGATACACACATGAACAATAATGAATTTGAATTGAAGCACGCGATGTTCTACTCGTCTCCCACGAGGAACTGATGGGCTTAATGTATGAGTTTCATATAATTTGACAAAAGGAATATAAGTAAATCACAACAATAAAAACAATCTAAGTTTAAGTCATGATGTGGTATGGCACAAGTTTAAATAAATAAATTAATTATTTTCATAACACATGACACACCCCAAAACGTGTAATTTAAAAGGGGGAATTGTAAGATTCACTCACAGTGGGTGCGTTCGGTTGATGACGTTGAATGCACGCGAAGTGGTTTTAACCACGAGTGAGATTTAACCTAGATAAATCGCATTATGGTTTGGTAAGTAAACGGGTTTTATTAATCTATTTTAATAGGATTGTTGGGTGTATTTTCGTGAGTTTGAGGCTATTTTCTAACCTTAAAAATGTTATTTTTAAGTATTTTTAATTGATTTTTAATTAAAATAATTAAATAAAAAATAATAAAAAAATTGATTTTTTTTCTGACCGTTGACCCTTTGACTGACCGTTGACCTGACCGTTGACCGGTTCAATTCGGAATACAAGTGCGCTGAGTGAGGCTCGAACCCGAGACCTCCCGTACGCGTGCACGCAGCTCTACCAACTGAGCTACGTGTCTAACCGTTATAAATCTGATTTTAATTATATATATATTAATTAGTTTAAACCGAAAATCATTTTATTTCAAAAATAGTTTTAAGTCAATTCGGCGGTGCGCTCCACAGGTCTCGAACCCAGGACCTGTGGTTTAATCTAACACACAGTCCACCGCTGGACTGTGTGTTCAACATGTTATATAATTCGATTTTTTATTATACTTAAATACTAATTAGTCATTTCCTTTTCTGCCTTATTTAAAAAGAAGAGATAATTGTCCGAGTCGGTGCAGAAGACCGGACTCGAACTCGTGACCAGTGATATAAACAAACACACAGTCCACCGCTGGACTGTGTGTCTAACTTGGTTATTATTCCGGTTATCAATATACTTAACATATATCAATGACGACTCCGGTTCGGTTTAACAAAAAAATGATTTTTATTAAGGCAGCGTGTGTGAGACGGGAATCGAACTCGAGACCTTTGCATGTTTAACGTGCACACGGTCCACCGCTGGACTGTGTGTCTAACCCGAGTAATATCCTGATTTATATTATACTTATATGATACAGAAATACATCGTCTTCTTCATCCAGTTAGAACCAGAACTCGGAAATCGACTGGTTCAAGATTTTTATCAGTTTATTAGTGTGTTTCAGTCCATTAAGGTAAGATAAAGGTGAAAAGATAAAGAAAATAAGCGAAAGAGGTATACCGACTGGACCCTCTGTTTTCCGGCAGAACTCCGGCGACAACAATCAACTCCGGCGTCAGGTGTCTTGCAGCAGCAAGTCTCCGGAAAGCTTGGAAAAAGTATGGGTATATCCGGTATAAGCTTCAGGGGCTCAGTAAGGCTCGGCAATGGGGAAACCGGTTTTCCAGCGACGAACAGAAAAGTTCCGGCGAGTGGAATTACGCCGAGAAGAGGTGTATTTTTGAGCGAAAAGGTTTGAAGTCGGTTGTGGGTGAATTTATAAGGCAAATCGTTGAAGAATCTGGTCTGATTTCCGACTGTGTTCACTGATTTAAATTTCCCGGCGGTTATGGTTTTGGTCGCGGACTTCAAACATCGGTTATAACGATGTCTGGTTAATGGTTTACGTTATAACGTAAATTGTAGTTAAGACTCGCGAGATTTCCGGGATTCCGACGACTGAACTGTTTGGGCGCCGGTTTTGAATTCGTAACGTCCCTTTATGAATTAAATGATTCTATTATTCATCAAACAGAATAAGTGGCGCAGTGGTTTGTGTGTGTGAGATAAGTTTGTTTCCGGAATCGGTACAGACGGGGTTCGAAACCCGGCAGAAACAAATCATTTTTATTTTGCGATTTTTGACAGTTTTTCAAAAACTAAATATATAGTCCCGTAATAATTGATTACGTATCGTTTAAAATTATTTCGGGCATTTAATTCGCAACGAAAATTTTGACTGACTGTTCGGTTGATAAACGGAGCGGGTTTGGTAAATCCGTTTTTGACGGATGTTACATACAGTACAGTACAGTAGATGTGTTGATGCTAACTGAACAATTATTTGTGTGGCAGAAACACTAAGAGTCACATTTCGGCAATAAAGATGTGGATCTTGTCAATTTTAATACCGCCTTTTCATGAACAAAGTAGGAAAGTGAAAGTGTATTCTCTTATGACCACATCTTGTGGACGTTGAAACACGGCGTTGTTGTTAGTCTACGTCTACACAAATGAGCACAAACTAATGTTCATGAACACAAAATGGGAACAAACGAACACAAATAATCATTCGTGAACAGAATATATAATACATTGACACTTATTAGATATTTAATTTGTCGGAATTTTGATATATTTAAATAATTTTATAAACTAAAACACTAATGAACTATCAAACACAAACAAACGTTCATGAACATAAAACTAACGAACGCGACCTCTGTTCATGTTTGTTTATTTAACTAAACGAACGAAATTACTTGTTCGTAATTCGTTTGTTTAATAAACGAACGAATACAAACGAACTTCCCGTCGAATAGTTCACGAAAATGTTCACCAAAGGTTTGGTTCGTTTGCAGCCCTACATTACAACAAAACTTAAAGCATTATTTTCTTTTTCTTCATCTATTCAATCTAAATTTTGGGTGGAAACAACATGATAGATGGAATATAGCACATACAACAGAACTGTTAAAACAACAAGAGTATGGCAGAGGGAAGATATAGGATTCACTTCGATAGAAAGTTCCTTGACAGAATCTACAAACAAAAAAGCACTGTTAGCCTTAACTCGAGAGGTGGCCTCCTGCGTTTGGCCTCTGGCATGAGAGTAAGTAATGGTTTCCATAGAGTTAACAAGCTTTAGAGAATAAGAGAAAGTGTAGTTTTAGAGAGAGGGAGAGAGAAAGAGTAGTGAATGAAATACATTTGGAGTTGTGAGTAGACTCATTTATACAGGAAGAGTTCATAGGCTTGGGGAAACCTTCTCGACAGCTCATCTTCTATAAGGGGTAAGCCTTATCCTCTTAGGTGTTGCTTATGCGGATGACCTTACATCTTTGGTAAAAGTCTGAATAGTGAGTCTCAGTGTTACTTTTGAACACTTTTAGATAAAGTCCCATTAGTTTGACTTTGAAGCCTTAGGACTTGTTGAGTGTATTGTAAATAAGCTTCCTGTTGATGGTCATCTGTGTGACTGGTTCCAGCTTAGTGCTTCTAGCTTTGCTGAATGAGTGCTTCCGAACACCCACGTCATAAAAACCATAAACCATTATTTTCTTTTTCTTTACCTATTTAAGTTTTAATAATAAATTCATTAATATTTTTGTTAAAAGCATTGCTTTTATGAGCTATTTGAGTTCCAATAACAAACTCATGAATATTCTATCCTCATATTGATGCTAGTATACTAGAGCAATATTTTACAAATATTAATATTAGTTGTGTTGTATTGTGTTTAATTTGACTTGGCATTTCTATGGTTTTTTATTTCAAAGAAAAATAATATATATTAGAGATTATTTATTTGTTGTTGGTTAAATCTATAATTCTCATGAACTATAACATATATAAGTTAAGTGATTTTAATGAGGAAAACTAAATGTCTCTAAGTAAGTGTAAGTTTCCTAATAGTATTATTAGATAATAATGAAAAAATAAATACTCATGGTTTCTTTGTGTTCTTCATGTGCTACAAATCCGATGCCATTATGTTGACAACTTTAATTGACGAGAAAAAACCTCTTAATTTATAAATTCAATAGGTGTTATTCTTAGTAATTCAATAGGTGTTATTCTTAGTAATGAAAAAGAGCCTCTTATTTTTATTTGGTTTGGGCCCTAGAATAGTTAAGCCGTACGTGACAAAACATGGTTGTTGACTTCTTGTTCAGTTCATTTAAATTTCCCTTCCCCTTGTATGTGGGATGGCCATGACTTCTATTTTAGTTTCCGAAAATAGAATACCAATTCATCTAGATGTCATATAATACTTCTGGATATATATATTTCTATATTTTTCTTTTGCGCTTACTTTATATTTCATGTTAGTATGAGTTATTAATTTTATATAACTAGCATTAACATTTGTGCGCGTTATACGATACGGGCACATTGCAAGAATCAAATGGATTAGTCCAAACGTTATGTTATGCGTTAACCATATGAAAAACACACGTTTCAACGAACCTGATTGAACTCAATGTAACCTATATAAGCATCGCGATTGGATCAAAACATAAAGTAAATCAAATTTAGACCTTACAATCATAACGTATTATATGTGACCCGAGTCATACATAGAAAACGTAACATGTATAATAGAAAAGCTAACACGTATAGTCAAAAGAGATTAATTACATCTTTAAAAAAAGGGAAAAAAAGAAACCACAATTTGATTCCACTTGGATCGAAACAATATTTACAAAATATTCATAAAATAATAACGAAAACATATTTGACCTGACTCGTTTCCCATAAAACTTTACATCGAAACATACAACTCGAATTTACACCGACGTACATAAAATATGCATGTGAAATGGTTTTTTAAAACGAAAACGTAGTATTATTAACCTGACTCATTTCCAGAAAAAGTTTCTGTCAAATGTAGAGCAAATCGAATTATACCGACGCGTACATAAAGATATGCACATAAAAAATTAGTTTATCTTACGTCAAGGAGGTATAATAGTGGTAACTTGAAAAATATTATTAGTAAAAAACTTAATAGGTTAAATACGTTTGTAAAATTGTGCCAAGTAGCACTGATGCCACACCACTTCCAGCGACACCATCAGAAGAGCTCGTACAAATAAAATAAATAAAAAAGTAAAAAATAGCACCGAATGAAAAACAGACGTAAAATCGTTGAATCACGCACACCTATTGCAGTGTATTAATACGAAAAAATTAGAAATAAACTTAAAACGTAGAAATGAATAACTAAGTCGTATTAGGACCCGCGCGTCGAGATTAACTTGTCAAACGAAGAAAAATAGACGCGTTGTGACTGGCATGTCAAACAGGAAAAAATAGACGAAAAAACGTTGAACCCCACATGTACGTTACGGGGTGTTGACGTACAAAATTTAGAATGAAACGTAAAACGAAAAACGTGTGAAAGATAAAAAGTACGAAGAGACAAAGTTGAAAATAAAAAAATGAGATGGTTAAATTTCAAAAAATGAAAAGCATTGGGTTAAAAGTAAAAAAGTCAAAAAGTCAAAAAGGTTAATTTTTAAAATATAAAAACCTTTAAGTTAAAATTGAAAAATGCAACTTTTTTCTTTTTGAAAAACTCCAAATACATATCTTAAAACAACATAAACCACATAAATATTACTAATTTATATATTGGAAATTCTTCATACTCTTTTAAAATTGTAAGTTCACAATAAAACATAAAGAATTATCATATAACTATTGATATATGATAGCTGCCATCTCATGATTCTTCGTTTATAGATCGAAGGAAATAACTCCAATCCTACTTATTAATTTCGTCTAACAAATTCGATAAATGGAAGGATAACATGAGTAATTTGCTATTAGTTCCAATCTTGAAAACACTAATAATAATTTATAGGATCAAGCAAAAAAATTATAACATACAAAAATGTTCTTAGTGGAGCCACTAACAACTCGAGTAGAGGTGCACAAAGTTAGGATTTGTTTTTCAAAACAAGTCCCGGGTTGGAACTGATTATGGTTCCAGTCAAAGAGTCAGTAATCGGGTACTGGTTGGATCAGGTTCATCTATGGAACAATTTTTTGGAAAGGGGATTGATCGATTTAGTTTCGGTTCTAGATTCTGACAGATCCAATTAGGTATAACTAGGTTAAACCGGTTTTTAATCATAAGACATGGAGCTGATGAATAACCAGTGGATAGGGCCAGTATGAAACCGGTTCCAAGCAATACTAGATTCGGTTCCTAAACTATTTTTTTGCACCTCTAATCTCAGGTGGGTACCTAGGCTTGTGGGTGCTTAAAACATAATTATTTGATTAACTACGAAAAGACTTATAGCCTAGCGGTATGTTTCACCCCATGAGATAGAAGGTTCAAGTTCATTGCTGCACAAAAGGTGTAGTTATAAGTGTACAATTAGAATGTGTATGTGTTAGCTAGTAAAAGAAAAAGTATCGGTTAGCTTTATTTTTTTTAATAATACGACAACTGTGAAAGAAAACAAAAAAGGACGAACTAATTCGTATCTTTAAACAGCAAGAATAAAAAATAACTTAGCTTTTTTAAGGGTTATTAGATTTTAATATTCCTAAGTTTTACCCATTTGTCGATAATAATCCTAACTTTAAAACTTCCTTCCAACGAGTCCAACTTGTAAAAATTTGAAATCAATTGCCTTTAATATCATATAAAAATTTGGACTTCTCAATAGATTTAAGTGAACATACAACCTCTTTAATTGAATTAAGTGCACCTTCAGTTTGTAAAGAATCGATGGGGTCAAATTCTTACAAGTTTGGATCGTTGGAGAGAATTTTTAAAGTTGAGATTATTATCAGACAGATGAAACTTAGGATTATTAAAATCCAATAATCCTTTTTCTAATAAAAGATAAAAAATGAGTTTATCTTGACCTTCTCCACTATGTTTGCGATTGACATGGTGTCACTATTAAATTATATTATGATATTATAGACTAGTGACATCTTATGGTGAGATAAGGCTTAAATACCATTAGGTTTTTAATCCGAGTCCCATAAAGGAGTTTTCTTAAATTTATTTGGTTTTTTTTAAATTGTTATATAGACATTATTACTTAATGGAGATAAATATGATTGAGTGATTCTGCTGGTGACACTTTACTGACCCATTAGTGATCAAAATTTGTCCTTAAAAAATACTTTGTCGCTTAGTTGAGGAAACGGCCGTATGCTGGCGAAGGTGGTTCGTCGGTTGGGACCAATTCACACATGTAACACAATTGAAGTCATAACATGGAGCCCATACCCCATTCACAATAATTAATATAAAGTCTCCATTTTTTAATAGCTACATGATAGAAAACGACCCATAAAGTGTCCATACCCTGAGTTGTTCATCTAATTCTAACTTTATCATGTTTTTTTAAACTTATTTGCAACTAATTCTAACTTTATCATGTTTTTTAAACTATTTGCAAAATAAAGTGTTAAAATATTTATACTTTAACGTGTAAGTTAAAATTTTAATTATCATATGATTATGAATAAAATAATGACTTTCTAGTTTCATCATGAACCAAATATAATATAAATTGTTAAACACAATACAAAATTACTATACTTCCTTATTTTTTACAATTGAAATTATCAACTGAATTTTAGTATATTAAAATCCCTTAACTGATCTAAAATAGATTTTTTTTAGTTTCATTGTTAACAAATTGGTTTTTTTATGATATTAAAACTAATAGAAAAGAAAACTGGTTTTTGATTCACGAAGTGAAAAGATATAGATTTTTTTTTGAAAGGTTAAAAAATATAGATGATAACCATTTAGTTTTTGTTTACGTAATACATATACCACCATATTTATTTAGTAAGATGGTGTGTTATCTATTCTTCACAAAAAAAATTATAAAGTTTTTAATTAAATGTTTTCCAAAGGTTTTAAGATTGTTCTATATAAGTTGTGTAGTATATCATTTCATGCGTATCACTCAAATGGACGATTCCCGGATTTTATCACTTTGTCTTTGTTGAAAAGCATTTTTAATATAAACTTCTAAATATTCTATCATGTCACATGTTTAGTTGAAAAGTTACATTAGTTTTCGATGTGCAATGCATACTATTATGTGACGGTGGTGTAAAATATACTTCTTTGTGACGGTGATGTGTGTTAACGGAAGGCGTTTGTCTTGTGAATTGGATGGATAGGAGGAAAACATGCATGTGTAGATTTAATAGGGGTTTCTTTGTTTGTGTGCTTAAGGGATAGTGATTTTACGGTAGGTTAGACTGCTTCGGGTAAAGTGACCAAATATGAGAAAGCGTGTCTTGACAACCATCATGTGTTTATCCCATTTCCTTTTGATACTTTTGATTTCCTGACGTCAGAGGCTGTGGACCTACTTAGTTGAGTTCAAAGGGTCATGCATAGTAATGTTATGACTCCGAGATCTATGGACGTAGTTTTCAAGGGACTTAGTTTTGCTATTCAAAAAGGGGTAGCGGCGCAGCTTATTGCTCGTTTACCATCTATCTCGATGTAAATTCATAACACGATAATATGTATGAAATCTAATAAAAATGTTCGGCGAGCAGTTCTTGAATCGTTCGGCGGAAAGTTCATTTATGTTTATTTGTGAGCACGAACAAGATATTTCGTTCAATTAACTGAATGAACAAACACAACAAACGTCTTGTTCATCCATCCTGTTCGTGAACGTTCGGTAATATGTTCATTTATGTTCATTCGTGTTCGTTTGTTTTAATTTGTTAAAAGTTTTTAAGGTTTTGTAAGATTTCATTTTCCCTCATAAGTTCTACTTTCCCCTAATCATTAGTTAATGATTATATTAAAATATAATACACATGTAAGTCCTTAAGAAGTTAGATGAAAAAGACATTTTTTGGGATATGTCTATGTAATTTTGGATAATTATGTCTTAAGTTGGCTAAACATGATTTATCGTATGGTACTTAGAGGTGAGCGTTTTGCGGTTCCAACCATGAGAATCTTGGACCAGAACCTTTTTGAATATATGGGTTGATTTCGGTTCTAGATTTATATGAAATATCGGTTCCGGGTCGGATCGGGTCGGTTCCGATCGTGTGGTTCTAAAATAAGAACCACAAGAACCGTTTATATTTAAATTAGAATGTAAAAAACTACAATCAATAGAAATAGTCCAATAGATATGTACTATTAATGCAAAAAAACAATATTCTTTTTTCGTCTCTTTGCTATTCTTTTTACATGTTATTGAAATTGATTTCACCTAATGTTAATACAAAATTAAAAAATATTATTTTAAAGAACAATATATTTTTCGTGATATATTTTTCATATATATATATGTATGGATCGACGTATTAATAATGTATTTATTATATCTAAGTCGAAGTATATACTTACGTATGTTGCTCTAATGTATTTATATGAATGTATTTGTGACAAGATAAAAGCAAACACACGTTGCTCTAATGTATTTATATGTATGTATTTGTGGCAAAGATCAAAGCAAACACACCACATATGATGGTATAATCTTATTACATAGCTTTGGATTACTAGATTATGTTTAATTGGGTATGTTCCGATTATGTATGTACACATGTATCTTTGTTTTGTGATGTATACATAATGGATTCGCATAATGTTTTGAGTGACGAAAATGACAAAACCATTACTAAAACATAAACCGGAAAGAAAAAGCGACTTAAAAAATAAGCTCATGGGCTATTGTTGGAACCATATGGAGGAATTCTTCGATGAACATGTTAAAAGAATGGGAAGATGTAACCTTTTAAATGCCTATTACATAAAAAAGGTTCGGACCGATTTGATCTTTTACCCCACCCATCACAACCTTGAAGACCCAGAACCACATAGCCTTCTAAGGTTCGGTTCGTGGTTCTCAGTTTCGTTAATAAAAGGGTATTTGGTTCTGGTGGGTCCGGGTCGAGTGGTTCTGGCCCTTTGCACAGCCCTAAGTTGGTGCTTGTAGTAGACTTCTTGTTTTTTGAATTTTTGATTTATCATTTAATGATGTATTTAATTACTTATGTCCAATGTTTAAGACTAATAATCTTTTTTTTAAATTCAAAGTTTAATGTTCATTTACATTCGTTTGTGTTTGTTTGTATTTGTGACCAGTGTTCGTTGTTCACGAATGGTTAACGAACAACTAAAATTCCTTAATAAAAGAACACGAACATAAACCGTCTGTTCGACATGTGTTCACAAACAACTCACGAATATTTTATTTTCTTAACAAACAAACACGAACATAAACGCTTCGTGCGTGTTCGTTCGGTTCATTTAAACCCTATATACGGATGGTGTGACGCAAGACTCAAATGGTTGGAGATGTGGTGTGAAGTGATGGAATTAATTTTTAGTGATTATAGTTTTTAGTAATAATAGTAATACAATTAAAAAAACTCTTTGTCCTCATATTTAAGTGATTTCATTGGAAAAATTAAACATTTTTAGTCGAATAATTTTTTAGTAGAACTTATGAACATGTGCGTGTACCAAGGTATCCATCCATAACATTTCTATATGCATTGCATAATGTGTTGCAATGACATATACTTCTTCCGTTGCTTCATTTGTTTTGTAATTATTTTCATATTCTATTCCCTTATCTTTTCAAAATTAGTGATACAAAAACCACTACATAGAACTTCAAGTGCAAAAATCTGGGTTGAATAATATTGTTGGTTTTTCATGGTTAATCAGTTTCAAGAACCACGAGATAATTTCAACACTCATCCATTCCACCCTTAAAATTTGCATACAAAGACTTTAAATTATGATGTTAACTAGGAAATATCACAATTCGAAAAGATGCTTATGATTTAAAGTATCTTTCAATTTACTCCAACCAAAAGTCACATAATTTCAATTAGGGCAAAAATCAAAACAACTTTAATAAGCAAATTAAGATCTACTTAACTTAAAATCTGTAATAATAATATAATATCTGTTTTTACAAACAATAAGACCAAAACATCACCAATTAAAGGTGATGCATATCTTGAGGGCCTTAACCCAGCTTTACTAGGTATAAGATAGAGCCTGATCTAATAATCGGAATGTTGTTTTTCTTTGAACCATCTTAATTTAAAGCAGTCGGCTACCGGTCTGCCCCATAAACCAGACCGGATTTTATGTTTTTTGTTTTCTTTCTTCCATATCATTGATTTATTTACTGCTTCTGACTTTATATTTGGATTTTTTTTAAAAGTATATTTTATTCACAAGGTGACCTCATAAACAGAGGACCAACCAAAAAACTTGCATTTAAACGAAATTACACTACACGTCTCAACTAACGTTACTATTCTTGATTCTATTCCTATACCATGAGTACCCGTTCAATTTAATCTCTTGAATGATCTCCACTCGCCAACCTAAGTGTCCGATCCTTGCCAATGGGACCAATTACAAGAACTATTGACATACCCGTCCCAACTGTTAAGACGATATCCCACCATACATTTTTTTCTCCTTCTCAGTCTTGCACAAGTTAGGAAATCGATCTCTTAATGGCTCATTACAGGCCCAAGTATTCAACCAAAATCTAATACCCCAACCATCCCCCACAACACCCTCAAATAGTTGTTGCAAACTAGTACCTGAAACCTTCACTTTGTCAGCCATATTTACAATGTTTTTCCAGACTCCATTTAAAAGGTTGTTAACAGGTTAGGGGTCCAGCAACGTTTTTGTTATTTATTGTTATAAATTTACACAAACATATAAAATATTTTCATATTTTTTTATTTATGTTAGTTATATACTTAGGGTTATGAGTTATCTTACACAGTCTTTTAAATCTAGAAGGGTGCAAAGATACAACATATCACAAAATATAACACAGTGTTAAGTAAAGTTTTACACGATCCTAATTAATATAACACAAAACCATTGAAAAAAGACACAACAAATCGGAAAAAAAAATACAAAATGAATCGCAAAAAAAATACACAATAACGAAAATAATAATAAAAACGCAATGCCAAATTAATAAAATACAATACAATGACCTGAAACAAATATTCTAAAATCTAGAAGCCAAAAATCGAAAATCGAAAACCTAAATCTAGGATCATAGAGTTCGACGAGGATTCCAATGCCGCTTAAATGAGTTCAAGCAGGGTCTGTCTGATACCATTTCTCATGGGTTGTAAAAATCTGGCCTAGGTTCCAATTAGTCGCCGAAAATCACTAATTGAAGGTTTAACGGGTAATGGCTGATCAATTGTTTGGCGGACAAAGGTGGTCCTAATCCAGCCAAATTTCGACCGAACTTTATAAATTCTCTTCAATTAATTAAAAAATATGTGTCAACAGGGGGTTAAAACATGCATACAAAAAAAAAATTTACATATAAAGATCCAATACTATTAATCCCAATAATCCCGATCAATCGCTAATCAGGATGATCACCAACCGACTAGCGTCTACCGATTCTTTCAACGCTGTTGTTGCATTTCTACGACTTCCTACTTTCATTGTTTTAAACTATTAAGCAGTTAAGCTATACTTGATCAGAAAAAAAATTAAAAAGATTCAAAGAATCTATTTGTTAATCACAAAGAAAAAAGATTCAAAGAATCTATTTGTTAAGAATTGTTTTACAAACCAAGCATAACATAAATTAAAGGGTTTTGAATAACTCCTAAATATAATAATCAGAACTAGCATAAAACCATCAAGAGACTAAACCCCAAAAAAGAAAAGTCTAGGTAAAATTACATCACAACAACAAAGTAAACAATCCTAACTAAACTATCATTCGCTTTCCACAAAGAAAAACAACATAGAACTAAACCAGCTAAAAATTAGACGGAGAAGAGCGTGGGGGAGTCGCCCAAAACATATCCTGTTGCATTTGTCCATTTGGCAATAGTTTAGGGGCCTGATTGTAAACCGGCATCGAAGAAGCCGCAACATTATCCGTCTGAACACCACCCCCTCCAGATTTCGGACTATTCCCAGCATTCACCCCTGAACTTCGCTCTATTTCCATTTCACCCACTTCAACTTCATCTTCCACCGGCAGCCTCTCATAAGTAGCGTTAGTAAACGTCGCCGCAATCACCATTAGCGGACCAGCCGCCGTCAGCTTCCCCACCACCGTCCCACCTACTACCTGCCCCTGACCACCGGCTAAATACACCGTCAACCCAGTAGCCCCAGGTGGCGACGGTGCGGGTAAAAACGCACCCGAAAGTGACAATATTTCAAACCTCCCTTGCAAACTCAACACGCCACCAGGCGCCGCTGGCTGCCGGAGAGTTACATTCGTAACGACGCCGTTTCCACTTAGAACAGAAACCCCACGGTGCCGGCGTTGAGCAAACGTTGCAATACATTCAGAAACATCACTTCCGGTGCTAATCTCCAACACGTGGCTCCGTAACGCATTAGGGCTTTCTTTAGTAATAACCACCGGTGGTTTCGGTTTGTTTTTGGATCCCGGCGGCCGTCCACGTGGCCGCCGGCCGCCGCCGCCAGAGCTTGTGGGTTCTGAAACCTCCAATGACCCCACACCAAAGTTGTTGTGTTGTTCTTGTCCCGCAAACTCTTCATCGTTCTCATCGTTTGTTTCATTAGGGTTAGGGTTTGTGTCATTGTTTAGCACCGATTTACCGTCATCCGCCGTGTGATGGAGGTGTAGCGACGGTGGGTTACCGGATGACGCCATTGGGTTCATCCCCACATTTCCAGCCCACCACCGGTTTGCCATGGTTATCAGTTTCAAGATTTGTTTGAAGTGTTTAAGGTGTTTAAAGTGTTTCAAGATCCAGTTGCATGAAAACCCTAATCTTGAAAAAACTTAGATCTATACCCAAAATACCCCTGACAAAGATTCAAATCTGACAAACCAAAGTACCAAACCAAACCCACCAGCAAAGATTAATTAAATCTAGAAAACCTTGTGCAACTAAACACCTGTGTGTCTATGTATGTATATGCACAAGTACATAAAGAAACTAGGGTTGCAGATGATGATGGGATTTTGGAAAGGAGTGAGAGTGGGGGTGTACGATTAGCAGAGAAGGGCAGGGGAGCGTACGATAGGGGAAAGCAGGAAAAGGTAAGAGGGTACTTGATGTTATCTTGTGGGGATGAGCTAATAAGATGTTGGGGAACACAAAGTACAGCTGGTGGGATATGGTTTTAAGTGTTAACGCGTTGCAATTTGTAATGGCTCTTGGCTCAAATTAACTGGTGGGGTGGGAGTATTCTTTTTCTTTCCAATTTTGACCCGACTCTTAGTTTGGAAACATTTTTAGGCTACACTTTGGTTTATAGCTAGTGATTAGGGATGAATATGTATAGTTATTAAGATGGTTTGTTTTATACAATAGCATAATATTAAAATTATTACTTAGGGGTTGTTTTTTCGACTCTTACTAGGTTTTTAATGGTTCAGGCCTCTTACTGCTTAAATATTTAATGGTTCAAACTGTTTGTTTCGAGAGCAGATGTCTGAATAGTTCAAACATTTGCCCCTGAATAGTAAGCATTATACTGAGTCTGAATGTTTAAGACGTTTTATCTGAATTTGTCAGACATCTATCTTTGAACGGTAAAGCATTATATTTGCTCTTAATAGTTCAAACATCTTACTGATTCAACACTTACCCATTCAGAAGATGTTAAACACCCCCTTAACCTTGAGGGATTGTTATTATTATGGGTGTTATGGGTTAGATTCAGACTTAAAATACTCAACATTTGAATTAAAGCGAATTCCAATTTCAATTTCGAATTTGATTTTTAAAATTTCTAAGAAATTTGGCCAACCGATTTAAATTTAGGTTTTAAGTTTAAGAGTTTCGATTTGATTCAAAATTATACACATAATCTTTGTTTTTATCATATATTTTCAAAACATTGGGATTCTAAATCTATTTTAATGCGTTTCTTATGGTGTCCATATTATGGGTTAACATTATTAAACTGTCTAAACCAGTTATTAGTTTAGTTTCACGATCAGTTTTTTTAAATATTTTGGTTGGTATTTGAGAATTTTGGAACCACAACGAACAGTTTGGTCTACAGTTTATAAGGGATAATAGTTAGAAAAAAATTTGTACAAGATCGTAAGTGTAAGTTGGCTCTTTCATTCTTTTTAACAACTGAAGTATTGAATTTTTAAAATATAGGCCCTTAATATATTTAAAAGTATGCTTTTTAACGGGAAACGAGATTGGAATTTTTAGAGTTACTTCCTCGTCCCCTTTGATCCGGCAAGTTATGCTATATACTAAAAATCAAAGTTGGTGAAGAATTATCCTCCCAGCTTTGGTCCTTCAGGTTTGCATTAGCCGAATTTGGTCCCTCCTCTGACTTATACATGTTAATCCTTCATGTTTTGTACCTTTGTTACTTGGGGTATCTCCTGCCTTTGACTTAAGCGTGTTTGTTTAGAATCTTAGACACGTTTTACCTTTTGACGCTTCTGTTTCTATCACCTTGTTCTTTTTTTCCCGGTGATTGGGCATTATCTCCGTCAAATGCTTTTTTACTTCTCTCTTTGATTTTTCGGTGGTTACTTATCTCTAGCGATTTATTTCTGTTGGCGATTTGTCTCTATTCCGATTATGTGGTCGCCCTTGTTTTATCGTTTGACTGTGTTTTCCTTCTCTCACTCTCTCTCTCTCTTCTAATTATGGCCGTCGCTGTAATGATGACGGTTTCCTAAGCTTTAGTAGGCATGTACCTAATTTTTATTAGTATTTATGTTTGTTGATCACTATTTCTCCGTGTTTGTACTTGCCTTAAACGTGTTTGTTTGGAGTTATGTACACGTTTGTTATTGTTTATAGTTTCTAGATAGTCTTTTTGTGGGTTTCTTGATTGGGATATGTAAACCCTAAATGTTAAAACGTGTCTGATTTGGATTTTTTTTGTGATAAAAGGTAAAACGTGTATTTTTGTGGTTTTCTGCATGCTTTCATTGTGACGTAAATCCCATTAACTCCCTATTTTGAGGCAATGATGATAAGTATTTTGTATGTTGCAAAATGAGTTGAGATGGTCATATAATATGCAACATGTCATATATACCTTAGTATTTTGTATCTTGGTAGGGCATTAATTGTGATTGTTAGTGTGACCTTATTTTAGTTTGTTATATCTGAGTCTCGTCATCCATGAGTATACTCTGACATTGCATTCTTTAAATTTGTCCAAAGTTATATTCATATGTTGTTCATGTATGTGTTTGCTTGACCTACCTTTTGTAATCTTAAAAGATTGTGTCTTTATTTTATATTTATTTATTTTTTGTCTGCTCATTATAAACTTTTGTTGTGGTAGCTTTGTTATTGTGCATGCAACCTTGGCGGATATGCCTTCCATTGCTATTTACATGTTGACCCTTCATGTTTTGTAGCTTTGCCTCTTTGGCCCTTCCTACATTTGACTAAAACGTGTTTGTTTAGAACAACATACATGTCTTACCCTTTTACGCTTTCGTTTAGTGTGTTCCCAATTTTAAAGCTATGAAGATAAGTACTTTGTGTGTTGCAAAACAAGCTGAGACGATCATGTAACGCCTCGTATTCTTGTACTTTCCTTATTGAGAAGTACTGTTGTATTTCTATTTTTGGAAACTTGTATTGTATTCGTACCTTTCGTTTTCAAGCCTTCTACTCTGAGATTATGATCATAATGGAAACTTATTTGATACTTACACATGTTACATACTTAAATTATACGTCGCAATGTTGAATACGTGACTATGTGCAAGAAATTCATACTTGGAACATTCAAGTACTCAATTTTATGTACAATTATATTTATACATCATTCACGCATGCTTAAAATAATTTAAAACTAACTAAATACGCAAAAAACAGCCCAAACTAACACCTCCGTACGAGCTGGAACCACTTCGTACGATGGCTACCTCGCATGAAGTGGACACTTCGCACAAACAACAACCTTTTTCCTATAAATATCAGCCCACCTTCTCACTTCAATCTTTCCGAATCCCCTCACTTCCACTCTCAAAACGCATGGATTCTTAGCAGAATTGATCCAGATTATTCTAAGTAAGTTCAATTCACTAACAACTTGTGATTTTACGACTTTTCTTCTACTTTTCTTTTGTACCAAGTGGTGAGCTAAACCAAGTTCCGAGAACTTTCGGTTCAGCTAATGTGAGGACGTTGGAAGCTTAGGCTGTCCGAATTAAGTTCCATCACCACTTGTGCATGCTTTTGTACTTTACCTTCTGTACGTTCATGACCAACCGGATTTATCAACTATATTGATAATCTAGTGCTTTGGTGAATCATATAACGAGTCATACGTGCCCCCATGCTTGACATCTATGACTAATTAGACTAACTATACATAACCGTTGTACCTTCTTAATAAACTGGCCTAGACATGATATTAATCGAATTTTGATTAAGTATTATGGCCTTAGACCGCTTTGCCTCGTCATCAAAATCCCGTTGGCAGAAACCAGTGTCGAAACGGGTACAAGACGGGCTAACACGTTCCAGAGCAATCGTCACTTCGTACGAAGTGCAAGTCACTTCGCACAAAGTGGAGAGCCCACTTCGCACGAAGTGGCATTATTTTTCACGTTTTCTTTTCGTACTTTCTGCTTCAGAATCTGGACCAATCGCTCAACTCAGTGTCCTCATGGCCACTTGTTTGCCCCATGTAGGGTAACTTCGGGTTGCATAACTTCGACACTCTACGCACGAAATACTAGGAAGCTTGCAAAATTGTGAACATACACGTCTCCCCTCTTTAACTTTTACACTTTTGGGGTGCAACATATATGCCTTATCAAACTCACCAAATCACTATTTACTTTATGCTAATCACAAAACAATCGTTCTTACATACATGCTTAATACAAATACTTGCTACTTGTTCATGCTAGAATCGAATGCCTTATGCTACGTCATTAAATGTGTACAAGTCTCCCTTAACATGTATAGCGCTATAGGAGTAACGCACCGCCTGTATTCGTGGGGTCATGTTAAGTAAACAAAACGGTCTATTCATTGCTATGAATAGGTTACGCTAGCGGCAATCTTTGGGTTGACATGTGTAATGCATTACTAGTGTTGTATGGTAGCCCTAGTAGAGGTTTATGCCATGATGAACGATATTTGTATCTTATTTAGTATTTAAATTTGTATGCTCGCAATACTTTTGTGTTGAACTATACTTTAATATATGTTGCAGGTTGACAGTGTTGTTATGGATGCATGGAACCTAGCAGGGAGACTTAGAAACTCACCCATAAATTAGACTTTTGCTGTTCTTGTACCTTTAATTCCATTGTTGTATTTTGAATTTCGATGTTGTATTTTGTTTCAAATCAATGTACTTGAAATCTTAGTAATGAAAGAAATATTGTTATCTTTAATTATTGTCACATTCTAGTGATATGTTGTCTCGAGCAATCTATTTATGTGCGCCCTGATGATTTCGTTATCGGTTGGGGTGTGACAGATCATATGATATGTAGCCATGGAAGATATACTCTAGTACTGTGTATCTTGGCAGGGCTTTGATTTTGATTGTTAATATGAAATTTGTATGGAAAGAAGAGCAAGAAAAGCTCTTTCAAACCTTGAAAGATAGTTAAACACACTTCCATTTTAATAGTATCGTTAGCATTTGATTGTTGTGTGGAAATAAGAATAGTTTTAACTAGTATTTATACATCAGATAAATGTCATTTTGTTTTAATTGTCTTTTTACCGTTGTACAACCGTCACACGATGAATATAGGAGAGATTTGTGGCAAGGAATGCTTCATGCAACAAAGTGATTCACCGAATCACCGCAGCGCCGCATGAGGTGCGATGTTCACGCTCGACGCTGCACGCCACCTCAGCCTCCCCACATTCACATATAACACGTGCTCTACTGTAATTCACTGAATTCAAATTGAGGCAACTTATCATAAAAGAGTATTTGATGAGTAACCGTTATACCTCAGAATCTAATATTCAACATGCAATTAAAGTCAACACTGCTTTGACTTTTGATATCACACTCCAAATGTTGGTTGGCACGTTTAACAAATGTAGCTTCGCAATATGAATTTCTAGTTTTTACCCATTGCCATCCAAACATTAAGCTCCACTCAAACCAAAAGAAATTATAAGTCTATAACCGACATGAAAGAAAAGATAAAATATACTCACCACCTTTGTTGACTTCTATTAAAAGATATGCGGATTTAGTGGAAATACATTTGACAATGTGCCAGATACACCCAAATTTGACTTTCTGTTGTAATGAATATTACTTGTCCCATGAACAATATTGTTCAGTAATTTTCGCCCAATGAGAAACTGAAATACAAAATTATGTACGACAGTTTTACTAACAAGTTTATATTGAACTAGTATTTAGCCCTCATGTGTTGTGACGGGTCATCAGACTCGGTTTCGAACAAAACTTATACGAAAACGTAGGATAACTGGAAATGCATATGAAAATAGGGACAAAAGCGTATTATATTTGCCCTGATTTATTATTGAGAATATATATGTTGAAATGTAAACCAATTTGGATTTATAACGAAACATACTTAGAAATAAGCACGTAAGAAAATAGTGTTTTTTAACGTTGAAGAATGGTACTACGCGTTGCGGCAAAGTCGAAACATAAAGTGACTCGAATTTATACTACCTAGTGAAAACATATTTTATAACTGACCCAACTCGTTTTCGAACAAAACGTAAACAAACAAAAAACATACATAAAATAAGCACGAAAACGTATTATGTTTGATCCACGTACATAAAATAAACACGTAAAATTCGAGAGGGGTCAAAATGACATTTTAAACGCTTTTAAAAAAAGCTAATAGGGTGTAAGTAGTAATGCTAAAAATAGAAGGATAGCATATGCAAAGAGAACAAAAATGATAGGTTAGATGACATTGTTATAATTTGATAGAAAAATAAATAAAGATCGTGCCTTAGGTTACTATTATTAAAACATTTTTTTAGGTTACATTTAATAATTACCTACCCAAAGGAATTCCTAGCCAAAACTATGAACATAAAGGGGAAATTCAATGCATTCAAAATTGACTCAGTTGTCAGTCTGGCCTTATCGCAAGCCATTTAATTCGTTACCGTTATTTGAATTGACTTCTACCAAGTATATCGGTCCATGAAAAATTTGCATCCATTCAGCAAAAATATATATCTTCCTTGCCAATCGTCTTGTGCAGATTTTAAGCAAATTTAATTAGGGTTTCCCGTTTAAATTAATTAGGTGCCATGACATATGATACTTCAATTGGGTTTTTCATCTTGTTTTCTTCTTCTCGCTCTTCTTTTTAATATAATTTAGGCGACAAAAAAATATATACAATTAATGATTTTAAACACTTTAAAAATCATGGCAGAAGGATCCAAATGCAAGTTAAATTGAAACCGAGACAATATTTATAGGATCTTAGACATAGCAACCTTTAAAGAGATATCCATATGGAGGTCCTTTCTTTGGAGACTTTCAATGGCAACTTGCTTCCTTACCTATTAGGTTCGCAGTTTTGGGGTTGTATTCAGCTACAGAGGCTTCATCATACGCCTTTGTGTTCTAGATGGCCAAGTCTTGGTTGTTACAGGACCATATCTTACGAGACAATGACATATGTGATATGGATTCTGATTATGTTTGTGATTTGGCTTGTCTTCATGATACAATTCAAAACTTCATCTTCAGCGGTTCACTAATAAGGACATCCCCTTCCCTAAAGCCCAACATGCATTGGCGAGTCCTCTTTTTGGTAAAATTGTCCATGACATTGAAGTACAATTTGACATGTCCTCGAGACAAAAAAAAACTTGTTTTTTGAGTGTTTACTAGCACCACATGCCCAATATTTCCTTCTAGCTATACCTATAGATAGGTTAGGCCAGCATATATCGCCGGTGGAGTATTGTGCTATCTTTAAATATCGCTTCATTATTTCCACTTGATGAGATATGTATAAAGCGTGTTTGGACTCCTTAGGGAACATTCAATGCATTATAGAGAATTCCCTGAAAAATTGTTAACTTTATGATATTGTGTGTTTGTTGTTTTTGTATATATAGATCATTGTATCGTTTAGAATCTAATTGTGGATAGCATGTTTGTTGTCTTAGAAGAGCATGTACTTCGTCATGCGGAGCAGGTGTCAATTGATGAATGAACCAGCCAAGTTGTCAATGAATGAATTAGCTAAGTCGCCACGAAATTCAACGTGGAGAAATAGGTATGATGATTTTGTGTTAGTGTGCTACGATCATTATGGTAATCCCTAACTATTTAGGTTTAAAAATGCTAATGGGCCCTAGTTCAATCTATTTGTGTTTTAATTTTGATCCATCATTTAGGTCTTTCAGTAACAAGATGTTGATGGATACGAGTAGTGCTTCCAACGCCTCCCTTGCTCACCATGGGATGTCGAGTAGCACTATAGTAACCATTCTCATGATTTTTGCGCATGTTTCCATCACCTATGTTCATGGCACTTGGTTCTTCAAAAATTGTGTCGAGTTTGTCTGACTTAATTTAAAGATCATCTAACGCACACCACAAACCATCAACCCCACGATCTACACTATAAGCATGAGGAGTTTGATTTACTCCAACACAATTTGCCATCAGGATACTAATGAGCTCTAATATCACTTGAGGGCAGAACGGAAACGATAAAAGTGCCACATACGTTCTAGCAAACGTTTAGAGATAAAATTCATATGAGTGAAAATTTATTAATATCAAAAGTTGTCCTAAATATTACAAATAACTTTGTGTTTATTGGCTAGTTTAGAAGCCTATACATTAAATTCGGTCAAAGTAACCGAAATATCAAATAGAGACATAATTGAAATAAAAGACCATAATTGAAATATTAATTTCGGGCAAGATAACCTACACTCTAGACTAATTTTAAATAAAATAAAAACCAATAAAAGAAAATAAAATAAAAATAAGTTATTAAACGTTTTAAGATGATTATTTGTTTTAGTTATGGATCGTTTTTCACCCTTCTTCCGCATCTTACCAGTTCACAAACGACTCATCAGTTCGAGTTATCGACTCCACGTAAACTCCTAATATTAGTTGAGCCGACTCTAACTCCCCTTAACATAGCAGACCAATGGCTCACCAAAGGTTCACAACCACCAAAAAATCTAGTTCAAAATATAAGCAATACCAAAAACAAGTTTAGGTACATAACAACAAGAAATACCCAAAACTAATTAAAGGCTGCTAGCAAACCTATCTTACAGGAGGATCAAATACACATCACCGCCTTTTCATTCCGAGAACAAACTAAGATTCAAGCAATGTTTAGGTCCATAACAACCACAGATCCAAATAACTGATTAAAGGTTAAAATCAGAATTTATTATCTATAGGGCTCAAGCACGCATCATCGCCCTTACATTCAGAGAAAGGTCTCTGATTCAAACAATAGTCAGCCACATAACCAACACATACCTAAAAACCTGATTAAAGGTTTAACTTAACAAATCATGCATACGCCTCAACCACATATCATAAGCTATGCATTAGGATAACAAAGTCCTACTAAAATAAAAACACCAACAAACAAAGATCTAAACCATACAGATCCACCAAAACATTATGCAGATGGCTACAATGCTTAAAACACACATCATTGCCCCTCCATCTGAGAAAAGAGTTCGCTTCAACAAATGCTCCGCCACATAACACACAAAAATACCCAATTAAAGGCTTTAAGTTAACAAATCATATATACAGGGCTAAAACACATATCATCACCTATGTATTCGCATAACAACTTCCTACTAAAACAGCTAAAAACGAAAGATCTAAACCATATACATCGACAAAAACATCACACAAACGGCTCACCAAAGGATCATCGCCTCTACATCTCGAAAGTAACACACAGTCATATTGTTGGATTAATCGGTTCGTTAATGGGTCACGGGTCGACACGTTATCGGGTCACGGTTCGGCACGTTTTCGGTCACAGGTTCGGTCCGTTATTGGGTCACGGGTAGCGGGTCAGGAGCCGAATATAGAGCAGCTGAAAATGTATTTAGCCACATGCTATTTAGAGTTTGTGGAAGACTTGGTAGCTAGTTGTGAACGGGTCTCGTCTGACTTGTTTATCAAGTCCTAGTTTTTAGGATAGAATAATATTTTATTCCTTTTTATATTCGCACATGTAGTTTATGTATGGTTATATATATTTGTGTTATTTCATTCAATAAAATAACCCTTCTTTTGATTATCACAATCTGATCATTTACGTATACAAGCAAGTTGTGAGTTTGAGTGAGTATTTTGTGGGGCCTGTAACCAACACATATCATAATAAACGCATACAGCACTGTAAAAAGAGTCAAGAACTCAAAATTTCAATGATAAACTCATATTTAACGAAGGTAGGGTTTTGAAAACAACACAAAGAAACCAACGTTCAAACAAAAGATCAAGTAATACGTGATTACAATGGGAGACAGACAACATACGAAACAAAGTCACCAGTAAGATTATAGATTACAGAGAGAGAGAGAGAAAGGACCATGTGCACAGTTGAGAGAGAAAATAGAGAAGTCGGATACAAAAGAAAAGGACCCTCTCACTAGAGGTGTACAAATCGGTTTTTTTCGAAAACCGATTTCGGTTATTAATCGAACCGGTTTTTCTCATAAAAATCAAAAACCGGTTTTTTGTATAACCGGTTCCGGTTACTAACCAGTTTTTTTACTCAAACTAATAACCGATCAAACCAGTTAGGGCCGGTTTTTAACCGGTTTAACCTAAAAAAAACGGTTTTTTACCGGTTAAAACCGGTTTTTTGTAATCGGTTTCGGTTATTAACCGGTTTCGAAAGAAAAAACATAACCGATCTACAACCGGCGGTTCGGTTTCGGTTACTAACCGGTTGTAAAAAAACCGGTTAAAAAAAACCGATTTTGGTTTTTTTTCTGGTTTCGGTTCTAAAACCGGTTTTTTTTTACACCTCTACCTCTCACCCAGCCAATTTACGTGTGGTAAAGTATATGCACGTGCCCATCAACCAAAGCATATGGTATAATACCACATTTCACAAAACACCACAAATGGATAACGTACAACCAAAACAAGCCAAATTAATATAATATAAATAATATAAAATATAAGCACTTAAATATATTAAAATTATATATACTATAGTTTTACGGCCCGATCCGATTTATACAACCCATTTCAAGTGTAAACCTAAACCAAATCGTTCACTACTATATAAATTGTTTGAAACCAACCCACCAAAAGTTTAGAAAAAAAAGACCGTTAAACCAACCCGTTGTTCGGTTGGGACGTTTCACAATAATCTGTGATGAACCAAATTGATACCAATTGAACAACTTCGGTAGTAATCTGTTTTATGGTTTCCGGTTTATATTTCGTTAAAAACGGAGTTGTATTTGCAATAGAGTATATTTTTGTATCTTTCCGATACAGTACCGTGACAAACCAAACTGATACCGTACTAATAATATCGGTACCACGTCAATTATAACTGAACAATGTTGATACCCATATTGGTAGTATCAGAACCATACCGATATTCGTTTTTATGGTTTTTGATCAATTTAAAATACGTGTTGACATCTTTCTGAGCATATTACAACCTATTATTTGAATTTTACTTAACACACAATGGAATTTCACTCATTTATATAAAAAGTAATGACCTCAAGTTTATGATTTGAGATAAAATCAATCTAGGCCACAATGTTACAGTGATGGCGAAGATGTGGCATGCACCCAATATGGCGAACAAATGTTTCATGTGAGTGTCAAATATGCCCCCACATAATATAATAGTAATACTCGAGAGGTACACTAGTGCAAAGGTCTGTTTATGTTTATATTTTTTTTGTAAATAGATTTTCTTAATTCAAAGTTTTATAGTAAAAGAATAGAAACTTAAAAATTATTACAAATCTCACATCAAAATCACCAACAAATCTTTCTATAAACTTTTGTCAAACTGTAATTTTTATTACATAAAAACTCTTACATTTTTACATGATTATCAACGTTTAAATGTATTTTTAGAATAAGATGCTTAAATCGTCTATAAGATTTGGACACATTTACTAGTTCAATCTTCTTCTTCTTCTTATTATTAATTTTTATTATTTACAACTTGACACCTGAGATTCGTCATTTATTGTAATTTCCATCCAAATTTCTAACCCCGTCTAAATTTATCGTTAAGTCAGACATATTAAGGAATAATATGATGATAAACATGTAATTTCTTCAAGTACGTTTGTATAAATCACTTCTACAACAGTAAGAGTTAGAGTGTTACTTAAAGTTTGAAATGAGACACGTATAGATCAATACTCAGGGAATTGCCTATACCTTCATAGTAGGGGTTCACCGTTTGGGTGTTAGTTACCGTTTGAAATTTGGCTTCACTTCAATTACTTTTTTAGTAATCCCTGCTACAAAAGTAGGGGTTAGAGTGTTACTTTAAGATTGAAAAAACACTCTAACCCAAGCAATATCAAGGAATAATATGATTATAAACTTTTAATTTGTTATATTAAGAAATACACTCTCACTATTCTCACATCTTTAATCTTGTTCCCACACTCTTTTTCACTCAAATATATTATATATATATTATATATATATATATTTTTTGTGTGTGTGTGTGTGTGTGTATTTGTAAAAAGAGATAAGATGAGTGATGTGTGAATATTAACTCTCTAAGGAATAATATGGTGATAAACTTGTAATTTCTTTAAATATGTTTCTAGTAACCCCTTTCTACAACAGTAGGGATTAGAGTGTTACTTGAAGTTTAAAATGAGATAGACTAATACCTAGGGTGTTACATATTCCTTCATAGTAGGGCTTAGAGTGTTACTTAAAGATTGAAGTAACACTCTAACCCTAGACATAAACCCCTTCTACAATAGTAAAGGTTAGAGAGTTACTTAAAGTTTGAAATGAGACACGAATAGACTAATACCGGCGGTATTACCTATTCCTTCATAGTAGGGGTTCACCGTTGGGTGTTACTTAAAGTTTGAAATTTGGCTTGACTTCAACTACGTTTTTTGTAACCCCTTCTACAAAAGGAGGGGTTAGAGTGTTACTTAAAGACTGAAATAACACTCTAACCCAAGACATATTAAGGAATAATATGATGATAAACTTGTTCTTCAAGTACGTTTGTATTAACTCCTTCTACCAAATAAGGGTTAGATAGTTACTAAAAGTTTGAAATGAGATACGGATAGACTAATACTCGGGGTATTACCTATTCCTTCAAAATAGGGGTTCGGTGTTACTTAAAGTTTGAAATTTAGCTTGACTTCAACTACGTTTTTCGTAACCCCTGCTACAAAAGTAAGGGTTAGAGTGTTAATTTAAAGATTGAAATAACACTCGAACCCAAGACATATTAGGAATAATATGATGATCAACGGTAATTTCTTCAATTACGTTTGTGTTAACCCTTTTTACAACAGCATGGGTTAGAGTCTTACTTAAAGTTTAAAATGGGAGATCTATAGACTAGTACCTAGGGTATTACCTATTCCTTAATAGTAGAGGTTCACCGTTTGGGTGTTGGTTAAGGTTTGAAATTTGGCTTGAGGTTAGAATGTTACTTAAAGATCGAAATAAAATTCTAACCTATGAAATATTAAGGAATATTGATAAACTTGTAATTTCTTCAAGTACGTTTGTATTAATCCCTTCTACCAAGTAAGGGTTAGGTGTTGCTTAAAGTTTGAAATGAGACACGAATAGACTAATTAATTTTGTAGGTCACCAAGCACACACAATTCCAAAACAGTCGGTTGCTTTTTGTTGTATCAATTGATGAGCGTAAAGAAGAAACGTTAGCATCACCCTCCCATGAATGGGGTCGTGGTCAGAACTCAAGTGTGCACCTGTAGCCAGATAGAACCAGGGGTTGAAAAAAGAGGCTAGCACAACACTAAGAAAGGGTGGTGTTGGTTGCACGCAATAATCGGTTGGTGATCTTACATTTCCTTAAAACAGTAGTCTTATCGTTTTGAAACTCTTTGGTGTATTATGTGGCGTCATGTACTAGCGGAATTAATATGAAGTTGTTATGTAATTAATTGGGTTTTTAATATATATCGAGTACTAAGTTTTGATGTAGAGTAGAAACGATAAGTAAGATCAATCACGTTGATTCTATGAATACCCGTGATGAACTTGTCCCAACCCCAAAATTCAACCCAAAGGGCACGGAATTTGAAGTGAAAAGCTGTTTTTTCCAAAACTGAAATCTGATCATCATCCCCTCATAACCAACATATTAATAAAGTTATAAATTCGAAACGGGCCCCAAAATACACTCGGGCCAAAACTAAAACAAAACAAAAGTTGGCAAAAAGCCTATAAAAACATAAAAATGAAAAATACTTATAGAAATAAGCCTTTTTTTGGGCCCGAACGTCCACCCAAACCGCCAAAGGCCGTTTGCAGCAAAATGAGATTTTTCCTCACGATCGTTTTGACTGGTCGCACGCCCAAAACGGGCCCCCGTAACCCAAGTTAAAGCCATTTTAGTGAAGCCCCATTTGTCACGCGATCTTGGGCCTCCAAATATAACATGGCCCGCTCCTCCACACTTGGGCCCCATCAAGTTTCAGATTTAAATGGTCAGCATAATGCATGCAGCGCAACGCACCCGACATCATACTAGTTATGTTTAGTTAGAACAAACATTGTTGATCAAGATATAAGATACAACTGCAGCCTAGTGTGAGACTCAGTTCGGAACCGGTTTTTAAGATAGTTCGGTTCTACCGGTTCGGGTTCGGAACCGGTTTTTATGCCCATCTCTAGTGTGAGTAGTTTTTTTTACTAATTTTGAAATTCTATACCAATTAAGTCGAATAATTTAGGCCCTTTTAAATTCAATTAAAAGGCCCATGTGAAGCCCAATTCTCAATCTATCTTAAATCTTCTGTAACAACTAACAAGTAACAAACTAATCTATAAAGTAATTCCCAATCTGTCGATCGACCTTTTGTCAAGGTTCCAATTAAACAGAAGTCCTCAGTTCTATTGAACACACATGCATACAGGTTAGAAATCGAAAAATAAATCAACTAATACTTGTAACGCAAATTGAAATCATAGACTCACAAACATTAAAACCGATTGAGTCACAGGTAATAATTGAAAGTGTATATGTGCATTGTGTTGATAAAGATTCCAAACATGATTTTTAATTGCTATTGAATTTTAATTAGGCCATGCGTAATGGGCAATATGGAAGTGAATGAGCTTAAGAACGCAACGCCTCCAACACCACCCTCTTGCCGTTATAGAGGCATGAAGAGTGATAGACGTTTCTAGTATAATGTCAAATGAGGTGAAACATAATTGGAAAGTAATAATTAAAAGGACATTAAAGGCATTAACCATTATATACATTTTAGGTATGTCATGATGTTGATGTGACAAAAAATACCCCTTAAAAAGCATGAACTGTTATGGGTGTTTTTTGACAGTATAAACTTTATACTATAAAGGCTTGAAACCGTAGCAAGCTAGTAAACATGCTAGAACTTTGCTATTGAGGTTTTTTTTTGTTTTTTTTCGCTATTGAGACTATTGAGTATGTTATCAGGCCACAACATCTTGTTAATATTGAGAATTTTTTTCTTAATATACTTTTGAGACTATTGTTGATAAATTGATTCACTATGAGTTATTCCAAGTATTGAGTAGTTGAGAACATTTCAACAACTTTAAGAATGCATCAAATGAGAAAATTGATTTTTAACTAGTTAGCAATTTGAGTGATTTTTACAATATTGCTAATTTATTATTAACTTTGACCTGTAATTGTTAAAAATATATCATATTTTATATTTTTTACAATTTAATTATTTGTTTTTAAGTTAATTGTTAAAAATAAAACAAGTTGTGTTTTATTGTTTAGGTGGGCTAAGAGTCCATCAGAGTTAAAACAGACATGGGCTTGTAGCTGATTGGGCTTGAAGCATAAAGATTGGGCTTATGGGTGTCTGCATAACTGAAGGCCTGATTGATCAGGTTATATAAGTGTGTCTTGTGTGGCCGAGAATGATTAAGTCACAATTATCACAAACAACAATCTCTCTATAGTCTTCTCTCTCCTAAGGTTTGTGCATTATGTTAGATTCGTTGATCTGTTGAAGATCTTATACTGAGATCTTGTTAGGTTGAGTCTATGATGTGCAGATCATCATGTTGATGATCTGCTTGTGAGGAGTTTGAGAGATTTCTTTCACTTGTTTTGTTTCATTTGATTGTTCGTTGTTGTTTGAAGTTAATAAAGGTTTTACTAGTTGATCCATGGTCTTTTAGACATGGTATCAGAGCCTTAGGTGGTGATAGGGGTTATATCGGACAAGATAAGAGTTCCGATCATTTTTTCCGCTGTGTTTTTTTCTTGATAGATCTAGGTCCAGATCTTGGTTTCTCTGGTGTTTGATTATAGGGATCTGTGTGGTTGTGTAGCTGCGGATTCTTCTCTTGAAGATCTTGGGAAGTGTGCATACTTCTTCTGGTGATACTCTGTTTAGGGTTTTTCGGTTCTTAATCAGATATGACTGGATATGAGTGTATGTGAAGAGATCTTCGAAGTCTTGCTAGTTATAATGAATCTGCTGATTTCAGATCTTGGGTGTGATTATCTTGAAGTTTGAACCTGTGTTAGAGACTGAAACCCTGAATCTAGGGTTTGGAAATCTTGGAGACTTGAAGAGGACTCTCGTTAGTCTGTAAATACAAGGCAAACTAACAGATTCTTGATTTGTTGTTGCTCTTGTCAGTAATCTGCAGCCCCAAGTGAGGGCTGGCGATCTGATATCTTGGAGTTAAACGCATCAGGTGTTACCATTCCTTTCTTGTCTTGTTTACTTGTTTTTAGTTTCTTGATAGTTGATGTCGGGGTAATACCAGCTTGTTGTTTAATTGGGACACAAGACGGGTCACATCATGTTGCATTAATCTTTTGTGCTTATTTGTTAGTGTGGTTTTTTCTTGATTTTGTTTGCCTATTACTTGTTGTAGTTAGTTCTATTTGAGGATTGTTTTGACGTTAATAGAAGTACTGCATCTGTGCTAAGACTTGGGTACACTATGTTGCATATTGTGTGTTACTTGCTTTATTCTTGGTGTATTCTGTGTTTAGTTTCCTGTACTTCTTCTTGTTTAGTTTGAGTCTAGATTATAGTTCTATGCAAAGGCTTGGGTTGGTACCTGTGAGTGAAGAACCTACCATCTGGTCCCTTACACAAATTAAGTGTTTAGGCTGGTTTATTTGAGTGCTTAGACTGGTTTGATTCTTTGAGTGTTTTTTGTTATCTGGTTTTGATTGTTGTTTTAATTCATTCATGGCTGATCTTCTTAATTTGTTCGGTGAGACATTAATCAGTAAGCTTGAACCTGACAATCCATTATACTTGCATGCTGGTGACTCAACTACATTAAATGTTGTTAGTATAAAGTTAAAAGGAACTAAGAATTACATTGTATGGGCTAATGCAATGAATCTTGCCGAGTTAAAAACAAAATAGGGTTTATAGATGGTACTTTTGTAAAACCTAAGGGTAATGAGATTCTTAAAACTAAATGAGAAAGATATAACTCAATGGTGTTAACATGGATATTCAGAAGATTTGTATTTGGGTCATGTGTATTCTAAGTTTGCTGCTGAGGTTTGGAAAGAATTAAGGGATACTTATGATAAAGTAGATGAGTCAGTTGTATTTGACTTATATCAAAAAAATAATTCATTTAATCAAACTGGTTAGTCTATGGCTGAATATTATCACAAATTGAACATTATGTGGAAAAATGGATCAAATATTACAAATCCTTGTACTTGTGATACTTCAACTCAGTACAATAACTTTAATCATTTGATCAAGTTAATGCAATTTTTAATAGGTTTGGATAATACAGATAAGTCTGTTAGGACAAGTTTGCTGATAAGAGAACCTCTTCCAACAGTGAAAGAGGCATTCTCTATTGTGTCTAGGGAGGAATCACATAGGAACTCTAATGTTAGTATATTAAAAGATCAGTCTCAATCTGTTGGTTTGTTTGCTAAGGTTAATTCTGTTATTGATAATAAGAAAAAAACTGTTAAAAATCAGAATCAGAATTTAAGATGTACTCACTGTAGTAAACCTAGTCACACTGTTGATAACTGTTTTGAATTAATAGGTTATCCCTCTTGGATGAAACCTCCAAGAGGGAATCAAGGGAAGAAAGTTGTTACTGGTAATAACTCTTGTTTAGATGATTCTAGTGTTCCTTCTACAACACTTACTTCTGACCAATTGTCTAAATTGTTGAGTATAAACAACAATAACAACCGAACCCAGTAAATCCCACATGTAGCAAAGCTATTGTTAGGGTTTAGGGAGGGTGAGATGTAGACAAACCTTAAATCTATCATAGGGATAAAGAAGCTGCTTCCGGAGAGACCCTCGGCTCAGATCATACAGACAAATTTATAAAGCATCACATATATATGTATATCGAAAACTACCACATATAGAAAACTACCGCTAATAACATAGGTGGTGAAAGAGTATATGGTTAAAAATAGGCAAATATAACGTCAAAGACAACCTATAAGCCTATATAAGAGTACATGGTTAAAAATAAGTAAACGTAACATGAAACACAACCTATAAGCATGTATACAAGAAACTGTAACATCCGTCAAAAACCGGGTTAACCAAACCCGCTTGTTTATTAACCGAACATCCAGTTAAAAAATTTTTTGTTGCGTATTTAATGCTCAAATTAATTTTAAACGATACATAATTAATAAATATATTAGAATATAAAATTTATAATTGAAAATTTATTAAGAATAATGAAATAAAAATAATATGCTGATGCCGGGTTTCGAACCCGGGTCAGCCGGGTAACCTCAAAGACTTAACACACAAACATTCAACCACTCCGCCACTTGTGTTACTTGTTGATTTATTGAAACAATTAATACATATAATAAAACTGGAAATCGAATTCAATTACTCAGAGCGCCCAAATCACTCTCGCCGGAATTCTCGACGAATTCGTCAATCATTGACGTTTTCTTTTGACATAACGGATGCATTTACATCAGCGCCGGTTATAACTGAAAAACCTTAAGTCACTCATTCAAATCATCAAGCCATAACCGAATAATTTTGAATTCAAAACCGGAAATACAATTAAAACTGAGATATACTTTAATCATCAGTTGAGCTCGCGAGTTTATCAAACTTACACTCTCCAATTCGCTCAGAAAACCTCGCCGCAAGTCGCCGGAATCCTCTGCAAGATAACCGGAAATTATCGCCGGAAAACCGAATTTATTCCATCCCTTCTGCTTACTCTAAAATAAGATTTTTAGAGCTCATAGCGACATCACCCACACTCACCTTAAACTCCCTGAAGAATCTCTGTCGCAAGAAATACATCGCCGGAATTCTCTGCAAGTCGCCGGAAAACCGAGACCTTCATCAAAACGGTAAATACCTCGACTCTTTCGGTTTCAACCCATTGTTAGACTATTACTAACATCAATCCATCACCCAGAATCAATCCCATACGACGTTGCCGAATATTCTGTTTTCGCCGGAAAACTTCTGGAATTTCCAGAATCACGCTGTGAATCGGTATAATCACCTAAACCTTCTGCTAATCGTTGTTCAGTAATTCAATTTCACGTTTAATCAATCAAAACTGTTAATTGATTCGAACAGACGAAGTACACAAAACAGAGCCGGCGATCCTTGCCGGAGTTCTGAAAAAGACAACATGTTCCGGTACTTTCTTTCCCCAAACCCTCTCTGTTCATCACATTACAATCGCTTATAAAGTTCGTTAATTTAATTTAACAAGTAACAGTTGAATGATCGCCATCTGTGTTCTTGAGCGAAGAAGACGAAGTTGATTATGGTTATAAGATTAATTAAAATCAGAATAATAAACGGGTTAGACACACAGTCCAGCGGTGGACTGTGTGCAAACAATACATATACGTCTCGAGTTCGATTCCTATCACGACCCTATCCTCAGAAATAAAAATGTTTTTTTAAAAAACCGAACCGGGTTAATTCACAGTAAGATGTTAAGTATAATAAAAACCGAATATTTACCAAGTTAGACACACAGTCCAGCGGTGGACTGTGTGCCAAACTAAACCACAGGTCCCGGGTTCGAGACCTGTGGAGATCACCGATTCGATACAATTAAATCCTTTTTAAAATAAATGATTTTCGGATTAACTTAAATAGTGTATAAATATAATTAAAAACAGAAATATTTCGGGTTAGATACGTAGCTCAGTTGGTAGAGCTGCGTGTAACATTTGTAAAAAATCGGGTTTTCAAAACCCGCTCCATTTTGTAATCGAATATCAAGTTATAAAAGTCACGTTGAATATTTACGATTATTTTGATTTAAAATGATACATAATTAATAAATAAACTAAACTATAAAAATTATATTTGATAAAATGTTAAAACAAAATAAATAAAAAAAATATGTTGCTGCCGGGACTCGAACCCGGGTCAGCCAAGAACAACTCCAACGCCTTAACACACACTCACATCACAACTCCGCCACTTTGTGTTTTCTGTTATCTCTAGGAAACAAATGAAATTTATACACAAACTCGGTTAAACCGGTTGCGCCAACTGAGAAACGGAAATCGGCAAATCAATCGTCAAATCGTTTGATTACTCGCGTATTCACGTTCATAACCGATTAACCGATGTCTTTAATCAATTCAGTGGTGATTGAACATAAATTTTCATTACAATCGGTTTTTATAACCGACAAGAATCAAGGTCTCAATTACTTCAACTCTAGACCTCTCTCGCGACTCAGAAACGTCATACCAATACTCCATTTCACTCTCGTCACATTTTCAGACCTGTCAGAACGTCGAATTTAACTCGCCGGAATTTTCTGCAAAAGTCGCCGAAAAACCGTATTCATCCTCAAACGGTAAATCTTTCAATATTCGTTGTAGTTCAACGATTATTAAGCTATTTCTAACTTAAACCTTACAATTGAAATTGAATTCAGACACCAATACCAGATAATTCCAGTTCGTCGGAAAGTTTCTGGAAATCGTTATCTTCGTCTGCGAATCGGTAAGGACCTTCAAACACATCGTTAACGTTTGTCTATCACTTCAATTCCACAATTGACTAATCAAAAACGGCTAATCGTCTGTTCAGTTGAGGTGCACAAAAACAGAGACCGACGCCTGCCGGAACTCTGTAACCAATCGTTCTCCGGTATGTTTTTCCTCTAATTGTCATCCCTGCTATCTCTTATCAGTTTGTGTAATGCTTAGCAATCGAATTAACAAGTTTTAAGGATGTAAACTGCTGTCGGTAAAAATCCATGAAGAAGATGAACTTTGACAATACTATAAGTATAATTAAAATTGGTATTTTAAATGGGTTAGACACACAGTCCAGCGGTGGACTGTGTGCAAAATACACACGCATGTCCCGAGTTCGATCCCTGCCACACGCACTCCTTATGTATAAAAATGCCTTTTTGTTTAAAAACTAAACCGGGTTAACTCAGTTAGTTGTTAAGTATAATAAAAACCGAGATAATAACCAGGTTAGTCACACAGTCCAGCGGTGGACTGTGTGCAACACTAAGTCACACGTCGCGAGTTCGAAACCCATCACAGGCACCGGTTTGTTGAATTAAAATGTTTTTGCAATTAAAAGAATTTCGGTTAAACTGAATAAGTATATAAATATAATTAAAAACAAGATTATTTCGGGTTAGACACGTAGCTCAGTTGGTAGAGCTGCGTGCACGCGTACGGGAGGTCTCGGGTTCGAGCCTCACCCGGCGCATACTAATTCGCTGACCGAACCGGTCAATCAAGGTCAACGGTCAACGGTCAACGCTAAATAAACAATTTTTTTTATATATTTTTATTTATTTAATTTAATTTGAAAATCAATTAAAAATACTTAAAAATAACATTTTTAAAGATAGAAAATAGCCTTGAACTCACAAAAATATATCTAAAAATTTCATTAAAATCCTTAATAAAATCCACTCATTTAATATATTTTTCTGTTATTATTTAGGTTAGTATTTCTCGTTGTTCCGCTCATCTAATTCGTGCGCATCTCACCATCTCCAATCCAACGCACCCAATGTGAGTGAATCTTTACAAATTCTCCGTTTTAATCACGTTTTGGGGTGTATCATGTGTCTTTGTATATATATTATAGTTAAACCATTGTGCATACATCATATCATGAACATGTGTATTCAGTTTGTTTCTGTTGTGTAGTTATTGTTGGATGCAATTTATTATTTTCAGTACATGCAATTTCATAGGCCGCCGCTCCCCATTACATTATGAGCGTTGAGCATGTTCCCCATTTCATTATGAGGTTGAACCTGGCGTGCCCACATACTATCGGCTCCGTTTGATTGAGCCTTGATCCCACAGACAATTTACATTTTCAGTACATGCAATACGATCGGCTCCGTTTGATTGAGCCTTGATCGCACAGTTTCAATTATGTTATTTATTGTATGATGTTGGTATGTTCATGTATGCTATCATATGATATTGTATGTTATAGTTGTGATTGCTATTTGCCACTGCTTGATTATTTACATTTGCTCATTTATGATTATGCACAATTTTTCATTGATAAACTAACAAGTAATTCATTAATAAATGTTTATCTAATAAGGTTCACTCGCCAACTTATGTTGACCCAAAAACCCCCATTTTTACACATGATACAGGTGAACCAGCAGCAGCTAGGAACACATAAGATTTGGACTAGAGGAATAAAATGATTTAGAGATTGGGATTGTTATGTTTGGTTTATTATCTTTGTATTGTATGGACATGTTTGAATATTTGGAAATGTAACTTTGACTTTAATAAATATGAAAACATATTAGTAAATGTCATGAGCTTTGGTGATAATCCAATTATGCCCCGACTCTTATTCCGCTGCGGGTCGGGGTGTGACACTGCGTGCACGCGTACGGGAGGTCACCGGTTCGAATCTCACTCAGTGCAACAATATAACCGACCGAACCGTAGTCAACAGTCATGGTCAACGGTCAACGGTCAAAGTCAACATTTTTTTATATTTTTATTTATTTATTTAATTTAAAAATCAATTAAAAATACTTAAAAATAAACGTTTTTAAAGTTAGAAAATAGCCTTAAACTCACAAAAATATATCCAAAAATCCCATTAAAGTTGGTTAATAAAATCCGCTTACTTACCGAACCGTTATGTTATTATCTAGGTTAGTTTCTCTCGTGGTTAAATCCAAATTCGTGCGCATTCATCATCAATCCAAGAAACGCAACCACTGTGAGTGAATTCTTACAAATTCTCCTTTTTATTCATGTTTTGGGGTGTATCATGTGTCGCTTAAACTAATTCGTTTATTCAAACTCGTGCTATACCATATTATGATCTAAACTTAGAATGTAAATATTGTTTGTTGTTATGTATTACATATTGTCAAGTTGTATGCAAACTATTTGTTATGTAACATCCGTCAAAAACGGATTTTACCAAACCCGCTCCGTTTATTAACCGAACAATCAGTTAAAAATTTCGTTGCGAATTTAATGCCCAAAATAATTTTAAACGTTACATAATTAATTATTATATGGGAATATATAATTAGTTTTTGAAAAACTGTTAAAAATAAGAAAATAAAAATAATTTGTTCCTGCCGGGTTTCGAACCGGTCAGTCGCCGGGTCAAACAAAGACTTAACACTCAACACTTAAACCACTCGCCACTTGTATCTTTTGTTAATTATTAAGATCAATTAATTCATAACATCTTTTTCGAATTCAAAACCGGCGCCCAAATTTCAGTCGTCGGAAATCCCGGCGATCTCGCCAATAATTTAACGATTCCTTCCGTTATAACGTAAATTTTAAACACACATCGGTTATAACCGACGCCTGAGTCCGCGACACCAACTATAACCGCCGGAGAAATTATAACCGACGAATCAAGTCGGAAATCGGACCAAGTTCATCGATAACCTGCACTATAAATACCTCCTCGAACCTCTGCAAGCTTTTTCGCTCAAAACCGCACCCTTTCTCGGCGAAAATTTACACGCCGGAATATTTCTGTATCTCGCCGGAAAACCGAGCCCTCCTTTTCTAAGCCTTACTAAACCCCCTGAGCTTATACCGAAGTCACCCACATCCTTTTCAAGCTTTCTGAAGACTCGTTGCTGCAAGACACACGACGCCGGAACTTGTTGCTGTCGCCGGAGTTCTGCCGGAGAAACAGAGGAATCCAGTCGGTATACCTCACGCTTAAATCGTCCCTTCTTTTTATTTAATCTCACTTGTAATTAACTAAAGAACGCTAAAGAAACCGATTAAAACATTGAACCAGTCGGATTTCCGATTCTGGTTAAAAACAGACGAAGAAGACGAAGTTCGGTAACATATAAGTATAATTAAAATCAAGTTATTACTCGGGTTAGACACACAGTCCAGCGGTGGACTATGTGCACAATAAACACACTAACGTCTCGAGTTCGAATCTTGTCCCACACACGCTGCCTTAATAAAATGTCATTTTTTGTTAACTGAACCGGATTCATTTCATATATATGATAAGTTTATTAAGAACCGGAATAATAACCAGGATAGACACACAGTCCAGCGGTGGACTGTGTGTATGTTTAAATCACACGTCACGAGTTCGAGTCCGGTCTACTGCACCGACTCGGACAATTATCTACCTTTTTAAATAAGTCAGAAATGAAAATACTTAGTTTGTATTTAAGTATAATATAAATCGGTTTATATAACATGTTAAACACACAGTCCAGCGGTGGACTGTGTGTTAACGCAACCCACAGGTCTCGGGTTCGAGACCTGTGGTGCGCACCGAGTCACAGATTAAAATCGTTTTTAAGAAATAAAGGATTTTCTGATTTATCTAATTAATGTATAAATATAATTAAAAACAGAAATATTTCGGGTTAGACACGTAGCTCAGTTGGTAGAGCTGCGTGCACGCGTACGGGAGGTCTCGGGTTCGAGTCTCACTCAGTGCACATATACACGCATACGAGTCGGTCAACGGTCAAGGTCAACGGTCAAGGTCAACGGTCAAGGGTCAAAAAAGTCAAATTTTTTTATTATTTTTATTTATTTATTTTATTTAAAAATCAATTAAAAATACTTAAAAATAACATTTTTAAGGTTAGAAAATAGCCTTAAACTCACAAAAATACACCCAACAATCCTACTAAAATGGATCAATAAAATCCGTTTACTTACCGAACCATAATGCTATTTATCTAGGTTAATTTCACTCGTGGTTAAAACCACTTCGCGTGCATTTAACATCATCAACCGAACGCACCCACGGTGAGTGAATCTTACAACTCCCCCTTTTAATTACACGTTTTGGGGTGTGTCATGTGTCACAAAATAATTAACTCGTTTATTTAAACTTGTGCCATACCATATCGTGATCTAAACTTAGATTGTTTATATTGTTGTGATTACGTATTTCATTTTGTCAAATTATATGAAATTCATTCATTAAGCCCATCAGTTCCTCGTGGGAGACGAGTGAGCAACGCGTGCCTCAAAACCAATCCTTTATTGTTCATGTGTGTAGCATTGAGTTTATATCGTTTGTAGTTATGTCTTTCATATTATCATGTTTATGCAATTCATTCATTAGGCCCATCAGTTCCTCGTGAGAGACGAGTTGAGCAACGCGTGCCTCTAAACGTCCCATTATTGTTCATGTGTGCTATATTTAATATCTAATGATTGTTGAGTAAGTTCACATCTATTTTTACTCATGTGTGGTTGTGCACTCATTTCATAATCAATTAAATAAACTTGTTCAAATGTTTTCCATAGGATTCACTCGCCAACTTTTTGTTGATCCAAAAACCCTTTTACACATGATACAGGTGAACAGGTTGAAGCAAGGAAAACATAGGGAATGCCTTAGAAGAAAACAAAGAAGCTTAGATTGATGTTAGGTCATGATGTAATTATAGTTGTAAATTTCCTATTAAATTGTATTTAATGAATATGAAACGTATAATAAATGTCATGAGCTTTGATGATAACCCAATCATGCCCCGGTCACCTTTTCCGCTGCGGGTCGGGGTGTGACATGTTAGGCCCATCAGTTCCTCGTGGGAGACGAGTTGAACAACGCGTGCCTTAAAACTCATTCATTAGGCCCATCAGTTCGTAGAACAACGCGTGCCTCAAAACTCATTCACTAGGCCCATCAGTTCCTCACGGGAGACGAGTTGAACAACGCGTGCCTCAAGACAATCAATTGTTGTATGTGTGTGCAATATTTAATATTATGTGCATTGTGAATAAATTTACATTACTCATATGTGGTTATGCACTTTATTTTATAATCAATACAATAAACTCGTTTAAATGTTTTTCATAGGATTCACTCGCCAACTTTTTGCTGATCCAAAAAAACCATTTTTACACATGACACAGGTGGACAGGATGAAGCAAGGAACACATAGGAAAGTGCCTTAGAAGAAAAATAATGAAGCCTAGAAGATGTATAGGACATGTTGAACTTGTATGAAATGATTGTATGATCTCCTTTAAATTGTAATAATAAATATGAAACATTATAATAAATGTCATGAGCTTTGATGAAAACCCAATCATGCCCCGATCACCTTTTCCGCTGCGGGTCGGGGTGTGACAGATTGGTATCAGAGCTTTTGACTATAGGGATATAGGATATGTTATTAGACCCTTAGAGCCTATACTATAGTTGATTAGATTTTAATTGTTTATGTGGTTACATGCAAACTCATGATATTTATTTATTTCATATTTATTACATACACAAATGCATGCAAACACTCCCAATAATTACATTTTGTGATACATAGTGAATTATACTTACAGTCAAACATACATAATTACATACACATTCATCATACATATTTCAATGTTCACATATTCAAATCATCTTCATACTTCCGTTATTCAAGATTTTGTCGCATTTCTCATTTTTCAAATCTCATCAAAGTGAGTTCTGCGACGGGCATGTAGTAACTGTAAGGGTACAAGTACCGGTAGTCGGAACGTCCTGTCTAGGTTGGCATTCGTATAAATCCAATATAACGGACCAGTTTGCCTACCTAGGGACTAACGAGGAGAGTACGAAGGACCTATTAGGCCAAAGCATGCCACACCAAACGTCGTTCGAACTAACTCCACTTTTGAGTTGTCACCGTGTCCACACCTGGATACATTCCGAATATCATACGTTACATACATATTTCTCGATTTTCTCCGGGTTTTAGTGTACGTAACCAGGCTAACACATGCGAGCCATATGAAAAACCCGGTAATCATGGGGGCCCACATGATTACGAAGGTGAAGTATGGCGGCATGCAAGGCCCAATTACGAGCAAAGCCCAAGACATCCTACGGATGTAGTAGATTTATTATTCTATATTTATTTTATGAATGTTCATTCCTAAATACGACACATGATCCCTAAAACATCCAACTCATACTCTTGATGTGTATTCCTTGTAGATGTCTTCTAGTCTCGCTCGTAGGAAGATGAGATCAGGAAAAGCCCACGAGCGCATGGCTGCCCAAATCGCTCAACAAATGGCTGCCGTAATACCCAACATTGCAGTTCAAGTCCAACAAGCCCTTACCGCTAATCCCGTCAATCAAGAAGATCAAAACATTGTCAACCCTCCCCCAAAAACCACTAAATGCACCTACAAGCATTTCAAATCCTGCGACCCTCCAAGATACGAAGGGACTGAAGGTGTCACCGCCCTCCTCCATTGGTTTGAAGAAATGGAAAACACTTTTCTAAATTGCGATTGCCCCGATGATCGCAAAGTGCGATATGCTACTGGTCGTTTACTTGGAATAGCACTTACATGGTGGAATACAGAGAAGGCCAAACGAGGTGTTGAAGATGGTATGACTTTGACTTGGGAAGAGTTGAAGGAAATCATGACAAGACGGTTTTGCCCAAGAAGCGAAATCAAGAAATTGGAGGATGAGTTCTACTCTTTGAAACAAAAGGAAGGCGACCACACCACATACAACAAAAGATTCCTCGAGTTAAATCAAATGGTTCCCAACTTGTTCACTCCCCTTTACCGTTTGATCGAGCACTACATTCGAGGTCTTCCTTCAAAAATTCAAGACTCTGTAATAAGTACCACGCCTGCAACTTTGGAAGCAGCAATGGAGTTAGCTACAGAGCTCACCGAGAACCGCATACGAAATAAAGACTTCAAGGAGGAGAAGAAGAAGGATAAAGCGTCAACTGAAACCTCAAACTCCACCCAAACCGAATCCCCTTCTCAACCCATTTCTAAGAGAAAACGAGATGGGCAACTTTTCGCTGTCACCCAACGCAATCAACCAACCTCACAAGCCGTACCCCTCCAAGCTATCCCAATCACTCAAGTAGCACCCAACTCAACTTACCCAAATAAGAAACCTTACCTTGGACCTCACCCTCAATGTAACACCTGTTTTTATCACCATCCATCTACCTTACCTTGTCGACTATGAGCGAATTGTGGACGCTATGGTCATTTGAGCAAGGTTTGCCGCACCCCTCAAAACCAAACCTCACCCCCTACTCAAAACATGATCCAAACATATCAACAACCCCAATACCCCATGTTCCCATATGTTCGAGCTTGTTTTAATTGTGGCGACCCTACCCATTTTAGAAACACGTGCCCTCGATTGGTTAACATCATAAACGCTCAAGCTCAAGCAAACCCAGTTAACCAAGCAAATCAAGAAAACCCAACCACTAGGCCACCAGCAAGAGTAAGAGTTTTCAACATCAACGCCAATCCTGTTGAAGATAACGACGACCCAAACGAACCACCCAACTAGTCTCCTTCACCAAAAATCAAGATTCAACTCCAACCGCTTAGTTTTATGTTTTTCTTTATGTTATCTCAATTTTCCCGTATCCCAGTTATAAATTGGAAATTTATCCAAGAATCTTAATGCAAATTACTATTTCAGTTTTGTTTTATACTCGTTGATTTAACATTCATATCATCATACCTCACGACGTATCTCAGTCTCAGCATTTAAAGAAGTTGAGCTGTGTCTCACTTCCACATGGACTAACCTCTCCATCATAACAAACGAGAGAGGTACTGTCATCATTCAAACATGTATACTATCAGAATTAAGACTCAAGCTTTGGTTGTTGTGTTTGTTATGTTTTAGAGTCACATAGGACTAATCATAACTTACTGATAAAACCAATGAAAATTTGACAAGAATATGGTGGATACGCCGCTGGTACTTCCTATATATAAGTATTCTTGTCAAAGGATCAGAGGCATTGTCAGGCGGTTATGAGAAGTTCCATGTAGGATTTAGTAATGTCTTGGTTGAAGTTTGTTTTATACTCACTGATTTAGCATTCATATCATCTCATCATTTAAAGAAATTGGATTGTGTTCTATTTCTACATAGACTAACCTCTCCATCATAACAAACGAGAGAGGTACTGTCACCATTCAAACATGTATACTATCAGAATTAGGACTCAGGCTTTGGTTGTTGTGTTTGTTTATGTTCTAGAGTCATACCATAGAACTAATCATAACTTACTGATAAAACCAATGAAAATTTGACAAGAATATGGTGGATACGCCGCTGGTACTTCTTATATATAAGTATTCTTGCCAAAGGATCAGAGGCATTGTCAGGCGGTTATGAGAAGTTCCATGTAAGTTTTAGTAGTAGAAGTTTTGTTTTAGGATATAACATTATCTTTCCAATCGTATCAAAACTCTTATGCATAAAATCATACTTAGTTAATCAACTCTGTTTCTAAATATTCTTTATCGTAGGCAACAAAAAGCGATTCCTGTAGCAGGGTACTCAACCCTTACAAGGAACGTTACCGCCTCAAACAAAATTTAAACTCTTACTCCCTTCTAAGTATGTAACTGTCAAATTAAAACACCATCCTTTTGAGTCAAACATGCCACTACTTAAATTTCGGGACGAAATTTCTAAAAGTAGGGGATACTGTAACATCCGTCAAAAAACCGGGTTAACCAAACCCGCTTCGTTTATTAACCGAACATCCAGTTAAAAAAAATTTTGTTGCGTATTTAATGCTCAAATTAATTTTAAACGATACATAATTAATAAATATATTAGAATATAAAATTTATAATTGAAAATTTATTAAGAATAATGAAATAAAAATAATATGCTGATGCCGGGTTTCGAACCCGGGTCAGCCGGGTAACCTCAAAGACTTAACACACAAACATTCAACTACTCCGCCACTTGTGTTACTTGTTGATTTATTGAAACAATTAATACATATAATAAAACTGGAAATCGAATTCAATTATTCAGCGCGCCCAAATCACTCTCGCCGGAATTCCCGACGAATTCGTCAATCATTGACGTTATCTTTTGACATAACGTATGCATTTACATCAGCGCCGGTTATAACTGAAAAACCTTAAGTCACTCATTCAAATCATCAAGCCATAACCGAATAATTTTGAATTCAAAACCGGAAATACAATTAAAACTGAGATATACTTTATTCATCAGTTGAGCTCGCGAGTTTATCAAACTTACACTCTCCAATTCGCTCAGAAAATCTCGCCGCAAGTCGCCGGAATCCTCTGCAAGATAACCGGAAATTATCGCCGGAAAACCAATTTATTCCATCCCTTCTGCTTACTCTAAATAAGATTTTTAGAGCTCATACCGACATCACCCACACTCACCTTAAACTCCCTGAAGAATCTCTGTCGCAAGAAATAATCGCCGGAATTCTCTGCAAGTCGCCGGAAAACCGAGACCTTCACCAAAACGGTAAATACCTCGACTCTTTCGGTTTCAACCCATTGTTAGACTATTACTAACATCAATCCATCACCCAGAATCAATCCCAGACGACGTTGCCGAATATTCTGTTTTCGCCGGAAAACTTCTGGAATTTTCAGAATCACGCTGTGAATCGGTATAATCACCTAAACCTTCTGCTAATTGTTGTTCAGTAATTCAATTTCACGTTTAATCAATCAAAACTGTTAATTGATTCGAACAGACGAAGTACACAAAACAGAGCCGACGATCCTTGCCGGAGTTCTGAAAAAGACAACATGTTCCGGTACTTTCTTTCCCCAAACCCTCTCTGTTCATCACATTACAATCGCTTATAAAGTTCGTTAATTTAATTTAACAAGTAAGAGTTGAATGATCGCCGTCTGTGTTCTTGAGCGAAGAAGACGAAGTTGATTATGGTTATAAGATTAATTAAAATCAGAATAATAAACGGGTTAGACACACAGTCCAGCGGTGGACTGTGTGCAAACAATACATATACGTCTCGAGTTCGATTCCTATCACGACCCTATCCTCAGAAATAAAATTGTTTTTTTAAAAAACCGAACCGGGTTAATTCACAGTAAGATGTTAAGTATAATAAAAACCAGAATATTTACCAAGTTAGACACACAGTCCAGCGGTGGACTGTGTGCCAAACTAAACCACAGGTCCCGGGTTCGAGACCTGTGGAGATCACCGATTCGATACAATTAAATCCTTTTTAAAATAATGATTTTCGGATTAACTTAAATAGTGTATAAATATAATTAAAAACAGAAATATTTCGGGTTAGACACGTAGCTCGTTGGTAGAGCTGCGTGCACGCGTACGGGAGGTCACCGGTTCGAATCTCACTCAGTGCAACAATATAACCGACCGAACCGGTCAACGGTCAACAGTCATGATCAACGGTCAAAGTCAACATTTTTTTTATTTATTTAATTTAAAAATCAATTAAAAATACTTAAAAATAAACGTTTTTAAAGTTAGAAAATAGCCTTAAACTCACAAAAATATATCCAAAAATCCCATTAAAGTTGGTTAATAAAATCCGCTTACTTACCGAACCGTTATGTTATTATCTAGGTTAGTTTCTCGTGGTTAAATCCAAATTCGTGCGCATTCATCATCATCCAAGAAACGCAACCACTGTGAGTGAATTCTTACAAATTCCCCTTTTTATTCATGTTTCGGGGTGTATCATGTGTCGCTTAAACTAATTCGTTTATTCAAACTCGTGCTATACCATATTATGATCTAAACTTAGAATGTAAATATTATTTGTTGTTATGTATTACATATTGTCAAGTTGTAGGCAAACTATTTGTTAGGCCCATCAGTTCCTCGTGGGAGACGAGTTGAACAACGCGTGCCTTAAAACTCATTAATTAGGCCCATCAGTTCGTAGAACAACGTGTGCCTCAAAACTCATTCATTAGGCCCATCAGTTCCTCGCGGGAGACGAGTTGAACAACGCTTGCCTCAAAACAATTAATTGTTGTATGTGTGTGCAGTATTTAATATTATGTGCATTGTGAATAAATTTACATTTACTCATATGTGGTTATGCACTTTATTTTATAATCAATACAATAAACTCGTTTAAATGTTTTTCATAGGATTCACTCGCCAACTTTTTGTTGATCCAAAAAAACCATTTTTACACATGATACAGGTGGACAGGATGAAGCAAGGAACACGTAGGAAAGTGCCTTATAAGAAAAATAATGAAGCCTAGAAGATGTATAGGACATGTTGAACTTGTATCAAATGATTGTATGATCTCCTTTAAATTGTAATAATAAATATGAAACATTATAATAAATGTCATGAGCTTTGATGAAAACCCAATCATGCCCCGATCACCTTTTCCGTTGCGGGTCGGGGTGTGACAGAAACAATCCCATATAAATTCCACCAAACTGGTAAACCGAACGCAGGTCCCTACAACACATCTAAAAAACGCATTTACCCCCTCCCCTAAAAATCCTTAACCTTAATCCCCCGCCTCCACGAACTCCTATCATGGACCATGTCCCGAGAGAGGTGCAACCCTAGTATATCCTGCCTAATCTGCTCGTCCCAAGTTAATTGGACTGATCCTATTCCTCTTCCCCTCCACAGTGAGGGTTTCTACCATTCTAACTGGCTCAGTCGTTTGACTCCTCTTCACATACCCAAACCATCTCAATCTCCCCTCTCTTATCTTATCAGACAAACTAGCTACTCCCAATCTCTCCCTAAAAACCTCATTTCTTATTCGGTTAAACTGTGTGTGCCCACACATCCACCTCATCATCCTCATCTCAGCTACCTCCATCCTGCGGGCCTGCATTTTCTTAATGGCCCAACAGTCGGTCCCATATAACATAGCAGGTCTAATTGCTACCCCTATAAAATTTCCCCTTTAATTTAGTTGGAAACCTTCTGTCGCATAAAACCCCAAAAGCTGCTCTCCACCTACATCATCACGCCTGAATGTGCTGGGCTATGTCACTATCTATCTCCCCATCCCTTTGTATAAAGGATCCTAAATACTTAAACTTAGTCACCTTTGGAACCACTTGACCCCAATGGTGATCTGTGTTTCCTCGTATTTGCCTAGGCCACTAAAGTCACAGTACAAGTACTCGATCTTAGATCGACTAATCCTTAACCCTTTGTCCTCTAAAGCTTCTCGCCACTCTTCTAGCCTCTCATTCAAGCTTAGTTTACTCTCCGTAACTAACACAATATCATCCGCAAAAAGCAAGCACCATGGAATTGTCTATTGAATTAACTTTGACAACTCATCCAGGAGAACCGGAAATAAGACCTCGAGCTTATGTCAATGTTTAATACATAGATATATATGTATACCTGTAGTTGCATTAGTGTTTAATCAGGCATCACAAAGTGATGAAGAAGAAACAAAAAATTGAAATTAACATACGGCTTTTGTCTAAGACTTTTTTCTTTTTTAAACCGATAAAAAATCCTAAATCCGCTACTAGCAGGCAAACATTATGCTAGCCTTTCCAACAATTGTGTGATTTAAAAAGGGAAACACAAATCCATTATAGATATAAAAAAAGAAATTTTTAGAAACAAACACTTGCATATTATTTATGTGCAACAAAGGTTGCATTCTACCCGTAGATAGAGATGGGCATAATCGGTTCCTTTTTATACCTGGAACGGGTTCCTAACCGGACCCGGTTCCTGAATATGTGTTAATGGAACCGATTCCTGAATGTGTGTTAATGGAACCGGTTCTTGTTCCAGGTCGGTTCCACCGAGTCGGGTTTGAAACCGGTTATTATGCCCATCTCTACCCGTAGATATAACCATTCCAACAACCGGAAGGTAAAAAGAAACACCTCAAATAAACAATAAGACTACTTGACCTTCTAACTAGTGATAGTCTCTCCATCTTTACAACTTCTAACTCTTACTTCCATACTATTATGCTTCCACCCCTTGATCTCACAGCATTGTCTCCTCGGCCCCTGCACATTTTACCACTTGTTCATTATAGCCCCCCAAGATAATATCATAGACCACATTAACGGAACCAAAACTTATTAGTCGATCAAGAGTGATCGAACGAGAACCCAACTCATATTTTTTATTTTTGGTTAAAAAACTTAAATTTTATGTATAAAAAATTTAACAAATTTCCGTACACACCCCCGCTTGACACCCTTGGTTCCGCCCATGAGATTGAATAATGTTTACCTCAATCCAATAGTTAGGGTTCATCTTTGATGCCAACACTACAACTGTCTCAATTGCGTGTGGATAATCGCCCTTCTTGCATTTCTTGGCTGAATCATGTCGTACATACGTGGTCACGGTGTCATTTCCTTTGTCCTGAACCCGACTAATGAAGTAAGTCGCTGGGACTTCACATGGGTTGGTGGACAAGGGCCGTGTATTAAACGTGAACGGCCCGTCTTTCCAGCTCCTCCACGTGAGGAATGTTTGCAATGGCGTTTGAAGCTCATGAGGCGTCAACAAAGACCGATAGATCTGAACTGTGTAACCCCACGAGACCGAAATGGACCATTTGTGCCACCATGTGTTGTAGAAGCAAAACGACTGTTGCATGGCTCGAGGTGGGTCGAGCCTGTACGTTTGGATGACGGTGTTCAACGACTCGTACTTGGTCCGGTTCGGTAACAATGGTTTGATATAGTCAAGGTGATGCAATGACACCAATGGTGTCAAAGGGTGTGCTGCTAGTAGACCATAAGCATCTCCCCTAACATCTATCTGTAACAACCATAAGGATATTTTCGTCATTTCACTTAAACTACCAGGGTAAAGTTGGAATGTCATCAAAAAATATATGAGGTGTGGACATGAAGACACGTATAGGCATGGATGTATACATAGGACCCCTTTAATAAATTCTGCCACCAAAGCTGTTAACATACCATTTTTATAATTGACATTTTGAACATACCCTTTTTAAAAGGTTGTCGTACTTATTTATAAAATATAAAAATAAAGAACATAGTTGAAACAAAGGATTCACGTAACCATGATTTATAAGAATTATATATTCAAATGAAAATTAAATATTGTTGATAGTTAGGTAAAGGTTCCTTTGACAAAACAATGATTCCTAGATTGACAACACGTAACCATACTTCAGTACGACACATGTCCCGACATCACATAGTATACACTCGTACATCATATTCTATTGTCTAAAGCATTTTCATTATTCTATTCCACACTGATTAAACCAAAGACTGAATCGAACCAGCTCAATTTTAAAACGTAACCGAATTAGTTATTCAGTTTTCGGTTAATTGAATTTTCGATTTTAAACATACAAACGGAATAAAATTAACAGTAATTCTTCTTTTCAATCTCATACTCCATGTTTGCTTAATGTAAATCAAAATCATTTTCTGCGATTTCTAACAACATATTTTTCTTATTTCATACACCATATTTTATTTTTATTTTCTTAACAACATTAATCAATTTTTTTTTCCAATTTCATACTCCATGTTTTCTTAACAAGATAAATCAAAATCATTTTCTGCGATTTCTAACCACATATATTTTTTTTTGTTTCATACACCATATTTTATTTTCATTGGATATAACATATCAATATATAAAACCGTTTAATATCTCCTCTAGGCACGATCTGCGTTTGCAAATATGGATGACCTTTTGCCTAGAATTACTAGGGTGATCATACTTTATTGGTAGTAAAAAAATATGCTATCTCAAATTAGCAACATAAATATGTAAATATATATATATATTGGTGATTTTCACCCAGTTTCCAAAATCGATCCGACCACTATACCTTTTTTTCCAACCTTCCATTATGAAGGAAATTTAATTACTTGCTTTAAAAGTAAAAAACAATGATTTCCATAACGAGTGCCAAATTACAAAAGTACCCACAACGACCATTAAAATTACCTGGTGGAACCCACGCTCTTTCGTTAAGGAAACGCCAAGTTCGGTCACACAAGCCCACACCCTTTGATCAGAACCATAGAAATACCTGTACCGAGCAAGACACGTGTCGAAAATCCGAGCCATCTGTTCAGCCAACGGATAACTCACGGCGAATCCACCACCGCCAAATGCCATACCATACGAGTGCATAACATCCTGTTCAACACTCTCCGAACACCCACCAACGTAGTACATCTTCCGATGATCATACCTCGACAACACCGAAACTAAATTCTCCACAAAAAACACCGTATCATCATCCCCCATTACAAACCATCTCACATCCGGTAACCCAAGTTTAAACAACTCCAAAACAATCCTTGCAATTCGGACCGCGGGTCCTGACCCGGCATTTTTCACCGTGCTACGTCTTCCGAGACCTTGTACGGAAGCGAGCCCGGGTGAGAGAACAGTTCCGGGTCGGGGTTTTTGTCTAACCAGACGAACCCACGGGTGATATTCGGCTGCCACCAGAGCTCCGAGTACCGCTTCCGATCCCTCCACGTGTGAACCGACCCGCCTATACCGAATAACAAGTGTGAGATTTCGGTAGACGGGTCGGTTATTCTTGGGGAGGGATCGGGTGGTTCGGAGATGGTTTCCGGGGTGTTGAGAAGACACCCCGGGGACGCGGCCCACTGTTTCGGTGGGCCGAGTAACGTAGACAGAACGACGAATGAGATCGAGAAAATTAAGAAGACGAGGAGGGTTAGTTTTAACGATTTTGTTACGGCTTCACTGTTTTTGTAGTGGATGAAATTTATGATTTCTCGAACATGGTTCATAATCTCGTCGAGGAAACCTTGGATTTTCCTCGTACGATCGAAACGAGGTTAGGGTTTGGTGTTTTAAAAGTAGTTATTTAGGGGATTTTAAGAAGAAAAGCACAGAGAACAGAAAGATTCAGAAGAACATGAGACTATAAAATAGATTAAAAATAGCGATTGAAGACACGTGTCTTTGACTGAATGAACCGAAGTAGGTTTTGGGCCGGTAACTACTTTTGAAACAAGAATACCTTCAAGTCTTGCACAATTGCACAACACAAACTAGGTTTTAGAAAGATAAGTTTATTGAAATACACTATTTTGTAGAAGTTTCGAATTATATTAGGATATTCTATTCGGAAAATCTATTCTCTTGACAATTTAATACGGATCATATAACCCTATATAATCCGTATTTAATAAAGTTAAGACATGATAGCGGTTGGCTTTTACGGATTCTATATGCCCATACTCTATTGAGGCCCTGGTTTTTTAAAGTTTGAATTTTGGTATGTTGTGTTTAGTTTTTGATATTTTGGATTGGTTATTGGTATTTATTGTTGATATTTTTGTTTAAATAACTTTCAAAATCTTTATTATTTTTTTGTTACGTATCGTATCAAATTTTTAAGTTTTTAGTATTTTATAGTGACGTGTCCTACGATATCGTATCATCCTTGTATCGTACCGTGTTGTTACGTATCGTATTATAGCGTATCGTATAACATTTTTAACTTTTTAATATTTTATCTTGAGGTGTCGTATGATATCGTATTATAACATTATACATTATGCGTAACCAAGCAATACAACCTAAACAGTCAAAATAAACAATCACAAATATAAATAAACTGAAACTGCAAATTTAACTACATATTAAGTTTTTATATATACATGACATTGTCTAAAATACATAACTAGTCAAAATACAAAAAAAGTACAACAATCTAAATCACTGGATCCGCATCCTGAGTCGTGCCAGAGGGCCCCGCCCCCTGAGTCGCGCCTGACGACCCCGGGTCCTCTCCAGGGCGAGGCGGCAACGTCGATATCGGCAGTGGAGTATGACCGCACTCAATAGTCGCCTGTATCGCCCGCATGAGAAGGGCCACAGTACGGGAATGATGGACGTCTATCTAAGCCTGCAGCAGGCCCTCCATCTGCTGTAACGCAAGCGCCACAGCTAGTGGGATCGTATAGAACGTGCTGGGGTACTGAGGCACCCCGTATGGCCTGCGACTGCGATGGCGGTAGCGGTGGTGGTGGTGGGTGAGCCTGGTCACCAGCGGCTTCAGCGTCAACTCATCGGCATCATCACCTACCGGCTCTAGCAGCTCCTTTGGTAACTCGTCTAGGAGGGTGGCGGGGACAAACAGTTGGTCGTCCTTCCCTATAAACCAAAGCCCGAGCCGAGGGAAGTCATGCATAATGTATTTGTCAATCAACATGTGCCGTATCAACCTGGTCGGCTCAGTCGTGCCCCCCTCGCTGAACAGTGAGTCCTGCTAGGGAACAAGGCCCAACGACATGGCAATGCGCGTGATGTACCCCCCCCCCCCCCACGTACAATAAAGAACTGTTCTGTCGGTGGTACGCCGTCGCGAACCACTGGGCCAGGAAGTGATGGAGATCGCACGGCTCCCCCAATATAAAACAATACGTATAAAACCTTTTTATTATATTAAATAAAACCTTTTTATTATATTTTTTTAAATATGACAATAGTTTTTTATTTTTAATATTAAATTAAACCTTTTTATTATATTTTACTAAAAAATAAGATTTTAAACATATTTTTGTATTTTAAAATACAGAAAAGAAAAAAATACTTATTTTTTGGTCTATACGCATCGTATAGGCTCATACATATCGTATAACCCCATACATTTAAACAAAAACTTGTGTTATGTAGTATCGACCTTTATCCCAAAATACAAACAATTATATGGTCAAAATCATAAATTGAATACCTATAAATTATGAGGGTTCGGAGATAAATACCTTACTTGTCTTTGAACTTGAAATCAACACCGTATCTTGACCGAATGCGTGTGTATTTTGAGTTTTTGGTTCGTATTAGAATAATAACCCCCTGTTAATCAGGGGGTTATATCGTGTTGGCCTATAATATGCATCGTATATGCCTATACGATGCGTATTAACCCCCTATTTTTTTTTGAAAATCCAGGGGGGAAATACGCATCGTAAAGCCCTATACGATGCGTATTACCCCCATGAACTTTCAAATGACCCCCTAGTTTTTTGAGAATTAGGGGATAATACGCACCGTTTAGGCCTATACGATGCGTATAGGCCTGAAATTCGACATATGTTAGGCCTATACGATCATATTGGGCATAAGAGCAAATTCGATATTTATCGTTTTTTCCTCGGTTTGACGCGTATACGGGTCGTATTTTGACGAATATTGGCGTATTGTGTCATTTTATGAAGTATATCTTCGATACGCGTCGTTTCGGATGTTCGGTTGCGTTTGATTATCGTATTCTATGATTATGTATAATTTTGTTTGGAATCCACTTATATTGTTAAATGCCGTGTTATATGTATACGCGTCTTAAAATATCATTACTTTCGTATTTTAGCGTATTCTGGCGTATTTTAGCGTATTTTGACTTATTTTGACGTATGTTGACGTATTTTAGTGTATTTTTAGGCGTTTTGCGGTATTTTGACTTATTTTAACGTATTTTAGTGTACGTTTGACGTATTTTAATGTATTTTAGCGTATTTTTAACATAATTTAGCGTACTTTAGCATATTTTAATGTAATTTTAGCATATTTTAGTGTATTTTAGCATATTTTAGTGTATTTTAGCATATTTAACGTAATTTAGTGTATTTTAGGGTATTTTAGCATATTTTAATGTAATTTAAAGTAATTTAGCGTATTTAGGTGTAATTTACCGTATTTTGACGTATTTTAGCAAAATTAATACAAATGGAATACATTATACAAATAAATCGTTTATTAAAATTACAAATTAATCAAGATAATGCACTGTCTTGTCAATATTAGACTTCGCTATCACTTCATACCACGCTATGCGTTCCGTCTAGTCTTGCGTGCAAAGTGCTGCTTCTTCGCCTTGGTGTCTTAACCAGAGATAGTCCGGTGGCGGCATTGGATAGTCCTCGTCAAATTTGACATGGATGAAATGACCATTGTTAACGTATACCAGTGTAACCACCTGAGGGGGACACGTGCGTGCTCTGGATGATAGAAGGGGAATAAAGCCGAACAACCTCTAATGTCTAATATTTGAACAACCACACCAAACCTATGGGCAAGAATGAGTCCTGCCTGAGGCATCTCCATCCAAAGCTCAATGGGTGTTCTCCCAACTCCGATAAAATTTATTCTCTTTATTTGTGCGTCATAGTCTCCCGGAAAATCACTATCTAAAATGTACTTCCACATATCTTTTTTCTCACCCGCCAACTCTTCAACTAGTTGGCTCCGAATAAACCCAAAGTAGTCTTGTTTCAACCCTAAACCCACGGCCATAGCCCGAAACCCACAGTGTCCATCCGCTTGACATCTTTTATTCTTGAAATGTGGGGGTGGAAGATTTTTAAAATTTGTTTTTTGAATCTGATAGCATATTCAAGCGTTCCATCATCAGTGATTAACGGAAAAACCCATGGTCCTCGCGAGTCTCTTTTTTCCATGAAGTCGTTGAACGACTCCGTCGCAGTAACGACATTTAAGACTTTTGAGACATTGCAGATGTAGATGGTATTACAAATTCTTGCGACTGTACATACGAACTGTGTCGAGCAGGGTCACACCTACTTTGTTCGGAAGGCCCAATTGAGCTATGTATAGCAGGTTGTTCTATTCGTTGTTGTTGGACCTTGGACGTTTGCCTCCCACGAGTGTTTTCTTATACGACAGACGGTTTTTTGTCGCTTATAAAAGGTTCATCACCGCCTTGATCTTCGATATGATGCTTTTCTTCACTTGCAGGGGTTGGGTACACATTTTCTGTTTCACATCTTAGAAATATTTTTCTATATCAACCTCTTCATTATCAACATTTGATGGATTCAGATCAAATTTTCTCAAGAAAATGTCTATATCATCGAGCTGAATAATGCGTTCTGCAAAACAAAAAAAGCATTACACAAGATATTGAACTAATACAATATAACATTTTTTATAAGTCTATAAGTACCTCTACTTTGCAATTTCTATAGACGACAGTCACATAACAACCCGCAACCCGTGTGCAACTAGCAGCCACATGTTGATCCAAATGACCGCAACGTGCTTAATCTCAAGGTGGTGGTTCATTTGCTTGGTGTGACTTTTTTCCAAATATTTCTTTATTTGCATATATTGTTTTAGTACCAAGGTGTCCACCTTTTTCACCCAGGTTTCCTGACTACATTTCAGTGTACACCTTCAACTCTATTTCTCGTAGTTTGGTAAAATGTTAGCGTTTAATTGATTCATGCAGATACAAATTTATAGCTGGATTTGTTTAACCAGTTCTCCCTAAGGTAATCAAAAAAATCTGAAAATATAAACGTGTTCAAATTATATATCTATTTAAATGAATGTATTAATTTAAGAGAAAACGTACGCTTACATTGTTGATCGAGAAGGTGTCTATGAAGGTTGGTGAGGTTATAATCGTATAACTCCTCGTTAGCAGAATCACACACTGTTTTCCACCGACGAACAAAGTCCTCTAACTTGGTTGAGAAAATGAATTCTTGCAGTGCTTTACGATATTCTGTAAGTTGTGGAACTTGCAAAGATATCTGTGTGTGGCAGTAAAAAAGTTTTTTCACGCGTTTATCAGTGCTTAGTCTCTATCCGTAAGAATCGCGGCTCCCATAAAAGGATTCCAACTTGCTTAGGCCGAGGCCACATGACTTTAACTTTGACATATAACCACGCCAACAAGCACACTATATATCTTTAGGTTCTTTACATATATTATAGAGTTAAATGTCATTTTAGTACCCGTGGTTTGGGTTATTTTATCAGTTTAGTCCAAAGGTTTAATTTTTCTTTGTGGATCCAAAAAGGTTTCATCGTTGCCATTTTAGTCCACTGGGTTGACTTCATCAATTTTTCTATTAACCAGAAGGGCAATTCGGTCATTTTATATACACTCATGCAAAATGGACCTGATCCTCTCTAGGACCCAAACGTAAGTTACCTATTGCTCATTTGAATGAAATGCATGAGTAACACAAAAGGTTTGGTTTGTCGAAGTCATACCCACAACTTACAAAAATGCAAGATTGTACATGTTAGTTTTGTAGGTTGCGTTGACCATAAGCACATGTGGGAATGCCCGTCACATTTCAGAGGACTTGTCGTGACAAAAAAATATATTCTGAACGACATTGGTGGAAGGTTCCACCTGCATGGGAGTCGTTGTGTATGTCCTTCGAAACACATTTGTTTTTAGGTTGTGTTCGGTTACGGCTTTACAGATTGTATGGGGTTGTATGTCTTGATCTATGAGCTCTTGCACCAGTCTAAACTCATTAGGAGTAAGTCTTCTAGCATACGCGTAACCTTCCAGATGTTTAGCAGGGCCGTGGTTATGCTTCTCGTTAAAATTTTTGTGTAGATAATCTATCCGCCAAGCTTGACGACTTTGGTCGAGACGACCTATAACCATAAAAGGGCATTCGCATTTTTTGCTACAGGTTTTCCTAATTGATATGCTCTAAATTATATATATATTTTATATAATATTTTCCTACACTTTTAAGTAACTTTTAGAATTGTTCTATTAAATTCCGGTTGTAAATGATTCATATTGAAAGTTTGATAATTCTGAAAGACAACTAGCTAAAAAACGATGTATTTTTGTCTTAAAGAAAATTTTGCCGAATTGATAAATATTTTCTTAATTGATTGAAAAGTATATTATATTATGTTCACCATTGTTTATAGAAGTCATGAGGCATTAATTGATCTTATTTTCTCATTTGTAGGTTTGTTTAATTTAATGGGCTGTGCAAAAGAACCACTAATTAGGAGGTCATGACAATTTTGACGTCACGCAAGACTGAGGGGAATCCAACTAAATCGCATATATTAATATTAATATATCATATTTACATTATAATTATAATTAAATTAATTAATTAAAATGGGGAACAGAAGGCAACAATGAGAGTATTGCGAAGATCTGGCCCACTTGTGTTTTAGCGTATCATAGAGCCCAGTTGGTGGAAATTAAGTTGGACATCAAATACAATACCGTAACGCCTATTAATTGAGGGATATATACATTACGAAGGGGGCGGCTGCCATATACGATTAGAGAGAGGGGCGATTCCAGAGAGAATTTATTGGTTTGAGTTGAGAGTTGAAGTTTGGGTTTGTAACTTATTAGTACGGTTTGATATTACTTTGTGTTTTATTTCATATTTGATACTATGTTTTGTCGTTCGGTTCAGACTTGTTTCTTGTTTTTAACTATGATTCTTGGCTAATAACTTTTGTGCTGCCTAGGTTGATTGATAAATACATTTGTTTGATTTAGTTTGTCGGTTTATTGAATATTATGTGGATTTAATAATAAAGTAACAAACTTTGGTATTTAAGATCTTTTGTGTATACGTGCTTGAATTTAGTCTTTGATCAATTATAACTCTTCATGTTGCTTGGTGAATGTCTTTCATTTAATAGTTGCATGCTAGGTAGACTGCTTGGTGCTTTTGACTATTAGATGGTTTGCTAGTGTACGTATTAACCATTAGAGTTTAATTGTGATTGGTTTGAGTTTTAGTGTCCTATCAACTTTAATAGCTGAGAAGTGAGAGGTTGTTGGTTAGTCTATAGTGATTAGATTGCTAGATTAGGCACTTCGAGAAAAGATCACCCTAGTTTCCCTATCATTGTTTGTTAACCGAGTTAGATCATAAACCTTAGTTGCCTAGACTTTCATACTGAGAGGTAGTCGGTCACTTTAGGATGCTTTATTATTACCCATAGAGAGCCAGAGAGGGAGTCCTATAAATCGGTGTTTTCATAGCTATATTAGGTTAGGTGTCTTCTGCAGAAGGGTCTAGGATCTTGTTCGTTTTTCCAATAAGTTAGAATATTAAGATCTCGGTTCCCACAGTAATTCAATAACCAATGGAACCAGTCAAACATCTGTAGGATTCTGACCTAGGTAGTGTATCTCATCATCATCACCCGATTCTATCCTTAGCTATAGTTCGTGTCTAGTTAGTTCCTGATAGTTTAGCGGTTAAGTTCAGTAGATTGATAGTAAACCCCCGCAATCAACAAAATAAAATAAGTCGAGTCAGTCTTAGATAAGTTAGTCGAGTCTAGTTAACGTAATTATTAGAGTATCATGGGTTCGATACTCGGACTTACTTAGGCTATACTGAATTGACCGGTACACTTATCGGTTGTGTGGTCTAGGTTTTAGAGAGTCTTACTTTTATAGACCTCTTTTTATCACATCACTAATCGTGGCCTTACTCTCATGCTCGCCACTACGACAACATTGGACCCATGTCCAGTGATTCTTGGACCGTCTAGTAACAATGACGTATCTGTTGGCTAAACCCCTTCTTTTACCCAACCTTCCAAATCATCGCGGGATATAAAATCCTAAGTGAAAAATATATATAACATTGATAATAATTTTTTAACAAAACAAATATAACATTATAATACATTTTAAGAAATATGTAACGTTTATAGTAATAGTTTTAACAAAATCTACATCCTTCGTACCTGATCAGTTTGTACGAAACTTCAGGGTAAGCAGGTTGCTCATCACCCAATGGAATCTTAATTTATCTCCTTGTATATGTTGACGACATCATTATCACCGACAATAATGAAACATTAATCAACAACTTTACCTCAAGCCTTTACAAGGAATTCAAAATCAAGGATCTTGGCTTACTCAATTTCTTTCTCAGTTTGGAGGTAACTCACACTGAATCTGGTCTTTTCTCGATCAATCCAAATATGCTCACGACATCTCACCAGAGCCAGATTACTTGACTTTAAACCAGTTTCTACTCCTCTAACATCTAAAGATGTTTTAAATTCCAATGGTCAACCCTTCCATGATCCTATTCTTTACCGATCTCTCGTCGGCGCTTTTCAGTATCTCACCATCACCCGTCCTGATTTCTCATACGCCGTCAATCAAGCTAGTCAATACCTTCAACACCCACCACCAATCACTTTCAACTAGTCAAAAGAATTCTTCGTTACGTTAAAGGCACTTTATCCCATGATCTAACATTTGATCGACCTCATAACACTACTTTATTAGGTTTTACATATGCAGATTGGGCACGGTGTATCGACACTCGAAGATCCACCTACGGCTATTGTATCTACTTAGGTGGAAACTTAGATCTTGGAGTGCCAAGAAGCAGCCTACGGTTCCGCGATCAATTGCGAGTCTGAATATAGAGCTATGGCAAATAGGACAGCAGAGATCATCTGGTTAACTAACTTCTACGGGAGCTTCACGTGCTACCATCGGGCGTCCAACCTTATTATGCGACAACAAAAGTGCTTTGTTCTTAAGCCAAAATCCTATTTCACATAAAAGAGCCAAGCACATTGACATCGATTACCACTTTGGTCGTGAATTGGTTGCCTTCGGTCTACTTCACACAAAGTTCATCTCCACGGATAAACAAGTAGCGGATATCTTCACCAAAAGTCTCCCAAAACCTCTGTTTGAAAGATTTCGCACAATGCTTCGGTCTCGGACCACCTCCATCTTGCATTGATGGGGGGGGGGGGTATTAGGCAATATCGAAATTATTGCCTCAATATCATCTGTGTCATAATCAATGTTTTAAAAACCAGTTTTTAAATCATACCGGGTTGGACTCTGAAATGGTTTAAACCGGTTGAACCGGGTTACTAGCTAACCCTGTAATTCTATAAAAATACATATTAATCTCAAAAAACAAATCTCAAGTAGGATTTATGTAACTGATCAAGGTTTTATATAAAAACCAACTATTTTATTGTAAAATATTAAGCATTTTAAGAACATTTTTATTACTTATAAACAATATTGCATTGTATGAGATGACAAATAGTTTCAATAGTGATGAAATATTTGAATGGAAGACACTAGGTTAATTACTGGAAATATGGAAGGTCATTATTACCTTAACATCGTATTTTATAAAAATGAAAAATTCTAATTTCAAAATAACGAAAACCGGTTCAACGGTTTAAACCGGTAGAACCGGATTTACCGCCGGTATATAAGACATGTCGTATTTAGGGTTTACGGCCTTAATCGTACCAGATCTATATCCGGTATCCGGTTTAACCGGATGGTTTGTACCGGTATTTAAAACACTGCATAATCTCATTTTAATGTAATTATCTGTGATCGTGTATTTTTGTAAAGAGGAGATATTCTCTCCATCACAGTTGTCTACTCTCTTGTATATATAGGGTTCATATCATCAATAATAATGATCAAGTTAATTACCATTATAATAAGTGAGTTTAACTTTCATTTTCTTTAGATCCGTATAGAAAACTCACAAGCTCATTTTGTATCTGTGATCCTTATCCATCACATAAGAAACACTCTGTAGTCTACATAGTTTGTCACACCCTGACCTGCAGCGGAAATGGTAGTCTGGGCACGATTGGGTTTTCATCAAAGCTTATGACATTTACTAATAAAGTTTCATATTTGTTATTCCTAATTTAAAGGAAAAATTACAACAAACATACAAGCTCAACATGTTCTAAACACAACATTCATGAATTCTTTATTTTTCTTCTAAGGCATATTCCTATGTGTTCCTTGCTTCAACCAGTCCACCTGAATCATGTGTAAAATAGGGTTTTGGGTCAACAAAAGTTGGCGAGTGAATCTCATTTAAACATTTGAAAGAAATAGTTATATTAATTAATTTAATAAAAATGTGCATAAACCAAATATGAGCAAACGTATATGTAAACAATCCACAAACCACATAATCATCTAGCACGTACACACAAGCATGATAAATGATGAACTGTGAGATCAAGGCTCAATCAAACGGAGCCGATCTAATGAGGCACGCGATGCTCAACTCGTCTCCAACGAGGAACTGATGGGCCTAATATGAATGCTTGCACACAAATGAGAAAAATGAATAATGAGCTGTGAGATCAAGGCTCAATCAAACGGAGCCGATCTGATGAGGCACGCGATGCTCAACTCGTATCTGACGAGGAGCTAGTGGGCCTAGTGTGACAGCTTGACTACATTGAGAAAGTATAACCATAAATAGCAATAAACAAAATAATACATAACACGTTAGTTCACATAATGGTAATAGCACAAATGTTAAAAAAAATATTTAAATGAAACGACACATGATACACCCAAAACAAGAATAAAAAAAGGGGAAGTTTGTAAGAATTCACTCACAATGGGTGCGTTTCTTGAGATTGATGACGATTGCACATGATTTAGGATTCAATCGACGAGGAAAACTAACCTAAATAATCACGTAATAAATCGATAATTATATGACTTTTATTGGAAATTATATTTCTAATTAATGCCTTTTATTAGATTTTTGGATCTAATTTTGTGGTATTTATTATAATTTTAAACTTAAAAAGTCTTATTTTAAGTATTTTTAAATAAAATAATAAAGAAAAATAGTTATAAAAAAATATACCCTTTTTACAGGGTTGACCGGTCAACGGTCGGATTGCATATATTATTGGCATCGTGTGAGGTTCGAACTCGTGACCTCCCGTATGCGTGCACGCAACTCTACTGTTGGAATTGGAGCTTAAATGTTTATTCATTTCTATTGTTTTTTGGGCTTTTGGGTTACTTTTAGACAGTTTGGGCTTCCTAGTGCCATGTGGGCATATAGGGTTGTATATTTGGGCATCGTTATGCCTATAAATAGAGGGGTTAGGGAACTTGATTAGGGTTAGAGAGTTTTGTTTACTAAACTTGTATCTGACATCCTCTGGTGTATGCAAGTTATTATATTCAAGTTATTCAAGTTGTTCTTCATCCTGATCATTATTTCCGCGATTGATTAGGATAGCGATACCTGTTTGATCCGTCACACGGGACTTATAATTGGTATCAGGGCCTGCTTTTCTAATACAGGCTCCGGGTATTGCTGTTTGAAGAAGTTTTGAAGCTGGTTGCTGCTGTTCGGATCGATTTTCTCACACTCCGGATCACTGTTCATCGACGAAGGTACTGTTACGAAGAACTCGAAGAAGCTCTACAGATTTCAGATTGGTTGCTGTTCCAGATTCCGAAGAACACAAAGCAGGTCTTCATAATTAGGATTTGATACTGTTCCGGATTCTGAAGAACACGAAGGAGATCGTCCATTTCGGATTGATCCCGGACTGTTGTCCTATTCCGGATTGCGATCCGGGTTACTGTTGCTGACTTTGAATTCCTTGAATTCCGGAATTCTGTTACATAAAAGGCGGAGACACTGTTACAGATTGGTTACTGTTCCGGATTTATAGAAGATAAACTAGGCATTTCGGATTGTTAGTTCCAGATTCTGCATTTCGGACCTTACTCCGAATCTGCTACCCGGACTCTATTTTGGATCTATTTTTCGGATTTTGTTTCGGATTTCATCTCGGACTGTTCTTTTCGGATCTTCAAATCGGACTCTTAAATCCGGATTCCTCATTCCGGGTTGACCGTATTGACTGCAGATTTGACTATTTCGGATTGGACACTGTTCATTTGTGTCACTTAAATTAATTATATTTTAAATCATATTTGGTAAATTCTAATTAATTTAATGGCTGGATTCATGACCGCACAGGACCTAACTAATGCCACACTGGTAGCCTTGCAATCACAAACTTTGGCCCTCCACCAAGAGTTGGATCAGGTGATTGGCACTTCCACCAAAGTGCCACGTCTGTTATATGGTGATGAATATTATGAGTGGAAGTTCCGCTTCGAACAATATTGCAAGGGAAAGGAGCCCGGTGTGTGGAGATGCATCATGAATGGTCCAAGAACCATAGTGTATAGCACAGAGCAAGATCCCGAAACAAAAATTCCTAAGCCTATGCACTTATGGACTCCAGAGGACATAAAAATCATAGAGGAAGATGAGAAGGCTTCTGCAACACTAACCATGGCTCTAGGACCCGATATCTCTATCGCGGTCAGAAACTGTAAAAATGCTAAAGAGGTTTGGAGTGAGTTGCAAAATCTCTACGAAGGCAACGCTGACATGAAAGTAAGCAGGGTGAACCGCCTGAATCAACAATTTAGCTCATTCAATCATATATATGGGGAAACCAGTGAGAATCAGATACGCCGCTATGTCAAACTGGTTTCCAAGATGATTTCAGCTGAGATCACCCTCACCAACAGCGCCATGAACCGACAGTTGTTAAATTCACTGCCCAAAAGCTGGGATGCAGACGTGGGCATGATAAAAAAGACAAAGAACCTGAACGACGTCACTCTCACTAAGATGATAGCTACTATCAAATCATGTGAAATTGACAACAAACAAAGGGAGATCAATCATCAGAGTAGTCTGATGGCCGCAGGGATGACAGGTCAGAACGCAGCGTTAATGTCACAGAATCTAGTCTATAGTCCTCTGCAAGGAACTGCACAAGCACCAGGTGGATCAAATGTGGTGTACTGTCCTGTTGTCACGCCTCAAAACACTCAGTATGTGTATGGGTTTCAATCTCCCAATCCTACGACGGTCTCAGCGGCTCAAGTCCATACACAATTCCATTCTCAGTATCCGAATGTGGCTTTCAGTCCTGCAACTTCTCAAACCGTGCAACAAGGCGTTATTCCTCAAACAGGCGCATCTGTCCCTGGGTCTGCACAACCTGCGCCCAACTCTGCTTTCTCACTAAGAAGAATGAAGAGAAGCTGGCAATTGCTGCATCAATGATCAAGAGTTTAAACGCCTTCCTGGCAGGCGATCTGACTCCTCCATCTATTCTGCCAACAGAAGTTGATCAAATCATGGAGGAAGACCTGGATGAGATCGATGTCTCCTGGAACTTAGCAATGGCTGCCTTTCGGGTCAACAAATTTCAGAAAAAATATGGAAGGCAACCTCTGTCCAACCTGAAGACTGGTCTCACAAAGGACAAACTCAGGTGCTACCGATGTCATGAACCAGGACATTTCGCTAGGGAATGCAAGAAAAAAAGTAAAAAAAAAACAACTATTATTATTATTATTATGTTAATATTTGCAATGATAGGGAAATGATATGAATATTCGTGATAAAATGCTTGACTAACACATGTAAGGTATAGAAGCGGAAAAGATTTGGATCGAAAGTGATGTGTCGGTAGGTCTAAAACTCAATCGGATGGGAAAAGTCAAATGATATAAACATAATGAACATTGTACTCAGTGGGTCACTTACTATGGGCATATGATTTTATGGTCTTAAATCTTGCGTTGATAGCTAGCCTACATCTGAGGTTTCGAGTCTTTATGCTGTTGAGTCGTCCGGGGATATCTTGACTGCCATTCTGTTGCATCCAGATTATATGCAGACCTAGGCACAGTCAGGATATCTTTATAAAAGAGCCATAATGGAAAGCCAAAGCCTAAAAGAACAAAAGTTTCTTTCTAAGTTCGTACATATCTCATAAGGTATTTGCCTAACCCTCGTTAGTCACTATTGGTCTCTCTGCTGTACGGAAGTACTGACCTGTTCACCAATAGCCTGACGTTGTAAAACAAAGGATGACCTCAGTATACTCACCGGCTACGATGAACCATTGTGCTTACCTTGATCGCGGGGGTATGTCATGGTATGGGACACACGAGTATCTTAGTATAAAATTACCCTAAGCATATCATAAAGTCTAATCTACAAGGGTTGATTTTTAGATTTAAGTGGACAAGTATACTGACAGTCGCTTAGACCAACCGAACCTGCTCATATCGAAAAATGTTCTTTGGTTAGTGTTTGAAACGATTTGATCTCTTAGCAATGCTGTGTCAATTATTTTTTTAATTTAAAATAATACATATCAAACCAAGTAAACCACATGTAAGGGTTAATCGTTGTCTTTTGTTTTTGGAACAAACCAAGTTCCATCATATTTCATTCAATCTTCATTTGACTGTCCAAAAAGAGCCTCATTCACCCCAGATGGAAACACTTTTTTAACCTTTTCTAGATGTGGTATGTTTAATTGCCTGCCCAGACGATGTACTGTTCTACCATTTGGGACAAATTTCAATGAAGATTCAGGCTTCTTGTTAAAGGATATAAAACCTGAAGGAAGAAGAGCGTCTACAGCTTCCCTTTGTTGTTTCCTCTTATGATTAGGGTATGTATCATCCAGGGTCGCCGACATACAAGCAGTGACAGACAGTTGGTTCCCGTCTCTCCTTCCAAGTCAACTACGAGTCCATCTGGCAGCTCAGGCGGGAAGTCCACAGCACTTGTGGCACAACAGTATGAGGGCTTCACTTGGGCAGATGCTGCAGCTCACATGGAAACCTTGAATCTATCCAAGAACAGCAACCACTGCATGATGGCGCAGACAACTGAGACACCTGATCTTTCGGAAACGGTAAATCGAATACTTTGTTCTGATAGTTGTCGTTTTAAATTATCCCAAATGCGCACCCACAACTCAACTCTTGTAGCTGAGTATCAACAAGCTGCGTCACAGAACATCGCCCTTAAACATAAGAACAAGCTTCTTATGGAGAAGGTCGAGGCGCAGAAACAAGATGTGGCTCAGCTAAAGCTAGACTTGAACCAACAGGAATGTTGGGTCTACAACTACAAGCTAAAATTAGCTGAAAAGGACGTAGATTTCAAGCAGCCTTAGCCAAGCTAAATTCCTTGACAGGGAAGCTTCATGAAAATGAAATAAATATTAAGAAATTTGAAACTTCCAGCAAATTAGTCAAGGACTTATGTGACCTCCAGCTTAATTATCAAAAGAATTTCACTAAGGGTCTTGGGTACAATAGGGCACCTCCACCATATAATCATAATTACACTAGAATGCCTGATACTGAGGAAGAAATAGAAAAAGCTGAAAAAATGATGTATGGTAAACCGTCAGATTATTTATCTAAATCATGGACGCCCTATTATCCTAAGTTCTCCAAACCCACTGAACTCAAGAAGGATGATGTGTTTGTGGCTTCTACATCACCTCCTAGTGAAACTAGTAATCATCCATCTGAGAGTACAGTGAAAATGGAGACAAAAGTACCTGAGGCAGAACCCTCGACATCCTCTACAACACCTAATGAAAGGGAATCTTCTGAGGCTCAAACTAAATTTGTGAAAGATACTAAGGTGTCTAATTCATGTGCAGAAGAAATTTTAGTTGAGGATGTCACACAGGATGATGAGGAAGAATGTGTGAATATACATTCAGACAATTCAGCTGATGATTATGCTTTCTATAAACCTGCCTTTGACATTTTAAATCACTTTCCTACTGAACAATTTACATGCTCAAACAGTGTTGGTTGTGTTGAACATTTAGATAGTTTAAATTCTGATACTGATGTTTTGAATGATGATAGCTGTGACAATGTGTGTGATGAGACAATGTTGATGGTGACATTATTCAAGAAGATTTGAGCGACCTAATACAAGGGATATCATCAGCTTCAGCTGAGAATACCGAATGTTCATTATGATATTGTACATGATATATGATGGTTTTATTTGTGCACAATCCTCGGCCTCATCAGCTTTAGCTGAGAATACCGAATATTCATCTTCAGCAGAGGATATCAAATGTTCACCTTCAGAGGCTGCATCTTTTGATGCATTTCATAGGAATGACAATGTCAACAATGACCAACCATCTGTTTCTGTCAATGTTGATGGTGACATTATTCAAGAAGATTTGAGCGACCTAATACAAGGGACTGATTCAGAAATGAAAGCAGATGAACACAAATCTAAATCTGATTCAAATGCAATCTTTAAATCTGATAGTGAATCGAAATCTGATATATCTCAATACTGCGAGGTTCCATCATCATCTGCCAAAATTTCTGAACATGATGCTCCTGTTGGATCACTTGTGTCCTCTACAGAATCTGTCTTTAAATGTGATTTGAAAAATAAGCCGAAAAAAAGAACACGTAGATCTAAAAAGAAGAAAATCCAAGAAATGTCTTCAAACAATGCAAAGGCAACCGCTGAGTCCTCTCGTCAAACTAAGGAATCAACTCAGCAGTCGCCCATTTCATCTGTTTTGAAACAATCTTCATGTTCAAAATCCCGTAATTCAAATAAAAAATCTAACAAGTGTGCTGATGGTTGTGCGCAGGACACCACCAATCCAAAGACCGTGCAACAGCCGTCAGTTAATACCAGCAAGAAATTGACCGACAAATTGCCCAGAATTTCCAAGCTGAACGGACTATTTTCTTCCAGAAGAGACAGACCTATTTCAACTGTGGATCTCCCAGGCACATTGCTCGAAACTGTCAAAGGACCTTTACCTCTTTCCATACTTTATACTCCAAACATCAGAAGGTTATGCCTAATCGCCAATATAAGGCTCGACCTGTAGCTAAGTCTTCTGATCTAGATTGGAACTTGGCCAAGAAACGAAATGTTAACCCCTTGAGACCTTCGGTTTCGAAGAATCCCTCTAGCACTCCTAGGAATGTGCAGAGGTCTGATTCGGTGACCTGGAGGCCTAAGTCATTGGCCAAAAACCAGTCTACTAACCTCTTCTATAATAAATCAAAGGCATCATCAACCTCATCCTCAACTAACTTGATCTTTTGTGAGGTTACTTATGTTGATGCAAAAGGCAAACCCAGATCTTCTATGGCCTGGGTTCCCGTTTCTAACTAAACCTGTTGAAATGTGCAGGAACAGCTCTGGCGTGCTCTTGTTCGATTATGGTATATTGATAGTGGCTGTTCCAGGCACATGACAGGAGACATCTCGCAGTTGAATGACATTCAGTTTTCAATGGCGGGTTTGTTTCATTCGCAAGTGGAGAAACTGCGAAAATCACGATGAGAGGAACTGTTTGCAATGGATCCCTGAGTTTTAAAAATGTCAACTACGTACCATAATTGAAGCACAGTCTGTTGAGTGTGTCTCAACTCTGCGACAATCATCTGGATGTTCTCTTTACAAAGAAAGGATGCTATGTGCTCAAACCAGGCTTGATCATTCCAGATGTTTGGATTCTCCTGAAAGCTGCAACATTGATATGAACCAGGCTCCTTCTGATAAGCTCACATGCCTTTTTTCCTTGACAACCGAACATGACGCCATGTTATGGCATTGCAGACTCGGAAACATTAATATGAAGAATTTAAATCGTCTCGCTAAAGGTGGTCTGGTCAGAGATCTGCTAGTTCGTGACTTCATGCAGATTGAAAAATGTGAATCATGTGCTCGTGGGAAGCAACACCGTCAGCCGCATAAAACCAAAGCCATATCCTCCACTTCTCAGGTCTTAGAACTGTTCCACATGAATCTCTTTGGTCCAACAGACATTCACAGCATTGGAGGGAAGGCTTACTGTCTGGTTATTATTGATGACTACTCTCGATTCACTTGGGTTTTCTTTCTTACACATAAAAGTGAAACCGCAGAGTTAGTCAAACAATTTGTCACACTTATGGAAAATCAGGCAGATTCGAAGGTAAAGGCTATTCGGTGTGACAATGAAACAGAGTTTAAGAATCTCACCTTAAACTCTTTCTGCTCCTCCAAGGGAATTGACAGACAGTTCAGTGCAGCCAAAACCCCACAGCAAAACGGGGTTGCCGAACGTAAAAATCGCACACTCATCGAGCCGCACGAACTATGCTTGTTGAATCCGAGCTACCTCTCATCTTCTGGGCCGAAGCAATCAACACTGCATGCTATATTCAGAATCATGCCCTAATCAACAAACGCCACATGAAGACTCCATACGAAGTGGTTGAAGGTCGCAAACCTTCGGTCAAGCATTTCCGCAAATTTGGATGTCCTTGCGTACTCCTGCTCCTGGATGCTAAAGGAAAGTTCGAAGCACGCGAGATCCTTGTATTTTCGTTGGTTATTCTAAAAATACGTTATATCGCGTTTATAACAAGATCAAGAAGATGGTAGTTGAAACCTACAATGTGGGTTGGCTGGAGGAAAATCCCAAGGACAAACGCATTGGCCCTGATTGGTTGTATGACTATTCTACCTTATTTAATCATTTTGATGTGTCTTTTAATACGTCAGCAGGAGATAGTCCGACATCTTTCTCTCCAACGGTGCCCATTCCTTCCGACGACGCTAACGCTGCCGCACTAAATGACACACTAAAGCAGCTAAGTGTAGATCCTCTTGGATTCAATGACACTGTCTCACCACCCTCCACAGCTTCACCATCTCATGTCCCATCCATTTCTTCGCCTGCTCAGCCAAATCTTCCTGAGGATGTAAGTTCTCCTCCAGAACACTTACGGCAGATAAAGGACTTCCTCCTGATGTTTTGGGTTCCTCCTTGTTTCCCGAGCCTACTCCCCTCGATTGTGCAGTGGATTCTCTACCTCACACCTCTACAGGTGCCTCGGTTGAGGGGGAGGCATTTGGAGTTGCTTCAGCTGGTGTCACCAACTTGCCAACCGATGTTTCGGTTCCTGCTACACCAATACCACAACGTTTACAGCGGGGCCATCCCATTGAGAATATCATTGGTCCTGTAAACGCCGCTGTTCGCACACGCAGTCAATCTGGGGATATCAATACATGTCTTTATTCTTGCTTTATTTCCCAAATTGAACCTAAAAGTATTGATGTTGCCTTGCAGGAGCCAGGCTGGGTGGATGCCATGCACGAAGAACTCAATCAATTTGAAAAACTTGGTGTTTGGCAACTGGTGAAACTACCTCAGGGAAAACGCGCTCTTGGAACTCGGTGGGTCTTCCGCAACAAGCAGGATGACACTGGAGTGATTGTTCGAAATAAAGCTAGATTGGTGGTCCAAGGGTTTCGACAGATTGAAGGACTGGATTATGATGAGGTTTATGCACCCGTCGCACGTTTGGAAGCTATACGTATCTTCTTGGCATACGCATCTTATATGGACTTTACGGTCTATCAAATGGATGTCAAGACTGCGTTTCTTTACGGCAAGGTGAAAGAGGAAATTTACACCACCGGGCTTTACTGATCCTGACAAGCCAGATTATGCTTATAAATTAGACAAAGCGTTGTATGGGCTGCATCAAGCACCTCGCCACATGGTACGCTACTCTTACGGAGCATCTGCTTGCTCATGACTATACACGTGGAACTATTGACCAAACATTGTTCATCAAACGCGTTGATAAGGATATTATTCTCGTCCAAATCTACGTTGATGATATTATCTTTGGTTCCACCAATGATGGTTTGTGCCGCGAGTTCGAAGAAATCATGAAGAAGAAATTTGAGATGAGTTCATTGGGAGAGATGGCCATGTCTTTAGGACTTCAAGTTCGCCAGAGCCCTCAGGGTATACTCATTCATCAAGGAAAATACGTACACGACGTTCTTGCCAAATTCAAGCTTACAGATTCCAAGCCAATGGCTTCACCTATAGCGGAACGGCCACTGTTAAATGAAGATGCTGAAGGAACACCTGTTAACCCTACCATGTATCGCTCTATGATTGGCTCACTCATGTATCTCACTGCTAGCCAGCCAGATATCACGTTTGCCGTCTGCCAGTGTGCTCGTTATCAGGCTACTCCTAAACTTTCACATTTACATGCTGTTAAAAGAATTTTTAGGTACCTCAAAGGGGCTCCATCTCTGGGCCTCTAGTATCCTAAAAATTCTGAATTTGAACTGTTTGCTTTCTCTGACAGTAATCTAGGAGGTACAGATAGGGACATGTGCTCAACGTCGGCTGGTTGCTAATTTCTGGGAGATCGTCTTATTTCGTGGCAATGCAAGAAGCAGCAGACAGTTTCACTTTCCACTACAGAGGCAGAATATGTCGCAGCATCTGCTTGCTGCTCCCAGGTTTTATGGATGCAACATCAGCTTGCGCATTACGGTTTGACTTATCTAAACACCACGATTTATTGTGATAATGATGCCGCAATCTAAATAGTTAAAAACCCTGTTTTCCACTCCAAAACCAAGCACATTAACATTAAAGTTCATTTCATACGCGATTGCTATGAAAAGGGTCTCGTAAAGCTTGAACAAATCCACACTGATGCAAATGTGGCGGATTTGTTCACGAAACCCGTTAGCAACGCATGTTTTCAAGTGTTTGTGGATCTTCTCAAAATGATTCGGTTTTCTTCCTAAGCATCTACTATCTTCGTGTTCAATTACTGTTTTTCGTTTTCGTTTTGTTGTGTCATAAATTTGTTCATATATCTATGCACAAATTTAGGGGGAGAAAAAAACAACTATTATTATTATTATTATTATTATTATTTGCAATGATAGGGAAATGAAATGAATATTCGTGATAAAATGCTTGACTAACACATGTAAAGTATAGAAGCGGAAAAGATTTGGATCGAAAGTGATGTGTCGGTAGGTCTAAAACTCAATCGGATGGGAAAAGTCAAATGATATAAACATAATGAACTTTGCACTAAGTGGGTCACTTACTATAGGCATATGATTTTATGGTCTTAAATCTTGCGTTGATGATAGCCAACATCTGAGGTTTCGGGTCTTTATGCTGCTCAGTCGTCCGGGGATATCTTGACTGCCCTTCTGTTGCATCCAGATTATATGCAGACCTAGGCACAGTCAGGATATCTTTATAAAAGAGCCATAATGGAAAGGTCAAAACCTAAAATAACAAAAGTTTCTTTCCAAGTTCGTACATATCTCATAAGGTATTTGCCTAACCCTCGTTAGTCACTATTGGTCTCTCTGCTATACGGAAGTACTGACCTGTTCACCAATAGCCTGACGTTGTAAAACAAAGGATGACCTCAGTATATTCACCTGCTACGATGAACCGTTGTGCTTACCTTAATCGCGGGGGTATGTCATGGTATGGGACACACGAGTATCTTAGTATAAAATTACCCTAAGCATATCATAAAGTCTAATCTACAAGGGTTGAGTTTTAGATTTAAGTGGACAAGTATACTGACAGTCGCTTAGACCAACCGAACCTGCTCATATCGAAAAATGTTCTTTGGTTAGTGTTTGAAACGATTTGATCCCTTAGCAATGCTGTGTCAATTATTTATGTATGTTTTAATAAGTTCTCCTTGTGATGGTTGGATGCTTGGTTAGGTTACTTGATGAATTTTGGTGGGATGGTTTTTCTGTCAAGAGATATTGGACTGACCCGGTGTGCTTTGGGATCTGAGCCAGCCTGATGAAATTGGTTTTTAAGTCTAAAATCAAAATTAAGGTTACTGTTCCGAATTGGGCTCAATTGGGCCAGGGATTACTTTTCCGGATTGGACCTGTCCGAAATGGCTCATTTAAGTCATTTTGGACAGTCCCAAATGTGTTACTGTTCCGGATTGGGCCTGTCACAAGCCCAATCCGGACTCAAATATTAGGCCCAAGCCCATTTCAGAAAACTATAATGTCATCTCTGTTCTCATTTCGGATTATTCAAAATCCGAGTTACTGTTATTATCTCTGATTCTCTCTCGAATTGCATATTTCGGACTACCCATTCCGGATAGGTACATATGCATTCCGGATTTATCTTCAAAAGAATTATGAATTCCGGATTAATCTTCAAAGAATTATGCATTCCGGATTGATAACTGCTCATTCCGGATGGATATTCATCCGAAATGATGAACTCGGATCTCATTTCAGATTAATCTTCATCCGGGATGCATAATCCGAATTTATAAACGTGTTCCGAATTCATTCTGAGTTTGGACCCTTTGAATTGTTGAACCCTTTTACTAAGTTTGGACTTTATTGAATTGTTGAACCCTTTCGCTGAGGTTGAACCTTTTTGAGTTGTTGAATCTCTTAGCTAATTTGAACTGGTTTTAATTTCAACCTTGACCTCTGTTGACCTGTCCAGTTAACTCAGTTAACTCTGTTAATCCAGTTAACTCAGTTAACTTGGTTAACTCAGTTATATCAGTTTACTCAGTTTGCTTCTGTTAGTTGATTTTTAACTTGGTTAATTCTTGACAGACATGTGGAGGAAGCTTTCGATGCTGTAATGCTGGTAGAAGAACAGTTCCACAATCAGGCTGGATACCTTTCAGATCCACCGGCTGAGTACTTTCAGGAGTTTTAGTCAATGATTGTGGGGCTTAACAGTTGTCGGATTGCCTACGCTTTTCGGGCAAATCCTGTGATCTACAGAGATTTGGTTCATTCTTTTTGGAAAAGAGCGCGAATACAGCCAAGATGTGAAGTGGCAGACCGTTCATTCGCTCACAGATTCAGGGGAAGGAGATTGTAGTTAACGAGGCTTGTGTGAGGGAAGTGTTCCAGCTAACAGATACTTATAGTGACCCAACCACGTATGTCAAGGAGAAGGTGTTGCCGGTACTGATGGAGATGAGCTACGAAGGTTCTTATCCGCCATGGCTAAAGAAGATGTTTCCCGCGTATTGGAAACTGCTTATACACATGTTTATGCAATGCGTGTCGGAGAATAAAGGTGGACTGGATCAGCCTAATCAGGCTCAGACTTCGGCGATAGTCTCATTGGTTATGGATTGGAAATATAACTACTCATGTTATATTTTCGAAAACATGAGAAAGATATTAGAGCAGTCCAAGCAGAGGATGTTTCTGATGTATCCATGGTTTATCCAACTGATTCTCGATGCTCGTTACCCCGATTTGGCTAAGGATGCCACAGATGCGAATTTGCTGAATATGAAGCCAATGGGGCCTGCCATTTTTGCAACTATGAAGAAGAACCGTTCTACTTCGAAGACGATATTTGTGGGTAGGTTCCCTCTGAAGAAGTTTGGCAAGTTTTCTGAAGTTGTAGGTCTGCATGCTCCTCCACCTCCTCCTCCTCCGGTAAATGCAATTGTAGCCGAGGAACACGTTATACCGGCTAAGGAAAAAGAGATAGACGTTGAGGATCTGGTTACAAACGATGAAGACGATATTGGACAAGCCTTTCTGGATGATCTCGATGCATTCCATGCTACATTAACTCCTCTTCTTCCAGAGTTATCATCTGAGAATCTAGCTGATCTGATTGCTCAACTAAAGGACATCCAAGAGAAACAAGGTGATCCTCTACTAGACATTCCATCTGTTGTCGCTTCTACTGTTCAGCCTGATGAAGATGACGAAGACGAAGAAGATGAAGTTCCATTAATAAAGAGACGCAGAACTGAGCCGAGCACAACTGAGGCTTCAGTTGCTGTTACGGTTGCTACTTCTGAGTTGCTTACATCTACTGCTGTCGAGAGCACTGCTGCTGAGGTTATGGTTACAGAATCGGTTGCTTTTACTTTGATGGTTGATACGCTATTGTTTCTACACAGCCCATAGTTCCTGTTATTACACAATCTACGGTTGTATCGATTCCTGCTGCAACTGCGTTACATATGATGGAATTTGGAGGCAGTTCATCGGGCGCAGGAGGTTCAGGAGCGGATGGTAGTGGTGCTGGTCCTTCTGATGATATTGATGATGAGTATATACACAGTTCTGAGAAGCGGGCGTTTGAGTTTGGGGGTTTAGACAGTGATGATGATGATGATACTGAAGTGGATGTTGTTGAGTTAAAGAAACGGGTTGTCGTACTGGAATAGGAGGCCATGTTAAAGGATGCGCAGATTGCCTCCCTGCAGAACGTTTGGATGTTCGAGATCAAATAATCGAACAACTGCAGGGAGATGTGACTATGCTGATGACTATCGTTTTCGATTTGAGGGGCAAGCTAGAGAACAAGTTTGGCAGAGAATTTAGCGATCCGACCGACGATCCTATGAATGTTGAAATTCGTCATCGTGCGGCACAACAACGAAAGGGTGAGGAAACAGAAGAGCATAGGTTGGCGGCCGAGCAACTAGCAGTCGAACGTCAAGCTGGCATTGATGATTACTTGAAGGATCCGCGCAAGAAGTTCATTGCGAATCAAAAACACGCTACAGATCCGAGAAAGAAGAAGCAGATGGTATTGATGAAAAACGTGAATGTGAATCCTCTGGATGAAACTTTCAGCTGAAAGATCCTTCGAGCCAATCAGATAGATACGTTGTGGAGTTGGGGTTGAGCTATTATAGCAAAGTGGGTAATAAGTCTAAAGTGTTGAGTTGGATGTACGACCATATCAAGAACATGTGGATCATTGTACGTCAAGATGGAACAAGAGAATATTATTCGAAGGAGTCACAGTTTGAGACTTGGACGAAGATTGCCCTTACAGATTTGTTAAGAGCTCCGTACACTGACGACGATACGACTGAGCGTGGACCGGGTTGGAAGTTCTTTAAAAGGCTTGAACGAGAGGTTAGAACGGGGTTTAAGGGTATGAAGACCGCCGAACCGTATCTGTGAGCAGCCAAAGGAGTGCGTGTGCACACACAGGCAAACGGTTTAAATCTGTAATGTGGCCTCCCACGGATAAAGAGTTGGTGATTCCAGTTGCTCCTACCTTTCCAAGAGGAATTTTGAAGAATTTTAACTTTTGGTTATACGATCCAAAGGTCGGAAGTGTTGCGATAATGACGAAAGAGAAGGCCTTCCGGGTGAATGATGTTGTGGATTTGGTCAGCTTCCATGATGAAGATTTACAAGTTCTGGCTTCTCATTAGATACGTACTGCTGAACTATATGAAGTGTGTGCCAAGGATTGGACAGCTGCAGTTGCAGGAATTATTGCCGGTCGTTGGGAGTGGATGCGGCGCCGAAGGATAAATGAAGAAACCTAGGGGGAGATTGTTGGGGTTAGATCTTAAAGGTTTATTCATTTCTATTGTTTTTGGGCTTTTGGGTTACTTTTAGACAGTTTGGGCTTCCTAGTGCCATGTGGGCCTAGGGTTGTATATTTGGGCATTGTTATGCTATAAATAGAGGGGTTAGGGAACTTGATTAGGGTTAGAGAGTTTTTGTTTACTAAACTTGTATCTGACATCCTCTGGTGTATGCAAGTTATTATATTCAAGTTGTTCTTCATCCTGATCATTATTTCCGCGATTGATTAGGATAGCGATACTGTTTGATCCGTCACACGGGACTTACATCTACCAACTGAGCTACGTGTCTAACCCGAAATAATCTCTAATTTAATTAATCTTATATACAAGTTAGGTATTACAGAAATTATTTAATTTAAAAAGATTTTAAAACCATCGAACCGTTGCATACATCCAGAATTGAACCTGTGACCTTTACTCTATTTGCACCCAGCCCTACTAACTGGGCTGGATGTCTAACCCAGTATTATTTGAAATCATAGTATATTTAATAACTCCTTGAAAGATGCTCTGAATACTTTTGAAAAAAAATGGTTTTTATTTCAGAAAGCCGGACATGCACAAGATTCAAACTCAGGATGTATGCCTTATAATTGCACACAGTCCACCACTGGACTGTGTGTCTAACCCGTTTGAAATAGCGAAATTAATTATATTTATACATATATAAAACTTCATCTTCTTCATGTATAAAACCCAGAAACTTGACCCGCCTGATTAACTCCGAAGATTACTATGATCCAACAATGCTGATGATTTAAAAAAACATAAAAAGGAAAGTTCAAGTGTTTATACCGATCTGACGTGATGCGACTACTCCGGTGATGTTTTCCGGCAATAAACCAATTTCCGGCGAAGTGGTTTGACTGAACAGAAAGTTCTTCTAAGAGTTTTTTTAGAGAATGAATGAGATTGAGCGAGTTCAAACAAGGCTTAAAGTTCACTATTTATAGGCAATTGCTGGCTTGAGTTTTGGTTTTGGTTTCTAAAGGTTTCGGTCAAAGATTTTAAATGCTCCCATGATTTCATAACTGAATTAACCATAATTGAGTATTAGTACATGTTTGGAGAAACAGTTTCTTCAGTTAAATTCAAAATTTAAACGGGTATTTATGATAAATTAGAAGTTATAGCCGTTTTACAGGCGGGTGTTTTTGAAGATGGTCTTAGAGTGTTGTTTCGATATAATACTTATTTTTTTAGAGTTAATTCAAATGTGTGTGTAGTCTAATTGTGTGTTGAATGGGTGGAGACCCGGGTTCAATACCCGTGGTCTACACTTTTGTTATTATTATTATTATTATTATTATTATTATTATTATTATTATTATTACTTATTTTTATTTATTACATTATTATTTTAACTCTATTGCTTTATTATTAATACTAACGATAATATAACAAAATTTTAAACTTTCAATATATTTGCGTAATGAACATTGTTTCGTATATTTGGATTACAAAACGGAGCGGGTTTTAGAACTCGTTTAACGAAAAATGTTACATAGTTACCTTTATTTGCCCACCAATTTTCAACCTAGCTGATACAAATGTCTTTCCACCTTGGATATACCACTTCCTTCATGTATTTCACAAATATCTTTCTAGCAAAATATAGTCACATATGAAACTAATTAACATGTAAGCAAATACAACCAAATGTTTTGGTGCCTGTTTATTTATAACAAAAAACTCACAATTTTGTTAATTGACATGTTAAGGGATTTTTATGTGTAAAAAATTGTTGAGTGGTTTTTGTGAGAACAAACAGAAAGTACAATGTTTTTATGTGAAAAAAAAATATTGAGTAACACTTGTGAGAAAAAAATAAAAAGTATGGCGTTTTTTTATGATATGTGTCCATATTAATATATCTCCATTTAATATAGGTAGAAAATGCTCAGGTAATCAACCCGTTGCCTATTCCATCAACTAGGGTTGTTCACGATCCGGTTTTGAAAATTATCATGTCAAACCGTGAACCAAAGCGTTAGTAACGATATTTAATCATTGAAAACAAAACTAAACCATTGAAAATTATAACCGAATTGAATTGAACCGTTAGTAACGGTTTGGTTCCACTTTGATTCATGGTTTAGGCGTATTGGGTCTTTAGAAAATTCGTAAGTTCAAAAATATTAAAATACACATAGATTAGGAAGCTGTCTAGTGCCCACAGACAGTTCAGATGATAGCTTTGTATGAACATTGACATGAAAAAAAAAATCATGAATTTAAGGAAAATGCATGTGATCGTACGGTTTAAATCAATGGAGCCATTAACATTTAAGAGTTATACACTCGGAAGAAAAAATCAAGAAAACAGGGGTTTAAATCATTGGGGCATTAACATTTAAGAGTTATACACATGGAAGAAAAAATCAAGAAAACAGACCAGGTCTTTAAGAAAGGAAAATCATGCCTTGGGCCACTTTACTGATTTTAATTCAATTAAACCAAAATCATATAGTATATATCATTTTCACTAAATCCTACTAATAGCAAAGTTAATATAGAGTCTAAGGAGGGTAAGATATAGACGGTCTTACCTCTACCTTCTAAGAATAAAGAGGATGCTTCCAGTGAGACCCCCAGCTCGATAGTAGTTTTGTATCAAGCCTTGGACTTAAGACAGATAACACTCAGCAATTAAGACAAATGCCGATTAGTGCATGTACTCTCTTGTCTTTCGGCTATCAATGCTATCATATGATGCATGATTAACCATCCCCTCTCTTTTAACGTTATTTTCACGAAACTAGTAAAATAACGTTAAAATTAGTGCACTTTCACTTTTGCCCCCGAGCGCCCACGCATACCACAATTAAACCTAAATACATAAAATAAGTAACTAGTTTTACCTAATATGAAAAACTTTAAAAGAACTAACATATTTATTAATTTTACGATTTGATCCGATTTAGGCCGCCTGTAGTCGAGCCTTACCTTGACCACCATCAAGCCTCATAGCGCCTGGGTACACCGCCCCAGGGCGCTATGGGCAAAAAAAATCCCTATGTTATATACATAGCGACATGTCATAGTGTTTCTCTCTCACACATATATATACAAACATATATATGCATAATTGAAAGGGTGTAATCCCACTACATACTTCAGTTATATAACCCTCATAACACTCATTATATATATATATATATATATATATATATATATATATATATATAATATATATACACACAACAATTACAAGTTACATGAACAGTGACTTGCAATTGACTTTTTTTTGTCTTTTGTATTTATTATAGTTTTATCATTTAACTTTTAGTATTGCGCTTATAACCCTTTAACTTTTTAGAAACTTTGTTATCGAGTTTTACGTGTTTATATTTATGTACATGTTGGTATAAATTCAACTTGATTTACGTTTGGATGTAATTTTTCTTGAAATGAGTTTGGTCAAATTTAATACGTTCTTATATGATTTTCTGTTGAGTTAAGGTGGAAGTTCGGATAGGCGTGTCTCCGTTTTTTAGCTTGGTTTCCTTAGCGTGCCTTTTTGCTGCAGAGAATGAGATTCCACATATATCTGAGCCTCTGGAAATGAAGTTAATGATTTGAGCGTCTGCAGGTGGTGCAGGAGCTCTTTCGGGTACTTTCTTAGGATCCTGGATCCTTGATTTTTTCTCTCCGAGAAGCTCTTTCAAGTAACCTTTGCTGAGTAGGTAATCTATCTCCTTTCTGAGTGTAATGCATTCATCGGTAAGGTGGCCGAAGTCTTCGTGGTTTGCACACCACTTTGATTTATCGTTGTTGGATGTAGACTTTTTATTCTTTTTGGGCCATTAAGCCTTTTCAAATAGATTCTACAAAGCAAGTATTAATTCATTATTGTCAACAGAAAAACAATATTCAGATATATGAGGATATTCTTCCTCATCTTACTTTACTTTTATTCAACTGAATGAACATTTTGATTGTCATGCTTGGTGTATTGCTTGGATCGATTGTTCTTGTAGAAGGATCATTGCTTCTCCTATTTTGATCATTGTTCTTCTGAATCAGTGGTACCGCGTATAACTTCATATTAGGAGTTTGGAAACACTTTGATATCTTAGCATTGCATAAGGGAGGTGTAAAGCGAGATATTCTGTGACACCTATCTGGAATCTCAGGAGTGAGTTTAACCACTCTTGAGACACTGGATATCATGTCCTTGAGTTTCTACAACTCCTTGGCTATAGCTTGATTGATCCCTAGATCCTGCATTTAAGTACAGTCAGTATTGATATACTCAAAATTATACATATTTTTATATATATATCCAACACGTTTTTATCGATTAATACTTTTATTTGGCTCATATTTGTTTTGAAAATTTTTAAGAGATAACGAACTAAAATGAAGTACTTTGATTAAATTTGAGACCGCGGATAAAAGTGAAATATAATTTGAAAGTTATAAAAGAAAACGAGCTAAAATTAATAGATTTATAATTAAGAAAATAAAGGTGACATGCTTTTGAAAATCAAATTTATTGTTGCAAATGATTAATCATTTCTCAAATTGTAAATGCACGTATGATATATATGTTGAAAAGTTATGGATACTTGTTAGTGCAGATAATGACAAACTGGTGGACCACAATTAATGAGAAGAATATTAAAAGGAGATAGACACCAGCATGCCATTTGAAGACACCCGCTGCCAAAGTTGCATTATTTTTGTTTCTTTGGATTTGCCTCATTATTGATGCGCAACTCAGGCCCCACACAGCATTCATGTTCGGCTTAGGGGCGTGTTAGAAAGGAAGGTCTAATCTTGAAGGAAGCGGCAGCTAATAAACAGCCACATATCCAGCAGATCAACAGCAATCAATCTCCAGCAGATCAACAGCAATCGACAGCAACAATCAAGACAGCTAGCAATCAGCTGCTGTCTTCTATAAATAGATTACGTTTTTTTGTGTATAAATAGGATACCCTTCTTTGTAATGAAACATAACGAATACACACATCAATTCAGTGTTATGAATCAACTTTTTATCATGGTATCAGAGCAGTGTCGTTCTTGACCTGTTCATCATCTACCTTGCTCACCCAAAACCAAATCATCCTCTCAACCAAGCTGCCATGGCCGAAGCCGGTAACTTGGGAGAAGATTTATCCATTCAAATCGCCAATCTGCTCAAGAATGGCCTTAACCCACAAAACCGAAACCCAAAACTATCCGATAACCTTCAAATAAACCTCAAGCTCAACAGTCAGAATTACGCCTTATGGACCCGGATGATGAGGGTAGCCATAGGCGGTAAATCAAAAGCCTTTCTAAATCATCTATCAACCAACCCACCAAACCAAACCAGCGAGCAATATGAGCAATGGGAACAAGACGACCTAGTCGTCTTCTCATGGCTCATACAGAACATCGAACCAACCCTTGCCAGCAATCTAACCGAATTCCCAACAGCAAAATCACTGTGGGATGCCCTAGCTATAACATATAGCAGTGGGCGTGACAAGCTCCAAACTTTCAACCTACATGTCAAGGCGAATGAAATCAAACAGAACAATCTCTCCCTAGAAGAATTGTGGATTATACTACAAGGAGTATGGGGAGAAATTGATCGGATTGACCCAAACCCTATGACCTGCCCAGCCGATATCCAAGCGTATCACAAAATCAGGTCGGAACAGAAACTGTTCCAGTTTCTAAACGCTCTCAACCGGAAATATGATCCTATAAAAAGGGAAATACTCCGGTTAGAGCCCCTTCCAACCGTAGAAACTGCGTACTCTACTGTCCGCAAGGAGGCCGCTCACCAGAATATTCTGGGAGCACCTCTCAATGACACACAGGGTATCACAGTGGGTCTAATGGCCTCTGAAATTGACGGACTAGGGCTTGCGTCAAAGGGTTACCGACGAGCCGGTGAAAAAAGAATCGGAACAAGTAAAGACGACAAATCTCACCTCAAGTGTGATCATTGCGGGATGATGAAACATACCCGGGAACAATGTTTCAAACTCGTCGGATATCCGGAATGGTGGTCTGATGGTCAGAAGAGAGGCACAAAGACTACAGAAAAAGGAAAGTCATCCGGCGCCGGTAACCGAGATGCTCCCAAAGATGAAAGCCGGAACAGATCGGGCTTCGGCGGAGTGGCCAAAGCAGATGAAGAAGAAACAACAGGTAAAGGGTTTGGGGCGCAACCCTCAAACCCTAAGTCATACATAAGTGAAGAAGAAGAAGATAATGCACGAACACATATAGTCCCTCGGTCGAATTTAAAAACAAATATTACACATATAGTCCCTGGAAATAAGGGAGAAGCCAATATGGCCCACGAACATCAAAAACAAAAACTATGGATTTTTGATTGTGGCGCAACCGATACGATGACTTATGAACTATCGGATATTATTCCAACAACCAAACCAGAAAAAACACATATTCAAACGGCAAACGGAGGAATAATGGATGTAAAATCGGGAGGAACTATTGAGATTTCACCCACAATAAAAATCTCTAATTGCCTTTATGTTCCTTCGTTATCACATAAGCTGCTTTCCATCAGCCATGTCACGAAGGAACTCAACTGTATTGTCCTAATGTACCCTACGTTTTGTATTTTACAGGATATCAGGACGGGAGTGATCATTGGGCGTGGCACTGAAAATCAAGGGTTGTACTATGTGGATGAGGTGACTCAAAGTGGTGCTGTGATGCTGACTCATGGGACATCGGAACGGGAAGCTTGGCTATGGCACCGAAGATTAGGTCATCCTTCTGCAAGTTATTCGCATATTTTATTTCCGAAACTATTTCCAGTTAATTCTATGTCACATTGTGAAACATGTGTTTTAGCAAAAAGCCATAGAAAAACTTTTAAACCCAATAACACTAAGGCTGCTTTGCCATTTTCATTAATCCATTCTGACGTATGGGGTCCTGCCCCAGTTCTTGGGGGGCAAAACCTTCGGTACTTTGTGATGTTCGTTGATGATTGTACCCGAATGACCTGGGTTTATTTTTTGAAAAACAAATCCGAAGTATTTGAAAAATTCACTATGTTTTACGCCATGATTCAAACCCAATTTCAAACAAACATCCAAATATTCCGATCTGATAATGGCGGTGAGTTTGTTAATACCTTGTTTAAATCCTTTTTCCAACACAAGGGAATAATCCACCAAACTACATGCCCAAACACCCCAGAACAAAACGGTGTTGCCGAAAGGAAAAATCGCATTTTGCTAGAAATGACACGAGCTCTCCTGATTGAATCCCAGGTCCCGAAATATTTTTGGCCTGAAGCCCTTGCTACTGCTACCTATCTTCTCAACCGACTCCCAACAAAAATCCTAAAGCTTAACACTCCGTTACACACCCTTTCAAAATTCTTCAAACTACCCTCAGTTCTCACCCTTCAACCACGAATCTTTGGATGTACTTCCTTTGTTCACATACCTAAATCAGATCGAACCAAACTTGACCCTTGTGCTGTAAAATGTGTCTTTGTCGGGTATGGAATGAATCAAAAGGGATACAGATGTTATAATCCAAAAACACGTCATATGTTCACCACAATAAACTGTGACTTTCTTGAAACCGAGTATTACTACAATTCCCAACTCAGTGGTCAGGGGGAGAAGGAATGTTTAGACACACTAAGCTGGTTGAAATATGTTCCCTATGTACCAACTACAGAGTCACCAACCACAGAGTCACCAGAACCCAATCTCAGTGCCACTGACGGTCCTAATGTTCCTTCTAACCTGGTGTCCGAGGTAAGTGATACTCATCCTATTCAGTCTGGTGGTATTTTTGAAGTTTCTAATGACTTTGAGGACACCAATACTTCTAACCATGAAACTGCCACAGAACAAACTGAAAATTTGCAGGCAGATGAATCCAGACAAGAAGAACCACCATCGAGATATGTGTTACCCCCTAGAACAAACAGAGGGGTTCCTCCGAAACGGTATTCTCCTGAAAAAGAACCAAGAAGATCTAGTTATCCTATAGCTAGTGTGGCCGATGGAAACTTCACTAAGGAAGCCAAAGCATTTATCTCATCTGTTTATTCCGAAGAAACTCCTACAAACGTGGATCAAGCCTTAAAATCTAAACATTGGAAGGAAGCAATGAACACAGAAATGGAAGCCCTAACCAAGAACAATACATGGGAAAAGTGTACTCTTCCGTTGGGAAAGAAATCCGTGGGGTGTCGTTGGGTCTATACGATTAAGTATAAACCAGATGGTACAATTGAAAGATATAAAGCCCGACTGGTAGCAAAGGGGTATACTCAGACACATGGAATTGACTATGCTGAAACATTCTCCCCAGTTGCAAAAATGAACACAATCAGGGTTCTTTTTTCGATAGCTGCAAACGAAGGGTGGCCACTTCAACAGTTTGATGTAAAAAATGCCTTCTTACACGGGGACCTAGACGAAGAGGTATTTATGGATGCTCCTCCAGGATTCACAAAAGATTTCAAAACTGGAGAAGTTTGCCGTCTGAAGAAATCCCTTTATGGTTTGAAGCAGTCTCCCCGGGCCTGGTTTGGCAGATTTACGGTAGCTATGAAAAAGTTTGGATATAAACAAAGTAATGCCGATCATACTTTGTTTCTCAAAAAAAGAGGAAAATTCGTAACCTGTCTAATTATCTATGTAGATGATATGATCATTACAGGGAACGATAAAGAAGAAATGGTAAAACTCAAAGAAAACTTGTTTGCTGAATTTGAAATGAAAGATTTGGGCAGACTTAAGTATTTCCTCGGTATTGAAGTACTAAGGTCGAAACAAGGAATCTTCATTAGTCAAAAGAAGTATGTCTTAGACCTGTTGGCAGAAATTGGAATGATCGATTGCAAACCGGCAGATACTCCTATGAGTGTAAACCAAAAGCTTTACATGGAAGAAGGAGCAAAATTAGCAAATAAAGAAAGATACCAACGGCTGGTGGGAAAACTAATATATCTATCACACACTCGTCCAGACATCGCCTATGCTGTAGGGGTAGTAAGTCAGTTCATGCACCAACCTCAACAGTCACATATGGAAGCAGTTTGGAGAATTATTAGATATCTCAAAGGAACAGTGGGTCATGGAGTCCTGTTTCAATCACATGGACACCTAAATGTTCAAATCTATACTGATGCAGACTGGGCAGGAGATAAGGGAAGTCGGAGGTCAACAGCAGGCTACTTCGCTCTAGTTGGTGGGAATCTTGTCACTTGGAGGAGTAAAAAACAAAAAGTGGTTGCTCTTTCAAGTGCAGAAGCTGAATTTAGAGGCATAACTCGAGGTTTAACAGAAGCCATGTGGATGCGGAGACTCTTAGCTGAGATTGGTTTTCCGCCCAAAGAAACAAGTAAGATTATGTGTGATAATAAAGCTGCAATTCAGATTTCAGAAAACCCAGTTCAACATGATCGAACAAAACACGTGGAAGTTGATAGGAATTTCATCAAAGAAAAATTGGAAGATGGTACGATTGAACTACCATTCGTTCGATCAAAGGATCAGCTTGCTGACATTCTAACAAAAGCAGTTAACGAGAAAATTCTCAATGATTGTTTGGGCAAGTTGAATTTTGGAAATCCAACTATTCAACTTGAGGGGGAGTGTTAGAAAGGAAGGTCTAACCTTGAAGGAAGCGGCAGCTAATCAACAGCCACATATCCAGCAGATCTCCAGCAGATCAACAGCAATCAATCTCCAGCAGATCAACAGCAATCGACAGCAACAATCAAGACAGCTAGCAATCAGCTGCTGTCTTCTATAAATAGATTACGTTTTTTTGTGTATAAATAGGATACCCTTCTTTGTAATGAAACATAACGAATACACACATCAATTCAGTGTTATGAATCAACTTTTTATCAGGGCGGGCCTACCTTATTGGTAGGGGTAGCCTCTGCTGCCCTTTGTCGCTCTGACGATAATGTACATTTTTAAAAAATTTGACATTTTTTGATTTCGTTACCCATTTTCTATAAAACGTTACCTCTCTGAAGATTTTCTGGATCCGCCACTGGTTTTACTAGACTTGCTAAGTTATGGAATAATTGTGTTTTAATTCAATTATGACGCTATTGGCACAGGAGGGTCTATATACATTATATAACATCAGACGCTGGGATCCTACTGGACGAATTATCATACGGCTGCAATGGGAGAGGCCATTTCGAAGAAGCATACAAGCAAGCTTTTGGGTTCAGAAGATAGAAGCGTGTGGATCGTGATTGCAACCCGTAATGGTTCTGTATTTGATTCTTTGTTTTAAATAATTATGTTGAAGAATACTATTTAATGAGCAGGATAATTATGATTTAAACATTATCTAATTCTAATAAAGCATTCTAAAAAATACCAAATGGTATTCTCTCCTTTAATTTAATAATAATATTAGTCAAATATAACTAAAATAATAATTAGTTCTACAATAGTTCTAATGGGTATCTAATATCACCATTACTAATCGTAATGCATTTTTTTGTTGAAGATTTGTTATGAATTATATTAGTTTATTGATAATAATATTAGTAATATATTATAGTAATATCTAATATTATTATCATTTTTATATTATATAAAATATATTTGTTTATTATTTAAGCAATTTTCGATTATTATTAGTTTTATTTTTAGCCAACTGTATCATATGTTATATATTATTATAAATTCTTTTAATTGATAATCTATCAATTATTTATTTATGTTGTACTTTATTGATATTACAACATTCATAAATTATTATGTCTTTACTAATATACTAATATCTGTAAGAATGTTTATTTTTAGAATAAATCAAACATAATTTTTAACTTAGAATCACAAGTGTCTACATATTTCAAAAACTTATTACCATGTAATAAATAAAAGATTTTTAGCAAAATTTGTAAAGTGTCAACTTAACATAATGGAAAAAAATTATGATTACCGTAATATTATGTTTAAATATTATGGTAAATATTAAACATAATAGATATCTATCATAGAAAAAATAATAATATAAACAATTTGAATAATCTGTTATATCTTTTATTTTACTTGAGATATTATATCATACTTACTTATTGAATTCAATATATGAATTAAATAAATACTCTATAAATGCTCTATTTATTTTAATTAAATAAATATTGTTTGAATATAATTGTATTTGAATTAAATGATATATTTAATATAATAAGAAATTTCAAATACTCTATATACTAAACAGTTTAAATTTTAAATTAAATTCAACAACTTCGATATTTAAATGATGTAAAGATAATTAGGTTCTCAATTCCCCAATTCACGGGTTCGATCAATCGAAGAACATTCCACTTTTGCATTTGGAACTCTAATTTAGGGATTTATTATCAAAAATCATATTGGGATTTCAAAATTCAAAAAACACTTAATATCAAGCTCTCAATGTTCATCTAAATGTCAATCTATAAACAGCACGACTAGTAACAATTTTAACTTCACCAAAGCATAGCAGTTTACCTTTTCTATTAACATACCATACCATTGCTATTATTCTTCAATATCTCAAAAAATCTGAATATTTTCATAACAAAGCCATACTTGCTACGAACGAAGTTGTACAGAAAGTAAATGATCGCCAACTTTCATTGTTTCCCGACAAAGAAAAAGAATACCTAAGTTATGTAAATTGGTTTATGCATAAATAATTTACTTATGTAAATTTGTGCAGACATTATAAAGTTATATGTTTTTATCTTTAAATCCGTGTAATATAAGAGTTTATAATCTAGTTATATAATAGGAGAGTCTAGCGAACAAATAATACATCAGAATGTGACATGTAAAAAAAATTCATTTATTATATAGTAAATAAGATAAAGATGAAGATTATATTTCAACTAGATGTAACCCCCGCCGCGTTGCGGCCGGGGGCTTACAATTTAAGGCATAAGGTATACAAACGCCAGACTGAAGGCTCACACGTTATGGCGATGAAGGTCAAATAACATCAAACTTTAACCATGTAAAACCTATGACAACACAGAACTTAATAAACGTTGGTAAACTTGAATTACAAAAAGATGTTTCGTAAGGAAAACAACATTACAACACAAAATGTTTGTATTAGAACATCCCTTAAAACCTGCAAATACATCGGCTGAGACAAAGCCCTTATTTCATCTCTTTAATTCGAAGATGTCGGACTTGCTTTTAGTCATTGTGTTGGACACATATTAGAGCATAATCGTGGTGGCTGGAAAATCGTCAACATCGCCTAGAGTTTGCCACATATTAGAGCATAATCGTGGCAATACGAAGATTACGCCAACCAAGGATTGTGCACAAAGAAAACCATCATATATCATGTACAATATCATAATGCACACAAATCTTACAAATTAATATATACAGAGATTACTTATCATATAATATATAATATCCCACTTTAATAACCCACTAATGGTTCAATATTGTAACCAAACCCTACACCTAACCGTAAAGAAATCATGGTGATGCGATAAATTTCTTGAGTATTTTTTGTATAACCATACCAAAACGTTAACACGCTATAAAATCAATATTGAACATCATAATCATGCCTAGTAGATTGAGAGATATCATAGGAGGCAAGTAAAATATATATTGTTCGGCAAGTGTTTGCTATTATTGTGTTTTTATATGAATTATAAGATCTTACCCATTCTATATGCCATCAATCATCATTGTTATGATTCTGGTGTAGTATGGTGGTATATGATATAGTGTTTACCTTAACTGCAAAGGGAAGTGAGGGCTGACTCTTATGACCAACTTTTCAACCTCCCAAAAAATGAAGCTATTTACATATCTTCAATTGAGAATGTCCACCTGAGCCAAAAGGCAAGAGATCAAAAGTTATTTTATGATTTGAAAGTAATGCAAATTCTAAGATATCGTGAACTGGGTAGTATTACATTTGACATACCTGTTATGATAACTAACCACACACTTACTTTTCACGTTATTATAAAACTAATGTTAGCATATATAAAATAATGAAAAAACTACCAGTAAAATGCAGATCTTAGAAACAAAACAATTTATCACATACAAACTTGAATGGGTCGATGCAAGTTTTTATAATATATATCTAGTGGTTCAGATGGGTAAAAAAAGTTAAGGAAAAAACAAAGCTAAAAAATGGGTCAAATGTCACAAATTGTATTTTTAATACATAAAATCTTCTATGTTTAATAAAAGAAATTAGACACCAAAAAGGATCACCTAATCTAACCAGACCTGACCCAGAAGTGCCTGTTTTGGATAAAGGAACTTTGGATATCAACCCAACCGACCCATCTTGACCTGCATAAAAAAGGACCTGTTCTAACACGAATCCATTTAGTCTGAATGTGAGACAAAGTGCATTTTTAATTACCAATTATATTATCTTGCTTATAGGTTGCAAAGGTTAGTTTATGTATACATAGAGACATAGAGTATAGAAGTTTCAAAATGGCATTGCCAAAGGTTTGTAATATGAAAAATTTGAAAGGTAGACATTTGAGAAACAATTTTTTTACCTAATGTGAAAAGGAAGATGTCCATACTTTTTAAACAAAAATGTGAAGTAACTCACCATTTACCTTTGTTGTATCAAAATGCGATAATTTGATCCACATTGTTATTGAAAGGAAGTCCAACATCACTTGATGCGTGCTTCAAATAATAATAAGCAGTTAGTATAATTTAGAAAGTAAAAGAGAGTGTTGTAATTGCAAAAACTTTTTTATGTATTCACCTTTTCATATAAGAGCTGTTAAGATAGAAGTAAATTCAATTGTTAGCAATAATTTTTAAAGTTAATGACACTTTTAATCGACAAATTGACCTGCAAAACAACAACAATAGGTGTCAAATTTAGAAAAGAAGGTTAATTAAGGCAGAAAATAAAGCTAACTTTTTTACGTAAAAGTATCACAACAGCTTTGAATGTATTAGACTATCAGCTATGAAGAATTAGATTTATCAGATTAAAACAATCCCTAATGCCAAAATTATAACTTGTTGGAGTCGGGAAAACTATAACTTAATGATCATACTTGTTTACAATGTTCCAATCAGCAGCTTTGACTTCAAGTATTATGTAAAAGGTTGGAACTTGACATGTTCTGGAACATATTCTTCAAGCTCTAAATATGGTATAATAAAGCAACAGTATATGAACTAAGGTCTTTATTAAACACATAATTACATAGTTTCAGTTAAATAAGCAACATCAACCCCTTTCAAGAATACCAAGGGTGTGAAAAAACAAGAAACCAAATAAAACCAAAATCATAAACATATGTAACAACATTGATCATCATCAATAATAAATTAATAAATTATTAATAATTAAGTTAAAAGAGAAGTAAGATAATTAGTTAAACGATATTAATAAACTAAGATGGTTTAGTTTTGGTTAAACTATAGCCAATAAATAAACATAATTAAGGGACATTTATTACTATTCTAGGCTAGGCGAACTAACTTTGGTTATTCCTTTCTTTTTCCTATTAAATAATGATATCAAATGATATTAATATTAAAAGAATATGTTTCTTATAATTTTATATAAATTTGATTATGAATACTCATATTAAACTGTGGATAGGTATTTATATCTCCATATAATTATATTTAGGTCTCTAATAACTAAATTAACTTTCCTTTTTTACATAAAAGCTTTTATTAAAGTCTTCCAAGATTACCAAGATCAAGATTTATGTTTTTTAAAATACTAAAAAATGAAAAAAAAAATGATAATAAAACTTTTTTTTATATGAATGATTTCTATTTTGTTTAAATATTTAACCTGGTTGAATGGTTTTAACAGTAAAAATATAATATATCAAATAAAAAATAGAAGGTATTAAAATAATCCAAGTTATAGTTCTATTTTTATATGTATTATATATATAAATTTCAAATTAATTTAAGTTAGTTGTATAAAAATATATTTAAAAGACTAAATACATTTTAATTGAATTGTTTATCAATGAAATAATAAAACTAATGTCTAGTTAAAAAATGTTTAAAAATTAACTTAACTGAATTTATAATTGTCACATCAAAGTTTATTTGTTAAAGACATATTGACAATTATATTTTATTCAACCTGTGTAATATACGTTATTTTAAAACATAACTGTTTTATTATTAATTAAGTATATAATATTACATTTATTCAACACATGTAATAAGTAAGATTTTAACTAACTAATAAAGAAACACATGTAATAAATAAGATTTTAACTAACTAATAAAGAAAACACGATAAAGTTTTGGCTAAATATATGTATATATCTGGAAAAAAACATATAAGTAGAATTAAAAATCATACATAAAAACATCAATAAAGAAGAATGAAACTTTTGTAACACGAAAATAGTCATTATATATGATGGGAATTTAGAGGAAACAATAAAATATAAATAATAAAGTAACAAAATACAATGAAGTATGGTATAAAATGCATTAAGTGGCTTTTACCGGGTGGACAATTAAATCTGCGAGAGCAGCCCCACACCATGGAAAGTCATTGCGAAAAATCCGCATGACATCTCCCAAGATATACATATGAACCAATGGCGAATTTTAAATTTTTGAGTGGGGGCGAAAGTTCATCGGACTTAAAAATTTTGTGTAAAACTGGGGGTTGAAAATTTATATACCAAAAAATTTATATACGAAAACTACATACTCTCCACTAATAAGCGAAAAGTTTCAGGGGTCGGCCACCCCCTCCCGCCCCTTAAAAGCTTCGCCCATGATCTGAACCACTTAATACGGTAAACCAACAGTAAATCGGACGCCACTATGGAGTCTTAAGAAATGTTCAAATTTTTACCTTCACTTTTCGAAACCTTAAATTAAAGAAATAGACCTGTAACATCATAAAAAGAAGGGGGGGGGGGGGGGGGGCGAGAGTATAATCTATATATATTGAAAAGATATGGGCTTGGATCTACTGCTGGTCCAGTCAAATCCAAACTTGACCCGCAACCTAGTAACTGGTAAAGACAAATGACCTAACGGGACCACCGTCATACCAGACACACCAGAACAAAGGAGACAAAACAGACATATTGAAAATGACTTCTAGCCAATGACGTTCCGCGGATCACTGCCGCTTAATCTTCACTAGCGGGTATCACAAAAGAGACCACAAAGACATCCTGATAGCGATGACGTACTGTGTCGTGTTGTGTTGTGTATATAAAAAGTGGTATAATTTTAGTGTTTTAGAGACTGATTCAAGTTTAATATTTATAAAAACACAATAAAGATAATTACACTATACTTTATGTTGGGCAAGTACATCAATCGTTGGCGTAATATAATGATAGTAAGATACCAAGGTCGTTCAAGAAGACATCAACTTTTAGTATCGAGTCTTTGTCAACGTGTAGTCAAACCAAAAGTAAAAAGTTAAAAATGGCTCAAAAGTAAAAATGTTTGTAATCAATGATAAGAAAATGGATGTTTGGGATTTGTTTACCTCTTGATACTTAGTTAACTAAAACTTACTATGGATAACAAGAGCCCGTTTTTCAGACGAGAAGTTGTATTCTATTAATGCATAAAGTTTTGGAGTTCTTTTTAGGGACCCTTGCACACTTGACTATATTGCTTTGAATCAACATGGAAACATCACGCAAGGTCGAATCAAACCACAATTATATTGCCCAATCAATAGGGAAAGTATATACCATTGTGGTTTATGTGAAAGGTTGATTGAAAAATACTGAATTGATGTATATTTATGTATATTACATTACAACGAAAGGTATACAATTTATAGCAAGAAACGATAATCTAAATATGGTAGATGAGCTCTGTTTACGGCTGGATTGCTAGCTGTTACTAGCTGTCTTTGACCCTCTTAATTTGGGAGATGATGCTTGACTGATCCCGCAATCCTTTGGGAGATGATGCTTGACTGATCCCGCAATCTTTGATATCTTTTATTTTTAACACTCCCCCTCAAGTTGAATAGTCGGATTTCCAAAATTCAACTTGCCCAAGCAATCGCTGAAAATTTTCCCGTTAACCGCCTTTGTTAGAATGTCAGCGAGCTGATCCTTTGATCGAACAAACGGTAGTTCAATCGTACCATCTTCCAATTTTTCTTTGATGAAGTTCCTATCAACTTCCACGTGTTTAGTTCGATCATGTTGTACTGGGTTTTCTGAAATCTGAATTGCAGCTTTATTATCACACATAATCTTACTTGTTTCTTTTGACGGAAAACCAATCTCAGCTAAGAGTCTTCGCATCCACATGGCTTCTGTTAAACCTCGAGCTATACCTCTAAATTCAGCTTCTGCGCTTGAAAGAGCAACCACCTTTTGTTTTTTACTTCTCCAAGTAACAAGATTCCCTCCAACTAACGTGAAGTAGCCTGTTGTTGACCTCCAGTTTCCCTTGTCTCCTGCCCAGTCTGCATCAGTATAGATTTGAACATTTAGGTGTCCATGTGATTGAAACAGGACTCCATGACCCACTGTTCCTTTGAGATATCTAATAATTCTCCAAACTGCTTCCATATGGGACTGTTGAGGTTGGTGCATGAACTGACTTACTACCCCTACAGCATAGGCAATGTCTGGACGAGTATGTGAGAGATATATTAGTTTTCCCACTAGCCGTTGGTATCTTTCTTTATTTGCTAACTTTGCTCCTTCCTCCATATAAAGCTTTTGGTTTACACTCATAGGAGTGTCTGCTGGTTTGCAATCGATCATTCCAATCTTTGCCAATAAGTCTTAGACATACTTCTTCTGACTAATGAAAATTCCTTGTTTTGATCTTAGTACTTCAATTCCAAGGAAATACTTAAGTCTGCCCAAATCTTTCATTTCAAATTCAGCAAACAAGTTTTCTTTTAGTTTTACCATTTCTTCTTTATCGTTCCCTGTAATGATCATATCATCTACATAGATAATTAGGCAGGTTACGAATTTTCCTCTTTTTTTGAGAAACAAAGTATGATCGGCATTACTCTGTTTATATCCAAACTTTTTCATAGCTACCGTAAATCTGCCAAGCCAAGCCCGGGGAGATTGCTTCAAACCATAAAGAGACTTCTTCAGACGGCAAACTTCTCCAGTTTTGAAATCTTTTGTGAATCCTGGAGGAGCATCCATAAATACTTCTTCATCTAGGTCCCCGTGTAAAAAAGCATTTTTTACATCAAACTGTTGAAGTGGCCACCCTTCATTTGCAGCTATCGAAAAAAGAACCCTAATTGTGTTCATTTTTGCAACCGGGGAGAATGTTTCAGCATAGTCAATCCCATGTGTCTGGGTATACCCTTTTGCTACCAGTCGGGCTTTATATCTTTCAATTGTACCATCTGGTTTATACTTAACCGTATAGACCCAACGACACCCCACGATTTCTTTCCCAACGGGAGAGTACACTTTTCCCAAGTATTGTTCTTGATTAGGGCTTCCATTTCTGTTTTCATTGCTTCCTTCCAATGTTTAGATTTTAAGGCTTGATCCACGTTTGTAGGAGTTTCTTCGGAATAAACGGATGAGATAAATGCTTTGGCTTCCTTAGTGAAATTTCCATTAACCACACTAGCTATATGATAACTAGATCTTCTTGGTTCTTTTTCAGGAGAATACCGTTTCGGAGGAACCCCTCTGTTTGTTCTAGGGGGTAACACATATCTTGATGGTGGTTCTTCTTGTCTGGATTCATCTGCCTGCAAATTTTCAGCTTGTTCTGTGGCAGTTTCATGGTTAGAAGTATTGGTATCCTCGGAGTCATTAGAAACTTCAAAAGTACCACCAGACTGAATAGGATGAGTATTACTTACCTCGGACACCAGGTTAGGAGGAACATTAGGACCGTCAGTGGCACTGAAATTGGACTCTGGTGACTCTGTAGTTGGTACATAGGGAACATATTTCAACCAGCTTAGTGTGTCTAAACATTCCTTCTCCCCCTGACCACTGAGTTGGGAATTGTAGTAATACTCGGTTTCAAGAAAGTCACAGTTTATTGTGGTGAACATATGACGTGTTTTTGATTATAACATCTGTATCCCTTTTGATTCATTCCATACCCAACAAAGACACATTTTTCAGCACAAGGGTCAAGTTTGGTTCGATCTGATTTAGGTATGTGAACAAAGGCAGTACATCCAAAGATTCGTGGTTGAAGAGTAAGAACTGAGGGTAGTTTGAAGAATTTTGAAAGGGTGTGTAACGGAGTGTTAAGTTTTAGGATATTTGTTGGGAGTCGGTTGAGAAGATAGGTAGCGGTAGCAAGGGCTTCAGGCCAAAAATATTTCGGGACCTGGGATTCAATTAGGAGAGCTCGTGTCATTTCCAGCAAAATGCGATTTTTCCTTTCGGCGACACCGTTTTGTTCTGGGGTGTTTGGGCATGTAGTTTGGTGGATTATTCCCTTGTCTTGGAAAAACAATTTAAACGAGGTATTAACAAACTCACCGCCATTATCGGATCGGAATATTTGGATGTTTGTTTGAAATTGGGTTTGGATCATGGCGTAAAACATAGTGAATTTTTCAAAGACTTCGGATTTGTTTTTCAAAAAATAAACCCAGGTCATTCGGGTACAATCATCAACGAACATCACAAAGTAATGAAGGTTTTGCCCCCCAAGAACTGGGGCAAGACCCCATACGTCAGAATGGATTAATGAAAATGGCAAAGCAGCCTTAGTATTATTGGGTTTAAAAGTTTTTCTGTGGCTCTTTGCCAAAACGCATGTTTCACAATGTGACATTAGAATTAACTGGGAATAGTTTTGGAAATAAAATATGCAAATAACTTGTAGAAGGATGACCTAATCTTCGGTGCCATAGCCAAGCTTCTCGTTCCGATGTCCCATGAGTCAACATCACAGCACCACTTTGAGTCACCTCATCCACATAATACAACCCTTGATTTTCAGTGCCACGCCCAATGATCACTCCCGTCCTGATATCCTGTAAAATACAAAACGTAGGGTACATTAGGACAATACAGTTGAGTTCTTTTGTGACGTGGCTGATGGAAAGCAGCTTATGTGATAACGATGGAACATAAAGACAATTAGAGATTTTTATTGTGGGTGAAATCTCAATAGTCCATCCCGATTTTACATCCATTATTCCTCCGTTTGCCGTTTGAATATGTGTTTTTTCTGGTTTGGTTGTTGAAATAATATCCGACAGCTTATAAGTCATCGTGTCGGTCGCGCCACAATCAAAGATCCATAGTTTTTGTTTTTTATGATTTACTTGGGCCATATTAGCATTTCCCTTATTTCTAGGGACTAAATATGACATATTTGGTTTTTTGTTACGGTTAAAACACCTAGGGTTTGAGGACTGCGCCCCCAAACCGTTACCTGTTGCATCGTCTTCTTCTTCTTCATGTGCACCAGCCATTCCGCCGAAACCAGTTCTGCTCCGACTTCCATCTCCGGTGACGTCTCGGTTGCCGGTGCTGGATGATTTCCCTTTTTCTTTGACTGTAGCCTTTGTGCTCTTCTTATGACCGTCAGACCACCATTCGGGATACCCGACGAGTTTGAAGCATTGTTCCTGGGTATGTTTTGTCATGCCGCAATGATCACATTTGAGGTGAGTTTTGTCATCTTTGTTACCTGGTCCGGTTCTTTTTCCATCGATCGTCGGTAGCCTTTTGATGCAAGCCCTAACCCTTCGATTTCAGAGGCCATTAGACCCACTGTGATGCCCTGTGTGTCATTGAGAGGTGTTCCAGAATATTCTGGTGAGCGGCCTCCTTGCGGACAGTGGCGTATGCAGTTTCTACAGTTGGAAGGGGTTCTAACCGGAGTATTTCCCTTTTTATAGGGTCATATTTCCGGTTAAGAGCGTTTAGAAACTGAAACAGTTTCTGTTCAGTCCTGATTTTGTGATATGCTTGGATATCGGTTGGGCAGGTCATAGGGTTTGGGTCAATCCGATCAATTTCTCCCCATACTCCTTGGAGTATAATCCACAATTCTTCAAGGGAGAGATTGTTCTGTTTGATTTCATTCGCCTTGACATGTAGGTTGAAGGTTTGGAGCTGGTCACGTCCACTCTATATGTTATAGCCAGGGCATCCCACAGCGATTTTGCTGTCGGAAATTCGGTTAGATTGCTGGCGAGGGTTGGTTCAATGTTTTGTATGAGCCATGAGAAGACGACTAGGTCGTCTTGTTCCCATTGTTCATATTCTTCGCTGGTTTGGTTTGGTGGATTGGTTTGTAAATGGTTTAAAAAAGCTTTTGATTTACCGCCTATGGCTACCCTCATCATCCGGGTCCATAGAGCATAATTCTGGCTGTTGAGCTTGAGGTTTATTTGAAGTTATCGGACAATTTTGGGTTCCGATTTTGTGGGTTGAGGCCATTCTTGAGCAGATTGGCGATTTGGATTGATAGATCTTCTCCCAAGTTACCGGCTTCGGCCATGGCAGCTTGGTTGAGAGGATGATTGATTTGGGTAAGTGATGGGCAGGGTAAGTGATGAGCAGGTCGGTATTAGGACCGTGAACGCTGCTCTGATACCATGTGAAAGGTTGATTGAAAAATACTGAATTGATGTATATTTCTGTATATTACATTACAGCGAAAGGTATACAATTTATAGCAAGAAACGATAATCTAAATATGGTAGATGAGCTCTGTTTACGGCTGGATTGCTAGCTGTTACTAGCTGTCTTTGACCCTCTTAATTTGGGAGATGATGCTTGACTGATCCCAGCAATCCTTTGGGAGATGATGCTTGACTGATCCCGCAATCCTTTGATATCTTTTATTTTTAACAGTTTAGTATTAAGTAAAAAATAGTTTAAGGGATTTAAATTAATCGTCACTATGGTTCCTCTGGCGAGGCCTTAATTCCCAAAGGTAGTTACTTTTATAAAAACCAAGTCCTTCGCGCTTTGATCTTTATCGCCACGCTTTGGCAAGAGCTTACCAACCTAAAGTCTCATTACAAAACCTTTTACCCCCTTTCGAGGCATCAACATGTTTTGATTCTATGTAGACATAGAAAACATGAATGTTCTGCGTTAGCGACGACCCAAGATTGTTTGTAGTTTTTAAGGATTAAGTCGAAAGACTAATGATCCAAGTTAATGGCGACACTAATGTTCCACTCACTTTTAAGAAGTACTTTCTTACCTAAAGTCATTAACACGCGTACACTTCTTGTAATCCATAGCTTACTTTAGTTAACTTCCATCAATGTTTCCCCTAAACACTTACAAGAACCTTAGCTAAATATAACCATGAAGATAGTTTTCACTAAGCATGAAAAAATTATGTTAGTCATTAAAATCTTGATTACACTAATAACTTGAGTTATACTTAATGATTACAATGATTAGAGATAGTGGGTGAAAGAGAAGTGTGTTATGGAGAAGAGGAAAGAATTGAACAATTGGAAATGGGGCTGAAAGCCTCTAATTATAAGCTGCTGGAGGTCAAGACACGAGGCGTGTCTGGTTACTAGTAACTGGAAATTGCAAGTTATCTAAACACGGCCCGTGGTCAGTGTTAGGGCATTGATTTTAACATTGTGAATCATGTATCCTGAGATTTGACCTGGATCACAAATCCTTAATGGATGGTGTAGGAATTCTGAGGATCAAGGATCCTTATTATTACCTATTTGACTAACAATTGTTTCCTATATGTTTAGCTTGTATTTGCAGGTAGATTATGAAATGGACTTGGTCTATGCTGGAATGTCGGGTAATATGGTTATATTCAAGCACGTGCAAGTGAAGTGATAGCCGTTATGGGTGATCATGGGAGACTCGCCTATTTTTCGGATAGTTAGTTAGATAAATATTTCTAATTATATCAGGGTTTTGAGCTTGAATTAGGATATACAACATGTACACAACTTGCACACTTGTTACTCTCAAAACTGCTCTCTTGCACATAATGTAGAATTCAATTGTAACAAGCTCAAGATCATCCGAAGTTGTAATCCTTTATAGTTGGTGATCGGTAGTTTCCAGCACCTGAGGTTTTTTATGCTAGAGATCTTCTAAAGATCAAGGGCTTTTTCCTCTTATAAATCCTTGTGTTCATCATTGTTTACATTTATAATTGTTGATACAATTGTTCAACACATTATCACTCTACTTCACAATTAAAGTTTGCTTACCTTATCCTTAAATCGATTTTTGACCAAAACAGTCAGTACTTTGGGTCCCACTTGATCTTTGAATATCTTACAGAATCTCTTTGTCTTTAGTGCTCCGAACACGGGCGTTGTCTCGATTATTTTGTTTTGGGCTTTGAGTGGTGGTCTTCAAAAAGTGTTGTTTGTCTTCAGAGTTCGAGACGCGGGGCGTGTCTGATTCATTATTCAACAATTCTTTTGACTTTTTCTTAGTTTTGCTTCCTTTGTTCGAATTGGGTTCGTTTTGTTTTGAAAATAAAAAATAAACCAAAATAAGCCTATTTCAAATACATTTCAAACAAAATCAATAAAACGTGGGTTTAAATTGATATTAAAAACATGTACATTTTTTCTTATATCGGCGACATCCAGCCAATGACATTCCACAAATAAACACTCACTTTTGCTGCCACTAACGCCCAACGTGGATGGGACAAAGGGTATATTCTGAAAGTGACGTCTCGTCCGATACATTCTCATCATCTAGCTATAAATACCACACTTCTCCTTTTTGTGACGAACCTAATGGTGTTTTTAGCTTTGCAGATTGAATCATCGTCAAGAGCTCTCGGTGATCAAGAGTTCCCAATGTGTCAAACATGATCTAACCAACCCGTTTGTTTTAGTGTTTCTTATTTGGCGTCATCCGTGTTTTTGCAAGAACATCTTCTTTTTCATCTCCAATTTGATATCATGAGTTATGTATCTAGTTCCACTCGATGTTCCTGGCCACCGAAGCCACCACGACATGCCTCGTGTCTTGACCTCCAACTGAAGGCCTCTAATTATAATTGACTAACATTTTCAAGAAAACAATCTTAAATTGGGCATTAAACGATGTGAAAAATATGTGCACATCAATGGCTAAAGCCTTTGTCGACAATCCGTATACATTATGAAAGCCAATCGACGATTGGTAGAGCACAAAGCTCAATGTACAATAGAAAATCACGACACATTCAACGAAGACACAACATGGTACGCCAACTATTCTCAACGGGTGTTATCACAATCGAATATGTGAAGTCAAAAGATAATATTGCTAATCCATTAACAAAAGGCTTAAACAAAGAGTTAATTTATATGCGATCAAAAGGAATGAGACTAAAGTCCATGTAAAAAGGGAATGTCAGGGAACTTAACCTTGCTAACTAGAGATCCCAAGAACTAGGTTTAATAGAACATCATGTGACCAAAGGAAGTCACTATGGGAGAGTACCCCAAAATGAAATGGAGTTATGTAGCTCATACACTTCCAAGTCAATCAGTGAAATTGAGGAGAAGCTATGCATATTGAGGTTAATGTTTTGTGGAAATCAAAATAACCATGATGCTTTTAACAGAAAAAGATGAACGTCCGTTAGAGGAAGTGACGGAAACTGTTACAAAATTTAAACATAAATGACAATACCTAATATTAATATAGTTTATGGAAAAATCGAAAATTTAGTATATACTTAAAGGATTAAAGGATGAATACTGTAAATTACTTTTTACAAAAAATGTTCATCGTTATACTGTCACCGGAAAACCCGCTAATGCTATTCAAAGAAAATTAAATGTTTCTTTCGTGTGGGCTGATTTCAAATTGTCCACCGTATGAGTTGAGCCCAGTCCACTTTATTCAGCCCACTCAGGATTCTGTATTGGCCCAATAAGATTTAACCTAGCCTAATTAGCATATATAATTATTAAATTAAGAAAAAAATTAAAGTATACGTTTATGTACCAATATACTAAATATATTCTATTTAACTTGAGTCGAGGGTCTCTCTATCAGCAACCACTTTATCTGTACGGATAAAGGCAATGTTTGCCTACATTTTACCTTCTTCAGACCTTACGGGTAGCTTTGCTATTTGTGGGATTCACTGGGTATGGTTGTTGTTGTTGTATTCTTTCAAATTAGATAGAAATATATAGTAAGATAACAAATAATAAGTTTAAACCAATAAAAATAGTCCATTTGATACTTTAATTTAATTCGAAATTTGGCGTCGCATGTTGAGGCGGTGTAATACATTTATTAAGTAATCCAAATAGGCATTAGTATTTTCCTGAGAAGTCAGCAATCTCCATGTTTTATAGTGATTTTATACATGAGTATTAATTTCTTAAATGACACAAACCTAACTGGTAAATTAACAGGTTTAGGTTTACCTAAATGGGTTTTGGTCAACTTCGAGTGTTAGGTTTACCTAAATGGGTTTTGGTCAACTTCGAGTGTAACCTACGCACACCTGTCGCTATATGGGTTAGGCTTAGTTGAATCCGACATGTTCATGGGTTGACCGGCAACCGTTTGTAATTATTTTTCTCATGTAATTTTTAATAATTTCTTTAAGTATGATTGTATATTGATTTTAAAAATATAATAAAAATTAAATGATAACATTCTGGGAGCAGTAAGCCAATTTAATGGAACCAGTCGCATGACTTATATATTTAATGAACTCGATGGTTAAATATAGAAAAAAATTAGTCTCATATATATATTTATAAAAAGTGAAAGCGTGGAAGAAATCATTTTGGTCTCTTTCATAGAATCATTGCAAATCGGGATAAAAGTGAGTGTAGTTATAATATACTAATACCTTTTTTATATTATTAAATGTCTGTTTTTATGAGTTTTGGTAAGCTGATATTAGTTTATAATAGTTTGGCTGATTAGTCATGATTGAAGAATTGGTATTAATCTCATAGGTTTAAGAAAAAATCACTGAAATAATCATTTGACCAAGTGTTAATATGTATCATCAGAACGGACCTTTTTAAATTCTAACAAAATTGATCATATAAATTATAACACAGTTTTAGTTTTCACAATTTATCACATGAACACTTCAAGTAACTATTTTATTATAAGTTTGAAGTAATACTGACAACTAAAATAAAAAAAAACAATGAAATGTAGGACTTTTTGTTGGTGAATATACTAACGAAATGTAATTTTCATTCAGGGAACATTTCGTTGGGAGCATACATTTTGCTACATTAACCTTTCGCTGACAATAACATTTCGTTGGTTATCACATTTTGTTGGGAACATACCGTTCGCTGGCCACTACATTTCACTTGGAGCATACGGATCGCTGGTCATTACAATGGCGTATCTGGAAGCCCTAGCGATGCAACAATGGCGGCTGTGCTAGGATTCGACCTTGTTCAACATCAGGATCCTAACTTTATTGTAGGAAAAGTATCAGGATCATCCCATATATCATTTTAAGCTCCAAACATAAAAACATAAAAACATGTAAACTTTAACGTGATTCTTATCTCATTTTATGAAAACCCTAACCCTACATTGAATTCTTCGAAATTAGCGAGAAGACACGATGAAACAGGTTGTTCTCGACCCCAAAAGGGAGAATCTGGTTTGGGATCTTGAATCCACAAGATAAAACAAGCAATCCTTGAGATTTGGGGCTCAATCCAAGGTTTATCTCTTTTAACTTTTTTAAGGTAAGAACGAGGTTGTTGCATAATGAGGAGGCTTGCCATGCAATAAGCCCAAGTATGGGTTTGTTAATCATACCCATTTAGGCTTTAGCCCATTCCTTTTTTCTTATTTGGTGTTATAATTGAAAATATACTTGATATATTTAAATTTGAGTGGTATCTGTTATCATAAATAAAATATGGCTGCTGTTAAGTTTAACGTAACATTGATAATTATTGGTCGGAAAAATTCAAATAAAATATGAAAATGTAAGAAAGAAGTTTCTAAAATATAAGATTATGTAGAAAATCATGGTAGAATGCCAATATGTCACGGATGATTTTTAATCAATATATTAAAACAATTAAAGTATATTTTATAGAAAAGTGAAGGATGGAAGAAATAGATCTCTTTCGTATCAATTTGGTCACTCTCAAATATTGTTGCCGAATGCCAAATGGGGATAAATCTAGAGCTGCTTTGTGTTTGCACAAAGATATCGACTGAAAAGCAGCAAACAAAATCCGATAACATGAACACGAAGGTAGCGCCAGCCGAAGCGACAGAGAACAGCTGTGTAACTAGAAGCCGCAGATGGTCTCTAGCTAGAATGACTGCTCTTGTCACAGGTGGTACACGTGGCATTGGCTACAGTGTCGTGGAGGAACTTGCGGAGCTTTGGGCCGCCGTACACACCTGCTCTCGCAACGAGGAGGAGCTTAATCAACGTTTACAAGAATGGTCCTCCAAAGGCTTCAACGTCACAGGATCCGTCTGTGACGCATCTTGTCGTCCTCAACGCCAACAACTCCTAGGAAAAGTCTCCTCTATTTTTAATGGAAAGCTCAACATTCTGGTATATTTTTTATTTAAGACGCGCTTTTTTAAACCAAGATTATATACACTGGAAAATGGGGATGAAACTATAATAGTAATTAGTTGTGTATTTCTTTTAGTAACTCTCATGTTTCTTATGACTTACTTTCATGTAGATAAATAATGTTGGGACAAGCATATTAAAACCTACTATAGAGTATACTTCAAAAGAGTATTTGACGCTTATGGCTACCAATTTGGAATCCTGTTTCCATTTTTGTCAACATGCACATCCTCTTTTAAAGGCTTCTGGTGTCGGTAGTATTGTCTTCGTGTCGTCCATGGCGGGTCAGGTTCACGTGTTTTCGGGATCAGTCTATGGAGCCACTAAAGGTATGTTTTTTCCAGACTCATTTGAGGTTATGAGGACTACTATATTCCATCATGAAAGACTACAATTTATCTGCCAACAGGTGCAATTACACTACATGAAATCGCTATTTTAGTGGCGACCTTTGTCGCCGCTATTAGTCCCTTTTGTCGCTGCTATTAACCTTTAGCGGCGACACGTGGCCGCTAAAGCGTCGCTGCTATTGCTGGGACGCTATTGCTCTTCGTGTCGCCGCTAAAGGTTACCGTCGCCGCTATTGCCCTATTTTGTCTTTAGTGGTTTTGGCGGACAATCAATAGCGGCGACATGTGTCGCCGCTAAAAGTCAATTTTTTTAATACAGCAGCTATATACAGCTACCGGACCTGTTTCGGGTCGAAAAACGCAACCTGTTTCAAAATGCAACCTGAATACAGCTACATTCAAATATATTAAACACCAAAACCATATACAAAACGTAATACAGTTTCAAACAACAGTTACGTCCTACATTATCATCCTACATGCGTAAACGTTAAAAATAACTACCCATACTTTGAAATCATCCTAATCTTCATCATCCTCTTCTTCGTTATCGAAATAAGGGTTATAACAATCATCGTTGTCTGCCGGTTCTTTTCCTTTTGAACTTAAGTAGCTGTCAAGTCGATTCAGGAAAGCCGGGCTTTGGAACAAGTTGTCAACAAATCCCTACAATAATAAATATCAAAACGTATCTTAGCATATTAGCGGACGCTACCAACATATATTTAACAAGGAAACACACGTTCTTTTATCATTTTATAAATTGTGTAGTTTACCTCAGAAAAGGATTCTTGAGTCCAGGTTAGGAAGCCGACAAGTTCGGGGGCGTATTTGAAGGTTTATGCCCCATCCCCCGGTACCATCCTCTCCGCTCTCCCAAGGCTTCCTGAAATGGGGCAAGTGGAGGACCGTCACCGTGCCACTCGTTTGTGGCCTGTTGTAAGTTCCACTGTATATTACAAAGATGATTAAATATATATATATATATATATATATATATATATATATATATATATTTGTTTGTTATAGAAAAATATACTTAAAAGAAATACTTACGAAGTTCTGTTCGGCAACCGGGTCAACCCAATGCCCCTACTTATCCTGGTGGGTTTTTGCGTACGTAGGTACCCAATCTATATACTGCTGAACATTAAACTTAGATTAGATATTAAATAAACAAAAGCTTACACAAACACATATATAAAACATTACATTTTTGTAGGGGTGCTACCGTATGATGTCGTCCCTCGCGGAATAAGAATTGTTGTTTCGCGCGGACACCTTGTTGGCCTCGCATCGTTTGATATATTTTTCGTTTAAAAATCCGTCGACGGCTTTCAACCAGTTATCATAGGGCATATCAACGGGATGGTATGCCCTTGCTTGTTCAACATCCTGGTACCCTCCGTGTTGCTCAAATAATTTTTTTGCATCGTATTTGCGGTCAGAGTACCTCTTCATAAGCAAACTCTTGATTCCACCCTTTAAGTTTTTTGCTTGTAGATCCTGTTCAACTTCGTCAAAGTTAAACATTTCCTACAAATTCAATAAAAAAGGTAAAATATTATTATAAATTAAGTCTAACGACCCGTGAAACGGCTGCAAACGGCCTTTAAACGACGGCAAATTATATGCATATAACTTATTTACCCTCAAGTGGTTCATGAGCGCTTCCTTGTACGGTTGTGCCACATTATCCCATCCAACTTTATCGAACGGGATGGACCGCCACATAAATGAACCGGCCTATCTTGAAAACATATCTCTTCCTTCGCCAACGGGGGTAAACGTGACATCTGTAACATCCGCCAAAAACGGATTTACCAAACCCGCTCCGTTTATCAACCGAACAGTCAGTCAAAATTTTCGTTGCGAATTAAATGCCCGAAATAATTTTAAACGATACATAATCGATTATTATACGGGACTATATATTTAGTTTTTGAAAAACTATTGAAAATCGCAAGATAAAAATGAAATGATCCAGCCGGGTTTCGAACCCGGGTCACTCGCCGAGTCACTCAGCGACTTATCTCACACACACAAACCACTGCGCCACTTGTTCTGTTTGGTAAATATTGAAATCATTTAATTGATAAAGTGACGTTACGAATTCAAAATCGGCGCCCATCAGTTCAGTCGTCGGAATCCCGGAAACCTCGCGAGTTTTTAACACCATTTTCAGTTATAACGTAAACCATTAACAAGACATCGGTTATAACCGATGTTTGAAGTCCGCGACCAAACCATAACCGTCGGAAAATTTAAATCAATGAACCCAGTTGGAAATCAGACCAAATACATCTCGATTTTCCCCTATAAATTCCCCCTCAACCCATTGAAAACCTTTTCGTTCAAAACCGCACTCTTTCTCGGCGAAAACTCCCTCGCCGGAACTTTTCTGTTCGTCGCCGGAAAACCGATTTCCTTATTTCTGAACCTCACTAAATCTTTTAAACTTATACCGGAGTCACCCATACCTTCTTCAAACCTTCTGGGGACTCGCTGCTGCAAGACACCTGACGCCGGAGCTTATTACTGTCGCCGGAGTTCTGCCGGAAAACAGAGGGTCCAGTCGGTATACTTCTCCGCCCAATTTCTTTTCCTTTTCACATTTATCTCACCGTAATGAACTGAAAAACACTAATAAACCGATAAAAACTTGGAACCAGTCGATTTCCGAACTCTGGTTCTATCTTGATGAAGAAGACGATGTATTTCCGTATCTTATAAGTATAATTAAAATCAGGATATTAATCGGTTTAGACACACAGTCCAGCGGTGGACTGTGTGCACATATAACGCAAAGGTCACGAGTTCGAATCCGGTTTCATACACGCTGCCTAAATAAAAATCAAATTTTTGTTTAACTGAACCGGAGTCGATACTGGTATATGTTAAGTATATTGATAACCGGAATAATAACCAAGTTAGACACACAGTCCAGCGGTGGACTGTGTGTTTGTTTATATCACTGGTCACGAGTTCGAGTCCGGTCTTCTGCACCGACTCGGACAATTATCTCTTCTTTTTAAATAAGGCAGAAAAGGAAATAACTAATTAGTATTTAAGTATAATAAAAATCGAATTATATAACATGTTGAACACACAGTCCAGCGGTGGACTGTGTGTTAGATTAAACCACAGGTTCCGGGTTCGAGACCTGTGGAGTGTATGTCCGATTCTTTTAAAACTGTTTTTAAAATAAAATGATTTTCGGTTTAAACTAATTAATATATATATATAATTAAAATCAGATATATAACGGGTTAGACACGTAGCTCAGTTGGTAGAGCTGCGTGCACGCGTACGGGAGGTCTCGGGTTCGAGCCTCACTCAGCGCACTTGTATACATGATCGAACCGGTCAACGGTCAGGTCAACGGTCAACGGTCAGAAAAAAAATAAATTTTTATTATTATTTTTTTTAATTATTTTAATTAAAAATCAATTAAAAATACTTAAAAATAACATTTTTAAGGTTAGAAAATAGCCTCAAACTCACAAAAATACGCCCAACAATCCCACTAAAATAGATTAATAAAACCCGTTTACTTACCAAACCATAATGCGATTTATCTAGGTTAAATCTCACTCGTGGTTAAAACCACTTCGCGTGCATTCAACGTCATCAACCGAACGCACCCACTGTGAGTGAATCTTACAACTCCCCCTTTTAAATTACACGTTTTGGGGTGTGTCATGTGTTATGAAAATAATTAATTTATTTATTTAAACTTGTGTCATACCACATCATGACTTAAACTTAGAATGTTTTATTGTTGTGATTTACTTATTTCCTTTTGTCAAATTATATGAAACTCATACATTAAGCCCATCAGTTCCTCGTGGGAGACGAGTAGAACATCGCGTGCTTCAAATCAAATTCATTATTGTTCATGTGTGTATCATTGAGTTTATATTGTTTGTAGTTGTGTCATTCATATTATCATGTTTATGCAATTCATTCATCAGGCCCCTCAGTTCCTCGTGAGAGACGAGTTGAGCATCGCATGCCTCTAATTGTTCCATTATTGTTCATGAGTGTTTCATTTAATATCTTATGATTGTTGATTAAGTTACATCTAATTTTACTCATGTTTGGTTGTGCACATATTTCATAATCAATTTAAATAAATTTGTTCAAATGTTTTCCATAGGATTCACTCGCCAACATTATGTTGATCCAAAAACCCTTTTACACATGATACAGGTGAACAGGTTGAAGCAAGGAAAACATAGGATATGCCTTAGAAGAGAACAAAGAAGTTTAGATTGTTAGTTAGATCATGTTGTAACATTTATTGTAAATTTCCATTTAAATTTATATTAATGAATATGAAACGTTTAATAAATGTCATGAGCTTTGATGATAACCCAATCATGCCCCGATCACCTTTTCCGCTGCGGGTCGGGGTGTGACAGATTGGTATCAGAGCCATGACTATAGGGATATAGGATAGGTTATTAGACCCTTAGAGCCTATACTATAGTCTGCCTAAATTTTTATTGATTAGGTGGTTACATACGAACTTGTGATATTTATTTGTTTCATATTTGTTTACATTTCAGTCAAACATTCATGCTTATATACATAATCATTATACATATATACATATTCATTATACATATATCGATGTTCATGTATTCAATTTATTTTCATACTCTCATTATCCAAAGATTTTATGCAATTTTCAAATCTCATCAAAGTAGGGCATGTAGTAACTGGAAGGGTACAAGTACCGGTAGTCGGAACGTCCTGTCTAGGCTGGCATTCGTATAAATCCAATATAACGGACCAGTTTGCCTACCTGGGGACCAACGATGAGAGTACGAAGGACCTATTAGGCCAAAGCATGCCACACCAAACGTCGTTCGAACTAACCCTACTTTGAGGTGTCATCGTGTCTACACCTGGACACATTCCGAATATCACACGTTATATACATATTTCTCGATTTTCTCCGGGTTTTGTGTACATAACCTGGCAGAAACCGTGCGAACCATATGAAAAACCGGTATTCATGGGGGCCCACATGATTACACAGGTAAAGTATGGCGGCATGAAGGGCCTAACAGCGAGCAAAGCCCAAGACATCCTATGGATGTAGTATTTTTTTTAATTATGAATGTTCATTCCTAATGTGACCCATGAACCCAAAAACATTCAACTCATACTCTTGTCATGTATTACTTGTAGATGTCTTCTAACCTCGCCCGTAGGAAGACGAGAGCAAGAAAAGCCCGCGAACGCATGGCTGCCTTAATCGCTCAACAAATGGCTGCCGTAATACCCAACATTGTAATCCAAGTTCAACAAGCACTTACCGTTAATCCTGTCAATCAAGCAAACCAAAACATTTTCAACTCTTCCCCAAATACCACTAAATGCACCTACAAGCATTTCAAATCATGCGACCCTCCAAAATACAAAGGGACTGAAGGCGTCACCGCTATCCTCCATTGGTTTGAAGAAATGGAGAACACATTTCTAAACTGCGATTGCCCTGACGATCGCAAAGTGCGATATGCTACCGGTCGATTATATGGGGTAGCACTTACTTGGTGGAATACAGAGAAGTCCAAACGAGGTGTTGAAGATGCTATGTCCTTAACTTGGAACGAATTGAAGGAAATCATGACCAGACGATTTTGCCCAAGGAGCGAAATCAAGAAGTTAGAAGATGAATTTTACTCATTAAAGCAAATGGAAGGAGACCACATCACCTACAACAAAAGATTCCTCGAGTTACATCAAATGGTTCCCAACATGTTCACTCCCCTCTACCGTTTGATCGAGCACTACATTCGTGGTCTTCCGTCAAAGATTCAAGACCCTGTAATAAGTACCAAGCCTGCAACTTTGGAAGCAGCAATGGAGCTAGCAACAGAGCTCACCGAGAACCGAATCCGAAACAAAGACTTCAAGGAGGAGAAGAAGAAGGATGAAGAATCGACTGAAACCTCCGACTCCACTCAAACCGAATCCCCTTCTCAACCCAATCCTAAGAGAAGAAGAGTCGGGCGACTTTTCGCTGCTACCCAACGGAATCAACCAGTTTTACACGCTATACCCATCCGAGCTATCCCAATCACCCAAGTGGCACCCAACTCAGCTTACTCAAATAAGAAACCATATCTTGGACCTCACCCTCGATGCAACAACTTTTTTTATCACCATCCCCTTACTTTACCTTGCCGGCTATGTACAACTTGTGGACGCTATGGTCATTTGAGCAATGTTTGTCGCACCTTTCAAGACCAAACCTTTTTCCCTACTCAAAACTTGGCCCAAACTTATCACCAACCCCAATACCCCATGTTCCCATATGCTCGAGCTTGCTTCAATTGTGGCGACCCTACCCACTTTAGAAACACATGCCCTCAATTGGTTAACGTTATCAACACTCAAGCCCAATCAAACCCAGTTAACCAAGTAAACCAAGAAAACCCAACCACTATGCCACCAGCAGGAGGAAGAGTCTTCAATATCAACGCCAATCCTGTCGAAGATAATAACGGCCCAAACGAAGATACTCAACTAGTCCTCTTCGCCGAAGATCCAGATTCAACTCCTATCGTTTAGTTTTATTATTTTTTTTTCATGTGTAGACTGTTAGAGAAATTATTGGATATTATATATTGTTTTCAATATATGCTTTTGCCGAGGCCGCAGCTCCCCATCCATCGAGGTTGAGTTTGATCCCCATTTTTATTATGCGGTTGATTAGGGCGTGCCCGCACGATCGGCTCCGTTTGTTTGAGCCTTGATCGGTTATTTCATTTTACATTTCAATACATGCAATACGTTCGGCTCCGTTCGATTGAGCCTTGAGCGCACATTTCAATTTACATTTCCAGTTCATCCAATACGTTCGGCTCCGTTTGATTGAGCCTTGAGCGCACATACAATTTCATTATCAGTATCTTGTGGTTGTGGTGTTTGTAGTAGAGTCGCATCGAACTAACCATAACTTGCGGATAAAGTCAATGAAAATTTGACAAGGATATGGTGGATACGCCGATGGTACTTCCTATATATAAGTATTCTTGTCAAATGATCGGAGGCATTATCAGGCGGTTATGAGAGGTTCCATGCATAGGCTGATTGTGTGATGGTTGTTTAGATTAAGTTGTTCAATTTCAGTACATTCAATACGTTCGGCTCCGTTTGATTGAGCCTTGAGCGCACATACAATATCATTCAATACGTTCGGCTCCGTTTGATTGAGCCTTGAGCACACAGACAATTTCATTATCAGTATCTTGTGGTTGTGGTGTTTGTAGTAGAGTCGCATCGAACTAACCATAACTTGCGGATAAAGTCAATGAAAATTTGACAAGAATATGGTGGATACGCCGATGGTACTTCCTATATATAAGTATTCTTGTCAAATGATCGAAGGCATTATCAGGCAATTATGAGAGGTTCCATGCATAGGCTGTTTGTGTGGTTAAGTTATTCATTTTCAGTACATGCAATACGCTCGGCTCCGTCTGATTGAGCCTTGAGCACACAATTTCAATTTCAGTACATTCAATATGTTCGGCTCCGTTTGATTGAGCCTTGAGCGCATATCCATTTCATTTTCAAGTACATGCAATACGATCGGCTCCGTTCGATTGAGCCTTCATCGCACAGATATATTTCATTTCAGTATTTTATGTTTGTTGTATTGGTTGTAGAGTTATAGGACTAATCATAATTCACTGATAAAACCAATGAAAATTTGACAAGAATATGGTGGATACGCCGCTGGTACTTCCTATATATAAGTATTCTTGTCAAATGATCAGAGGTATTATCGGACGGTTATGAGAAGTTCTATGTAGGATTTATTAGTTTCTTGGTAACCAATCATAACTTGTGGATAAAACTAATGAAAATTTGGCAAGAATATGGTGGATACGCCGCTGGTACTTCCTATATATAAGTATTCTTGCCAAAGGATCAGAGGCATTATCAGGCGGTTATGAGAAGTTCCATGTAGGATTTAGTATTGCCTTGGTTGGAATTTGTGTTACATTTATATCATCATGTTATTTAAAGAGATTGGATTGTGATCCATTCCTACATAAACTAACCTCTCCGTCATAACAAACGAGAGAGGAACTTCCATCATTCAAACATATATGCTATCAGAATGTGGATTCAAATATTTGCTGTTGTGTTTATTCATGTTCAAATATTTGCTGATGTGTTTATCCATATTCAAATATTTGCTGTTGTGTTTATTCATGTTCAAATATTTGCTGATGTGTTTATTCATGTTCGAATATTAGCTGTTGCGTTTACTTATGTTCAAATATCAGCTGTTGTGTTTTTTATTTATGTTCCATATAGGTTGTAGTGTTAGAAGTTTTGCTTTGGGATATAACCATACTTTCCCAAACGTATCTAAACTCTTATGCATGATATCATTTTTAGCAAATCATTTCTGCTTATCAATACTTATACAGTAGGCAACAAAAAGCGATTCCTGAATAGGATACTTAACCCTTACAAGGAACGTTACCGCCTCGAACAAAAACTTAAACCCTTATTTTTCTAAGCATACAACTGTCAAACTAAACATCATCATCCTTTTAGTCAAAATATATCATTATTTAAATTTCGGGACGAAATTTCTAAAAAGCAGGGGATACTGTAACATCCGTCAAAAACGGATTTACCAAACCCGCTCCGTTTATCAACCGAACAGTCAGTCAAAATTTTCGTTGCGAATTAAATGCCCGAAATAATTTTAAACGATACATAATCGATTATTATACGGGACTATATATTTAGTTTTTGAAAAACTGTTGAAAATCGCAAGATAAAAATGAAATGATCCAGCCGGGTTTCGAACCCGGGTCACTCGCCGAGTCACTCAGCGACTTATCTCACACACACAAACCACTGCGCCACTTGTTCTGTTTGGTAAATATTGAAATCATTTAATTGATAAAGTGACGTTACGAATTCAAAATCGGCGCCCATCAGTTCAGTCGTCGGAATCCCGGAAACCTCGCGAGTTTTTAACACCATTTTCAGTTATAACGTAAACCATTAACAAGACATCGGTTATAACCGATGTTTGAAGTCCGCGACCAAACCATAACCACCAGAAAATTTAAATCAATGAACCCAGTCGGAAATCAGACCAATACATCTCGATTTTCCCCTATAAATTCCCCCTCAACCCATTGAAAACCTTTTCGTTCAAAACCGCACTCTTTCTCGGCGAAAACTCCCTCGCCGGAACTTTTCTGTTCGTCGCCGGAAAACCGATTTCCTTATTTCTGAACCTCACTAAATCTTTTAAACTTATACCGGAGTCACCCATACCTTCTTCAAACCTTCTGGGGACTCGCTGCTGCAAGACACCTGACGCCGGAGCTTATTACTGTCGCCGGAGTTCTGCCGGAAAACAGAGGGTCCAGTCGGTATACTTCTCCGCCCAATTTCTTTTCCTTTTCACATTTATCTCACCGTAATGAACTGAAAAACACTAATAAACCGATAAAAACTTGGAACCAGTCGATTTCCGAACTCTGGTTCTATCTTGATGAAGAAGACGATGTATTTCCGTATCTTATAAGTATAATTAAAATCAGGATATTAATCGGTTTAGACACACAGTCCAGCGGTGGACTGTGTGCACATATAACGCAAAGGTCACGAGTTCGAATCCGGTTTCATACACGCTGCCTAAATAAAAATCAAATTTTTGTTTAACTGAACCGGAGTCGATACTGGTATATGTTAAGTATATTGATAACCGGAATAATAACCAAGTTAGACACACAGTCCAGCGGTGGACTGTGTGTTTGTTTATATCACTGGTCACGAGTTCGAGTCCGGTCTTCTGCACCGACTCGGACAATTATCTCTTCTTTTTAAATAAGGCAGAAAAGGAAATAACTAATTAGTATTTAAGTATAATAAAAATCGAATTATATAACATGTTGAACACACAGTCCAGCGGTGGACTGTGTGTTAGATTAAACCACAGGTCCCGGGTTCGAGACCTGTGGAGTGTATGTCCGATTCTTTTAAAACTGTTTTTAAAATAAAATGATTTTCGGTTTAAACTAATTAATATATATATATAATTAAAATCAGATATATAACGGGTTAGACACGTAGCTCAATTGGTAGAGCTGCGTGCACGCGTACGGGAGGTCTCGGGTTCGAGCCTCACTCAGCGCACTTGTATACATGATCGAACCGGTCAACGGTCAGGTCAACGGTCAACGGTCAGAAAAAAAATAAATTTTTTTTATTATTTTTATTTAATTATTTTAATTAAAAATCAATTAAAAATACTTAAAAATAACATTTTTAAGGTTAGAAAATAGCCTCAAACTCACAAAAATACGCCCAACAATCCCACTAAAATAGATTAATAAAACCCGTTTACTTACCAAACCATAATGCGATTTATCTAGGTTAAATCTCACTCGTGGTTAAAACCACTTCGCGTGCATTCAACGTCATCAACCGAACGCACCCACTGTGAGTGAATCTTACAACTCCCCCTTTTAAATTACATGTGTGTCATGTGTTATGAAAATAATTAATTTATTTATTTAAACTTGTGCCATACCACATCATGACTTAAACTTAGAATGTTTTATTGTTGTGATTTACTTATTTCCTTTTGTCAAATTATATGAAACTCATACATTAAGCCCATCAGTTCCTCGTGGGAGATGAGTAGAACATCGCGTGCTTCAAATCAAATTCATTATTGTTCATGTGTGTATCATTGAGTTTATATTGTTTGTAGTTGTGTCATTCATATTATCATGTTTATGCAATTCATTCATCAGGCCCCTCAGTTCCTCGTGAGAGACGAGTTGAGCATCGCGTGCCTCTAATTGTTCCATTATTGTTCATGAGTGTTTCATTTAATATCTTATGATTGTTGATTAAGTTACATCTAATTTTACTCATGTTTGGTTGTGCACATATTTCATAATCAATTTAAATAAATTTGTTCAAATGTTTTCCATATGATTCACTCGCCAACATTATGTTGATCCAAAAACCCTTTTACACATGATACAGGTGAACAGGTTGAAGCAAGGAAAACATAGGATATGCCTTAGAAGAGAACAAAGAAGTTTAGATTGTTAGTTAGATCATGTTGTAACATTTATTGTAAATTTCCATTTAAATTTGTATTAATGAATATGAAACGTTTAATAAATGTCATGAGCTTTGATGATAACCCAATCATGCCCCGATCACCTTTTCCGCTGCGGGTCGGGGTGTGACAACATCCCTTTCAAATGTTAGGGATACGGCCCGCCCGCCTTAACCATACGACGGAGTTTTTGGTCTTTGGCTTTCCCCCTAACCCTCTTCGGGGATCAGCTGCAATTAAAACATAAATAATTAGTAACAACATTTATAATATATGAAACATAACAACTAAAAAAATAATTAAAACATAAATAATTAAAAGACTTACCATCAAGCTCGTGCGTGCCTCTAAAAAATGATTTGGAAGCGGTGGATCACCGGCGCCGTCTCCCCATGTCCCCATGGGGCCAGATCGGCCATCAAATAAGCAAATATCAACAGTACCGAAATCATGATTCCTAAAAAGTTGCAAATGTTACAGCATGTGTATCTAATAGAAATTAATGATAAGTACAACAAGTGTAACTCATATTCAGATAAATATTTCAACAAGTGTTTATCAAAGTTAAACTTTTTTTTTTCAAACCTACACATAAACATTCAAATTATCAAGTTAAATATTTTTTTTCTCAAACCTAAACATAAACATATTTTTTTCAAACATAACCATAAACATAGAAATCATGAAACTTAAACATAATTTATACTACCAACACATAGACATACTTATAAACAAACATGTTGAACAAAAACACAAGATTTATACATACTTACATACACATTTGCATACTTTATATAAACATACATACTAGCATAAACATTTTTCACCAATTGCAAACATTTAGATGCACAATTGTTCGTCATTTACATACACCTACATACTAACTTGATACATTCATTCATAGACTTACATACACACATACATGCTTACATACACCTACATCAACAAATACATAGATTTCCATATACACATTTTCACCAAACACACTTACATTATACATTTTACATACAAACATTCATCCTTACATACACCTACATCAACAAATACATAGATTTCCATATACACATTTTTTACCAAACACACCTACATTATACTTTTTACATACAAACATTCATCCTTACATACACATTTACGTACCTAAACAAAAAATTATACAATTTCTAAACTTAACAAAAATACATATAAAACTAACCTTTTTTTAAAGTTTCAAGGATACGAAGACCACGGGGAAGAGGTGGTGTCGGAGAAATGATGGTGGTGACCGGAGAAGAGTGGTGGTGATCTGAGTTATATTCCACAAACACAAAAATACACAAAAAACGAGCAAAAATTAAAGCCTATAACATGTATATAACAAATGTAGAGAAGAAATTTAACATAAATATAGTTAAACTAACCGATTTGGGCAAAAGATGGGTGTCTCCGACGGAGCTCAGGCGTTTTGTCGAGGGAAAAATGAAGAAGGAGGGAAGAAATGCGTTGATATTGGGTTTGTACGTTAAGACCATTACCGGCGACACCCTATCGCCACTATTGGTACTATCGTCGCCGCTACTGGTTGAACCTGGATAACATTTGTGTGGCTAGGGTTTATTGTGGTTTAGGGATCTTTAGCGGAGACGGCGTCGCCGCTAATGGTCTAATGTTTGTCGCCGCTATTGCCTGTTGAATCCCCAACCGTCAGATCTAGAAAAATGATCAACGACTGGGGTTTGGTCTGAGGGCCCGGGACACGGATCAACCAATAGCGCCGACACTTGGCCTGTCGCCGCTAATGGTGTCGCCACTAAAACCGGTGGTTTCTTGTAGTGTTAATCAACTTACAAAGAATTTAGCATGTGAATGGGCCAAAGATAATATTCGGGTTAATAGTGTGGCACCATGGTTCATCAAAACCCCACTTGTCGAAAGTGTAACATACTTTCCCATACTCTCTTTCTCCACCATATTTTTTTACGTTTAAGGTGTACATGGTCTGGTTCAACTAGTTTTGAAGAAAAATGGGAAACTAAAATGTTAGATTGGCTGAACGGACGAACGGTCAAAATGGTTTTGTTTAGGCGGTTTGAACCAACTTTTGACTTTTATCCAAAATGATCCGTTTATATTAAGTTTTAAATTTGATAAAAATTGTTATATATGCATAATTGTATAGGCCAAAAATGTTGGTAAATCAAAGTTTAAACGCAACAATCGACACACGAGATTTGTGAGAACAACTCACGACTCTTTTAGTATCAATCAAATGAAAAACTGAACAAGGAATTTCAATATCCCTACATCTATCTTTATACTAAAAACTATCCTTGATAAATAAGTTATTCTAGTTAAACTCAAACTATAAAAGTAGATTACTAGATAAACATCGCAAACTTAACGAACTATTAAAAATAAATTAAGACTTACCTATTGGCTCTTTAGCCAATTCGCAACTTCAACCATTTAATTCTTTCGACTTATCAAGATTAACCCTTCATGTTTGGTCGGTTTGGTATGTACAGTCCGTTCAAGTTGCAAACCATGGATTGAACTGTCAAACCCATTTGTCAAAAGCTGGGCCAACCGACCCAACCGATTTGCATTGTTTTTTGCATTGAGCACCCCTAATTAAGGGGTCCTGTAAAAATGTTTAACTGAAATAGTTTGTTTTGTGTAGATGCTAAGCGATAAACACTTTTTGGATAGAGTGATATCTACAACTCCACTGGAACGTCCTGGAGAAACAAACGAGGTTTCATCAATGGTGGCATTCCTCTGTATGCCTGCTGCTTCGTATATCACTGGACAAACAATTGTTGTGGATGGAGGATTTACGATTAACGGTTTCCCATGATCCCATTTTATTTTATGTTTACAGACTTTGGTAATGATCTGTATTCGTTCCTATGTTCAATAATGGATCATAATCTATTTGTTTTTTAATGATTTTTAATTTTATGATTTTGTTTAGGGTTGAGTTTTAGTTTGGAGAAGGGGCGTGCATGGGTCGATTTTGGTTTAATCCTAATCACAACTGTGATTTTGGTTTCAGAAAAGGCGTTAGTTTTCGTTTTTCGGCTTTTGGTTTTATGCATGGGTTCAGTTCAGTTATGAGGTGGTTGTTAGTTATACATTTTGGCTTGAAATGTTTTTATTAATTGCTTATGATCAATAAATTTGGTTACGAATTTTTTGGCCTAAAATAATGAATTTCGCTTGAAATCAACAAAGAACATTCAAACAAGTTTGGTGCGGTTTGATTCTTAGTTTCTGTTATACATACAAAAAAACAGATGTTATTTAAAATCTCAAACATGACCTACTGATTAAGAAATAAACAGTAGATGAAGCATTCTCTTCCCAAATATAGTGAATCTTGAAACTAATCAGAACATCTGTTGAATACATGTTAACATCTGTTCAAGCCCGAACCACTGTTGAAGAAGAAAAAAACATTGATCAAATGGCCAAAACCCTGTTGAAGCAAAACTCTCTTCAAGATGACCAAACACCAATTTTGGCCAAACAGATATTTGGAACAAAGCAACAGCGGTTTGAAGATAAGAGGCTTCATCAATACAACAGTCCTTGTGTTATAACAGACTTTTCATGTAATAGATCAGATGTTAGATATCTGCAGATGTTTGCTAACACAGCAGATGTTTGTTAACATCTGTGGAATCTTTTTTATTATGAATGTTAGATATCACTATAAGGGTGATGTTAGCTTATTGCAAACAGACCTTCTGTACTTAATATAAATAGATCTCACCTGTTAGAGATCTATTCATCACTTTACCACTTTCTCTTTTGTATGAACATAATTGTGTGTGATCAGGCTGTGGGGGAGATTGTATAATCATCATACTGTAATTAAAATCATTTGATTCTCAATAGAAACTAGTTGTTAATATATCTTCCTATTAAAACCACACGTATTAAAACAAAGATCCTACGGTTTCAGGTTGGTGTTGTTATGATGTATAATTGAAATTGAGCTAATTTTCGATTAAAAAAATCAAAACCGACTCGCTAGTTATTGCAGTGCAGTTTTATTGTTTAATCCGGTTTCAAGTCTCAATCCTTGTTTGGTCACTCTAGTCTCAAGAATGGTAGTAACACATTTTGTGATTGATTATATGTGTTATATGCATATGAGAAATGTGGAAATATCAAAGAAACTTAGGTAAGAAGAAAAAGAAGAAAGAAGATAATGGTAAAACGATAAATAGTTTATAACTTCTCGTATTAGTGATTTTTCTCTCTCATGAGGCAAAAATTAAGTTGTCTTGAGAAAAAATTATCTTACATATATCCACAACTATCCTTCACCATAAATTAAATTGTCTTGAAAAATATATTTAAAAAATGAGATATATGTTTAATTATTTAGCTAATTTAATAAAATAATAAATTAACTAAAATTATATATTTAACTATATGTCTTTACAATAACATTAAATACACATATTGAATGTAGTATTTGTTTTGGTTTAAAACTTATCATTTTTATTCGTACAAAAAATTATTCTCATTTAAATTCTTCACTATGAAACAGATCAATAGGAGCGGAATTGAGTTAATTTTCTTTGTCTTGTTGAAAAGAGGGCATGATGTCCGTGATGGTGGGACGAAACTCTTGTTGAAGAAAGGAGAAGTAGGTATGCCAATCATGTTGGATTTGTGGGTTAACTTAGTTCACGTTGAAGGGTTTAATTGGTAAACCCGAGTACAACCCATGTATTTACTAGTGTCCAAGATATCACTCCTAACCCGAACATAAAATCATAAAACGGAAACACCTTTTGTGTAACTCATCCATTTAAGCGAGTCAATCGAATTAATGAGTTCTAAAGGTTGACAAATAAATATAGGTTGATATGATTTTATGGGTTAGCATGACTGTTTAGAAAAAAAACTTGATGTATTAATGGAAAAGTACGTTATAACTAATAACAGAAGCTATTGATTATAGTGTTGCATCGGAGGTATTAAAAATTATAAGGTTAAATAATAAAAGCAACACATATATATATCGGTGATGAAGAATAATAAATAGTAATTTTATTTTTATAATAATATATAGTTTTTATTTTTTTATTTATATATTATTATATTTACTTTTAATAACATATTTTTAGTTTTTTTTCCTTTTTTAAAACCATTTATTTCTTTCACTTTTTTTAATAATTCTTTTTTTTATTTTTTAGAACATATATTAATTTAATTTGATACTTCTTTAATAATTTACGTTTATAGTTTTTTTAAAACTTATGTACGTAGTTGTGCTTAATTTTTTCCATGACATTCGGTTATAAGTTTTGTTAAAAACGAAATTGTACTCAAAATAAAGTATTTATTTAGTATAATAAAACGGTACGATGATAAACTGAAGAGTTCTAATATTATTATAAGAATTCAACCCACATGATTCTGAGATATTTTCACATATTTAATGGTTTGTAGATAAATGTTCCATTCAACAAGTACATGATCATAGTGAAAGAACAAAATTGTAGAGGTTTTATTGACTCGGACAATTTGATGATGGGTGGAAAAGGCAGGAATTCAAACGGTTCAACAAAAAACTTTTTAGAAACCATCCTATGCGCTAACTTCACATGGGCTGGCTGGATTTATTTATTACAAATTTAGAATATTAAATGACACTTGTCATTATTTTATAAACCAACACATAAACTAAGAAATGTCAAATCATAAGGTTAAATATAAAAATAAATTAGTGGAAATTCCTCAATGCCATGCAACGAAAAATCTGTATATATTACAAAATGTTAAGGTTTATTTGCAGTGATATTAGATTTAGTTATGCAAAAATTGTCTCATGATATTTAGTTAATAAAAACATAATATACAAAAAGAGAGATCTAGGCTTTATTGTTGTTGGTTATTCAAAGTACGTGGAATACAAAAAAAAAAAAAAAAAAAAAATCTTGTCTTCATCCTTGTTGGCAGTGGAAGTATGTAATTCTATTCCGTCAAAGCTACTCATCCAAGCATGTGAGAAAATCATTTAGGATATAGAGAAATACTTTTGATTGAATACAAATCCATTATAATCTTAAACCCTAAATACAAAATACCAAAAAAAAAAAAAAATCTTGCCGTCACCGCCGCCCAATAGGCGAGGTGCGTAATTATATTTGGTTGAAGTTACCGATCATAGCACATGCGAAAGTCATTTACAATACCAAAAATTACTTTATTTTGAGCATATTCTAATTTCAACTAAAAGTTTAATAAAAGAAAATATCAAATTTAATAAAAAGAAGTTAATGTCTAGTGTTCATCGTTATCATTATCGGATAGCCGAGGTACATAGTTATATTCCGCTAAAAGTTACCGACTAAAGCATGTACAAAAGTCGTTTATAAAACTAAGAAATACTTTATTATGAATACACTTTCGTTTTCAATTAATTTTTTTTTAGAAAGTTAGAAAAAGAATTAAACATAATTATTTACTTACAACTATTTAAAATCTTAACAACCAAAAGTTATTAAAAATATAACAATATGATAAATGAACTATTACTTTTTTATTTTTAAAGTTAGACGTGTCTACAACGAAGCGTGAGATGGCACTTAGAATATATTATTATATATATATTATATTTATATTATATAGGTTGTATGAATAGTATGTTTAATTTTTTTAATATTATATAGCATTTTATTATTTTATTTTAATATGATAATAGTTTCTTATTAGATTTAGTTTTAACATTAAATATATTAAAGAATATTATTTTGGTATCGTAATACTGGTACCATAATGAAACGAACCGATATCGATCGAACAACAACGTATCGTTATGGATATTTGTTTTTATGGTTTTCAATCGATGTAAATATATGTTAATTGCTATACTGAGTGTCAGTATCGTTATGGTACTGTAATCAACCAATCGATATTGACTGACTGAAAGCCTGCTGCGAAGCGCGAAAAAATCCAACTATATAACAATTAATGAAAGGTTTTATGAATAGTGGCCAATTTTGTCTTTTATGGTTTTTTTTGTTTTGTTTTTTCCTTGCTATCAACGAAACCGGTATTATTATTTGCTTTTATCGATTATCACTTTTATGGTTTTCGATGAGTATAGCATAACGACCAAACTCACGCCACGTAGCACAGGGAAAAACGATCAAACCCCGCCGCGTAGTGCGATGGGAAAAACCTATTTTTTATTTTTTTAGTTTGTATTATCGGAACCAATATCTAAATTCGCTTGTATGGTTTTCCAATGAGCCGAGCCGATAACGACCAAAGTCAAACCATGTAAAATGAGGGAAAACCGATCATACTTGCGTCGTGTAATGTGGGGGAAAACCCGGTATTGATATTCGCTTTTATCAATCTTCGCTTTTATGGTTTTCAAAGAGTCGAGCCGATAATGACCAAATCACATTGCGTAGCACAGGGGAAAAAACCAAACTCCCGCGTGTTGCGTGAGGGAAAACCTAATTTTTTAATTGGTATTATCGGAACCGATATCGATATTCGTGTAACATCCGTCAAAAACCGGGTTATCCAAACCCGCTTCGTTTATTAAACCGAATAATCAGTTATAAATTTTGTCGTGTATTTAATGCTCAAATTAATTTTGTACGATACATAATTAATAAACAAATTAGAATTTTAAAACATAATTATTAAATAACAAAAAAATAACAAATTAAAAAAAATGTGGAGACGCCGGGTTTCGAACCCGGGTCACCCACAAGTTTTAACCCACACAACTTTCACCGCTCCGCCACACGCACATTAGTGCTAAAATTGAAAACCCTTAAATCTTATGTAAGAAAAGACCCGCAACTTCAGTTTCCGAATCCACTCGTCGAAACCAAATCGCGGGAATTATGGAAGAAACGCTTTCTGATTGATCGCAAATGGGTATAACCGATGATAAACATCAGTTATAACCGAAAACTCAAATCAATTTCATTCATGAACCGTGAATTTCATAACCGATAACTTGAAATCACCTCTACTTAAAAATACCTTCAGTCAGGAAAACCCAACTCGCTTATTCACTCGAATCAACTCTCAACACACTCGCTAACCTCTCTACAAGTCCCTAATTAGCAAGAACACCTCGCCGGAATTCTCTGCAAGTCGCCAGAAAACCGAATCCATTCATCCCTTCTGCCTTACTCTAAAATAAGACCTCTAGAGCTCAGACAGAAAGCACCACACTCACCTCAAACTCTCTGTAGATCCTCTGTCACAAGTTACACTTCGCCGGAATAATCTGCTATCGTCGGAAGTCAACCGGAATTTACTGTCGGAGTTAAACCGAAAGGTCTAACACCTCGCCCAATCGGTACAAACATTTAACTTTCTTCAATACTGTTTATATGCATTTGTTTAAAACTGGGAATCGAAATTATGTGGGCTAACAGTCGGGATTGGGAGTTCTGGGTTGTTTTAACGAAGAAGATGAAGTTTAGGTTGTGTATATATTTAATCTAAATCGGGTTATATCTCGGGTTAGACACACAGTCCAGCGGTGGACTGTGTGCATTTGAAACATAGAGATACCGAGTTTGAGTCTGTCCTTGTTCCGATTCGTCACAGTATTCAAAACTTTTTATAAAACCCAAATACGGAACCTTTCAGTTAGTATATAAGATTAATAAAAACAAGTATTTTAACCAGGTTAGACACACAGTCCAGCGGTGGACTGTGTGCAAACTTAAACCACAGGTCACGGGTTCGAAACTCATCATGCGCACCGGTTCGACTAGTTTAAAAACCTTTTTAATTAAATAAAATTCTGAATAATCTGAGTAGTATATAAATATAATTAAAAACGTAAACATTTCGAGTTAGACACGTAGCTCAGTTGGTAGAGCTGCGTGCACGCGTACGGGAGGTCACGAGTTCGAACCTCACTCAGCGCATATAATAAACACGGTCCGACCGTCAACGGTCCGGTCAACGTCAACGCTCGGTCAACGGTCAAAGTCAAAAAGTCAACATTTTTATATATTTTTTTTATTTATTTATTTAATTTAAAAATCAATTAAAAATACTTAAAAATAATATTTTTAAAGTTAGAAAATGTCCTTAAATTCACAAAAATAAATCTAGAAATCCTATCAAGGTTATGAATTAAAGTTATTAATCTCAAATAAAATCCATTTATTTATCGAACTATTATGTTATTATTTAGGTTAATTTCCTTGTCGATTAAATCCAAATTCGTGCGCGTTCATCATCAATCCAAGAAACGCAACCACTGTGAGTGAATTCTTACAAATTCCCCTTTTTATTCATGTTTTGGGGTGTATCATGTGTCGCTTAAATTAATTCGCTTATTCAAACTCGTGCTATACCATTATATGATCTAAACTTAGAATGTAAATATTGTTTATTGTGATGTATTACATATTGTCAAGTTGTATGCAAATTATTTATTAGGCCCATCAGTTCCTCGTGGGAGACGAGTTGAACAACGCATGCCTCAAAACTCATTCATTAGGCCCATCAGTTCGTTGAACAACGCTTGCCTCAAAACTCATTCATTAGGCCCATCAGTTCCTCGTGGGAGACGAGTTGAACAACGCGTGCCTCAAAACAATCAATTGTTGTATGTGTGTGCAATATTTAATATTATGTGTTTTGTGAATAAATTTACATCTACATTTACTCATATGTGGTTATGCACTTTATTTTATAATCAATACAATAAACACGTTTAAATGTTTTCATAGGATTCACTCGCCAACTTTTTGTTGACCCAAAAACCATTTTTACACATGATACAGGTGGACAGGATGAAACAAGGAACACATAGGAAAGTGGCTTAGAAGAAAAATAATGAAGTCTAGAAAGATGTATAGAACATGTTGTACTTGTATGATTTGATTGTATGATCTTCTTTAAAATTGTAATAATAAATATGAAACATTATAATAAATGTCATGAGCTTTGATGAAAACCCAATTATGCCCCGATCACCTTTTTCCGCTGCGGGTCGGGGTGTGACAGATTGGTATCAGAGCTTTTGACTATAGGGATATAGGATAGGTTATTAGACCCTTAGAGCCTATACTATAGTTGATTAGATTTTAATTGTTTATGTGGTTACATGCAAACTCATGATGTTTATTTCTTTCATATTTTTTACATACACAAATGCATGCAAACACTTCCAATATTACATTTTGTGATACATAATGAATTATACTTACAGTCAAACATACATACTTACATACATATTCATCATACATATTTCAATGTTCACATATTCAAATCACCTTCATACTTCCGTTATTCAAGATTTTGTCGCATTTTTCATTTTTCAAATCTCATCAAAGTGAGTTCTGCGACGGGCATGTAGTAACTGTAAGGGTACAAGTACCGGTAGTCGGAACGTCCTGTCTAGGTTGGCATTCGTATAAATCCAATATAACGGACCAGTTTGCCTACCTGGGGACTAACGATGAGAATACGAAGGACCTATTAGGCCAAAGCATGCCACACCAAACGTCGTTCGAACAAACCCGACTTTGAGTTGTCACCTTGTCCACACCTGGATGCACTCCGAATCTCATACGTTACATACATATTTCTTGATTTTCTCCGGGTTTTAGTGTACGTAACCAAGCTAACACATGCGAACCATATGAAAAACCCGGTAATCATGGGGGCCCACATGATTACGAAGGTGAAGTATGGCGGCATGCAAGGCCCAATTACGAGCAAAGCCCAAGACATCCTATGGATGTAGTAGATTTATTATTCTATTTTATTTTATGAATGTTCATTCCTAAATACGACACATGACCCCTAAAACGTCCAACTCATACTCTTGAATGTATTCCTTGTAGATGTCTTCTAATCTCGCTCGTAGGAAGATGAGATTAGGAAAAGCCCGCGAGCGCATGGCTGCCCAAATCGCTCAACAAATGGCTGCCGTAATACCCAACATTGTAGTTCAAGTTCAACAAGCCCTTACCGCTAATCCCGTTAATCAAGAAGATCAAAATGTTATTAACCCTCCCCCAAGTACCACTAAATGCACCTTCAAACATTTCAAATCCTGCGACCCTCCAAAATACGAAGGGACTGAAGGTGTCACCGCTCTCCTCCATTGATTTGAGGAAATGGAAAACACTTTTCTAAATTGCGATTGCCCCGATGATCGCAAAGTGCGATATGCTACCGGTCGTTTACTTGGAATAGCACTTACATGGTGGAATACAGAGAAGGCCAAACGAGGTGTTGAAGATGCTATGACTTTGACTTGGGAAGAGTTGAAGGAAATCATGACAAGACGGTTTTTGCCCAAGAAGCGAAATCAAGAAATTGGAGGATGAGTTCTATTCTTTGAAACAAAAGGAAGGCGACCACACCACATACAACAAGAGATTCCTTGAGTTAAATCAAATGGTCCCCAACTTGTTCACTCCCCTCTACCGTTTGATCGAGCACTACATTCGAGGTCTTCCTTAAAAAATTCAAGACTCTGTAATAAGTACCACACCTGCAACTTTGGAAGCAGCAATGGAGTTAGCTACAGAGCTCACCGAGAACCGCATACGAAATAAGGACTTCAAGGAGGAGAAGAAGAAGGATAAAGCATCAACTGAAACCTCAAACTCCACCCAAACCGAATCCCCTTCTCAACCTATTGCTAAGAGAAAACGAGATGGACAAATCTTCGCTGTCACCCAACACAATCAACCAGCCTCACAAGCCGTACCCCTCCAAGCTATCCCAATCACTCAAGTAGCACCCAACTCAACTTACCCAAATAAGAAACCTTACCTTGGACCTCACCCTCAATGCAACACCTGTTTTTATCACCATCCATCTACCTTACCTTGTCGACTATGTGCGAATTGTGGACGCTATGGTCATTTGAGCAAGGTTTGCCGCACCTCTCAAAACCCAACCTCACCCCCTACTCAAAACATGATCCAAACAAATCAACAACCCCAATACCCCATGTTCCCATATGTTCGAGCTTGTTTCAATTGTGGCGACCCTACCCACTTTAGAAACACGTGCCCTCGTTGGGTTAACATCATAAACGCCCAAGCTCAAGCAAACCCAGTTAACCAAGCAAATCAAGAAAACCTAACCACTAGGCCACCAGCAAGAGGAAGAGTTTTCAACATCAACGCCAATCCTGTTGAAGATAATGACGGCCTAAACGAACCACCCAACTAGTCTTCTTCACCAAAACTCAAGATTCAACTCCAACCGCTTAGTTTTTTATGTTTTTCTTTATGTTATCTCAATTTTCACGTATCTCAATTATAAATTTGAAATTTATCCAAGAATCTTAATGCGAATTACTATTTCAGTTTTGTTTTATACTCATTGATTTAACATTCATATCATCATACCTCACGACGTATCTGCGTTTCATCATTTAAAGAAGATGGGCTGTGTCTCACTTCTACATAGACTAACCTCTTCATCATAACAAACGAGAGAGGTACTGTCATTATTTAAACATGTATACTTTCAGAATTAAGACTCAAGCTTTGGTTGTTGTGTTTGTTTATGTTCTAGAGTCACATAGAACTAATCATAACTTACTGATAAAACCAATGAAAATTTGACAAGAATATGGTGGATACGCCCCTGGTACTTCCTATATATAAGTATTCGTGCCAAAGGATCAGAGGCATTGTCAGGCAGTTATGAGAGGTTCCATGTAGGTTTTAGTGGTAGAAGTTTTGTTTTAGGATATAACCTTATCTTCCAAACGTATCGATTCTCTCAAAACTCTTAGTGCATGAGATCATACCTAGTCAATCAACTCTGTTTATCAATATTTCCTATATTAGGCATCAAAGAGCGATTCCTGTAGCAGGGTATTCAACCCTTACTAGGAACGTTACCGCCTCAAATAAAAATTTAAACTCTTAACCCTCTTCTAAGTATGTAATTGCCAAAACTACCCTCCTTTTGGAGTCAAACATACCACTACTTAAATTTCGGGACAAAATTTCTAAAAGTAGGGGATACTGTAACATCAGTCAAAAACCGGGTTATCCAAACCCGCTTCGTTTATTAAACCGAATAATCAGTTATAAATTTTGTCGCGTATTTAATGCTCGAAATTAATTTTGTACGATACATAATTAATAAACAAATTAGAATTTTAAAACATAATTATTAAATAACAAAAAAATAACAAATTAAAAAAAATGTGGAGACGCCGGGTTTCGAACCCGGGTCACCACAATTCACCACACAACTTTCACCGCTCCGCCACACGCACATTAGTGCTAAAATTGAAAACACTTAAATCTTATGTAAGAAAAGACCCGCAACTTCAGTTTCCGAATCCACTCGTCGAAACCAAATCGCGGGAATTATGGAAGAAGCGCTTTCTGATTGATCGCAAATGGGTATAACCGATGATAAACATCAGTTATAACCGAAAACTCAAATCAATTTCATTCATGAACCGTGAATTTCATAACCGAAAACTTGAAATCACCTCTACTTAAAAATACCTTCAGTCAGGAAAACCCAACTCGCTTATTCACTCGAATCAACTCTCAACACACTCGCTAACCTCTCTACAAGTCCCTAATCAGCAAGAACACCTCGCCGGAATTCTCTGCAAGTCGCCAGAAAACCGAATCCATTTCATCCCTTCTGCCTTACTCTAAAATAAGACCTCTAGAGCTCAGACAGAAAGCACCACACTCACCTCAAACTCTCTGTAGATCCTCCGTCACAAGTTACACTTCGCCGGGATAATCTGCTATCGTCGGAAGTCAACCGGAATTTACTGTGGAGTTAAACCGAAAGGTCTAACACCTCGCCCAATCGGTACAAACATTTAACTTTCTTCAATACTGTTTATATGCATTTGTTTAAAACTGGGAATCAAAATTATGTGGGCTAACAGTCGGATTGGGAGTTCTGGGTTGTTTTAACGAAGAAGATGAAGTTTAGGTTGTGTATATATTTAATCTAAATCGGGTTACATCTCTGGTTAGACACACAGTCCAGCGGTGGACTGTGTGCATTTGAAACATAGAGATACCTAGTTCGAGTCTGTCCTTGTTCCGATTCGTCACAATATTCAAACCTTTTTATAAAACCCAAATACGGAACCTTTCAGTTAGTATATAAGATTAACAAAAACAAGTATTTTAACCAGGTTAGACACACAGTCCAGCGGTGGACTGTGTGCAAACTTAAACCACAGGTCACGGGTTCGAAACTCATCATGTGCACCGGTTCGACTAGTTTAAAAACCTTTTTAATTAAATAAAATTCTGAATAATCTAAGTAGTATATAAATATAATTAAAAACGGAAACATTTCGGGTTAGACACGTAGCTCAGTTGGTAGAGCTGCGTGCACGCGTACGGGAGGTCACGAGTTTGAACCTCACTCAGCGCATATAATAAACACGGTCCGACCGGTCAACGGTCAACGCTCAACGCTAGGTCAACGGTCAAAGTCAAAAAGTCAACATTTTTATATATTTTTTATTTATTTATTTAATTTAAAAATCAATTAAAAATACTTAAAAATAATATTTTTAAAGTTTGAAAATGTCCTTAAATTCACAAAAGTAAATCTAGAAATCCTATCAAGGTTATGAATTAAAATTATTAATCTCAAATAAAATCCATTTATTTATCGAACTATTATGTTATTATTTAGGTTAATTTCCTTGTCGATTAAATCAAATTCGTGCGCGTTCATCATCAATCCAAGAAACGCAACCACTGTGAGTGAATTCTTACAAATTCCCCTTTTTATTCATGTTTTGGGGTGTATCATGTGTCGCTTAAATTAATTCGCTTATTCAAACTCGTGCTATACCATTATATGATCTAAACTTAGAATGTAAATATTGTTTATTGTGATGTATTACATATTGTCAAGTTGTATGCAAATTATTTATTAGGCCCATCAGTTCCTCGTGGGAGACGAGTTGAACAACGCATGCCTCAAAACTCATTCATTAGGCCCATCAGTTCGTTGAACAACGCGTGCCTCAAAACTCATTCATTAGGCCCATCAGTTCCTCGTGGGAGACGAGTTGAACAACGCGTGCCTCAAAACAATCAATTGTTGTATGTGTGTGCAATATTTAATATTATGTGTTTTGTGAATAAATTTACATCTACATTTACTCATATGTGGTTATGCACTTTATTTTATAATCAATACAATAAACACGTTTAAATGTTTTCATAGGATTCACTCGCCAACTTTTTGTTGACCCAAAAACCATTTTTACACATGATAAAGTGGACAGGGTGAAGGAAGCAACACATAGGAAAGTGCCTTAGAAGAAAAATAATGAAGTCTAGAAAGATGTATAGAACATGTTGTACTTGTATGATTTGATTGTATGATCTTCTTTAAAATTGAATAAATAAATTTTAAATAAGTCATGAGCTTTGATGAAAACCCAATCATGCCCCGATCACCTTTTTCCGCTGCGGGTCGGGGTGTGACAATTCGCTTTTATGGTTTCCGATGAGTTAAGTTGATAACGGTCAAAGTAACTTCACGTAGCATAGGGAAAAATCGATCATACTCCCACCACATAGCATGGGGGAAGGCTGAGTATACTCCCACCGCGTATCGCAGGGGAACCTTATCAATCTTCACTTTTATAATTTTCGATAAGCCGAGCCAAAAACGAGTAAAGTCACATCACGTACACAGGGAAAAATGATCAAACTTCCGCCTCGTAGCGGGAAAAAAAAAACTAGTATATATAATTGGACAACCTTATCAATCTTCACTTTTGTTGTTTCTTTTTTTTCTTTTTTCTCTTTTAGGGTTTAAACTTTTAATGATATTTTTGCTTTTTTTTCATTGGTATATCAGAACATGTATTGATATTCTCTTTGAATGAGTAGAGCCAGTAACGACCAAAGTCACGCCGCGTACTACGGGTAAAACGATCAAACTCTCGCTTGGGAAAAACCTATTTTTATTTTTTTCTAACTGGTACAGAATCGATATCGGTATTTACTTATATCGATCTTTGCTTTTTGGTTTTCCAATGAGTCGAGCTTATAACGAACAAAGTCACGCCGTGTAACACGAGGGAAACCAGTCATATTGCCGCCATAGCGATATTGCTTTGGGTATATGTATGTGTCAGTATAAATTTAAGTTGGTTTACGTTTCCACACAAATTTTGTCAGGTCAAATATAATACGTTTTCACGCAAACTTTTATGTACGTTTTTAGTTGATCTACGTTTTGACATAAATGCTTTTTGAAAACAAGTTGGATTAAATATGATACGTTTTCATTAGACGGTATAAATTCGAATTACCTTACGTTTCAACGCCGCCGCAACGCACGAGAGAAATTTACTAGTTACATATGAATACTAGGTGGTTATGAATAGTAGTTGGTAAATTTTAAGCATTTGTTTTTTGTCACACCACGACCCGCAGCGGAATAAGAGTCGGGGCATAATTGGGTTATCACCAAAGCTCATGACATTTACTAATATGTTTCATATTTATTAAAGTCAAAGTTACATTTCTAAATATCCAAACATGTCCATACAATACAAAGATAATAAACCAAACATAACAATCCCAAACTCTAAATCATTTTATTCTTCTAGTCCAATCCTATGTGTTCCTGTCTGCAGCTGGCTCACTTGTATCATGTGTAAAAATGGGGGTTTTTGGGTCAACATAAGTTGGCGAGTGAACCTTATTAGATAAACATTTGTTAATGATTTACTTGTTAGTTTATCAATGAAAAATTGTGCATAATCATAAATGAGCAAATGTAAATAATCAAGCAGTGGCAAATAGCAATCACAACTATAACATACAATAACATATGATAGCATACATGAACATACCAACATCATACGATAAATAACATAAATGAAACTGTGCGATCAAGGCTCAATCAAACGGAGCCGATCGTATTGCATGTACTGAAAATGAAAAATGTCTGTGCGATCAAGGCTCAATCAAACGGAGCCGATCGTATGTGGGCATGCCAGGTTCAACCTCATAATGAAATGGGGAACATGCTCAACGCTCATAATGTAATGGGGAGCGGCGGCCTATGAAATTGCATGTACTGAAAATAATAAATTGCATCCAACAATAACTACACAACAGTTAAAACAAACTGAATACACAAGTTCATGATATGATGTATGCACAATGGTTTAATTATAATATATGTAACAAGACACATGATACACCCCAAAACGTGATTAAAACGGGGAATTTGTAAAGAGTCACTCACATTGGGTGCGTTTGAATGGAGATAATAAGATGCGCGCGAATCGGAAGAATTGAACAACGAGAATTCTAACCTAAATAATAACGGAAAATATAGTAAATGAGTGGATTTTATTAAGGATTTTAATGGAATTTTTAGATATATTTTTGTGAGTTTAAGGCTATTTTCTATCTTTAAAAATGTTATTTTTAAGTATTTTTAATTGATTTTTAAATTAAACTAAATAAATAAAAATAAAAAAAATTGTTTATTTTGCGTTGACCGTTGACTTGTTGGACCGGTTCGGTCAGCGAAATTGTTTGCGCCGGGTGAGGCTCGAACCCGAGACCTCCCGTACACGTGCACGCAGCTCTACCAACTGAGCTAGGTGTCTAACCCGAAATAATCTTGTTTTTAATTATATTTATATACTAATTCGGTTTAACCAAAATTCTTTTAATTTCAAAAACATTTTAATTCAACGAACCGGTGACAGTATCAGGTTTCGAACTCGCGACGTGTGACTTAGTGTTGCACACAGTCCACCGCTGGACTGTGTGTCTAACCTGGTTATTATCTCTTTTTTTATTATACTTAACAACTAACAGAGTTAACCCGGTTTAGTTTTAACCAAAAAGGCATTTTATTACATAAGGAGTGCGTGTATCAGGGATCGAACTCGGGACATGCCTGTGTATTTTGCACACAGTCCACCACTGGACTGTTTGTCTAACCCGTTTAAAATACCAATTTTAATTATACTTATAGTGTTATCACAGTCATCTTCTTCATTGAATTTTATAGGCAGTCGATTATACCGTTATATCTTGTGTAGTTCGATTGTTAAACATTGTACAATCTAATATGAAATGGTAGAAACGAATATTAGAGGTGAACATACCGATGAACGGTTTATTCCAGAATTTTCCCGGGAATGTGTCGGTCCCTGTTTTTATGCTCTTCAACTGAACAAGACAATTAACCGTTTTGATTAGCTAATCGTGAAATTGAAGTGATCAGCAAATGTTAACAGAGGGTTTGAATGCCCTTACCGATTCTCAGATGAATATAGAGATTTTCAGAATCTTTCCGGCGAACTGAAATTAGCTGAATACAGTGCCTGAATTCGATTTCAATTGAGAGGTTTAAGTTAGAAATAGCCTAACAATTGTTGAACTACGATATTGAAAGATTTACCGTTTGAGGATGAATACGGTTTTCCGGCGAATTTTGCAGAAAATTCAGGCGAACTGATTTAAGCGTTCTGACGAACTGAAAGTGTGACGAAAGTGAAATGGAATGTTGGTATGATGTTTCTAAGTCGCGAGAGGGGTCTGGAGTTGAAGTAATTGGGACTTTGATTCTTTTCGGTTATAAAAACCGATAGTAATGAAAATTGATGTTCAATCACTTCTGAATTGATTAAAGACATCGGTTCATCGTTATAAACGTGAATGTGCGAGTAATCAAACGATTTGACGATTGAATTTCCGATTTCCGTTTCTCAGTTGGCGCAACCGGTTTAACCGAGTTTGTGTATAAATGTTATTTGTTTCCTAGGGATAACAGAAAATAACAAGTGGCAGAGTGGTGATGCGAGTGTGTGTTAAGATCGTTGGATCCAGTTCTGGCTGACCCGGGTTCGAGTCCCGGCAGCAACATATCCTTTTTATTTATTTTGTTTTAACTTTTTACCAAATATAATTTTTATACTTTAGTTTATTTATTAATTATGTATCATTTTAAATCAAAATAATCATAAATATTCAACGTGACATTTACAACTTGATATTCGATTACAAAACGGAGCGGGTTTTAGAAACCCGTTTTTGACAAATGTTACAGTATCCCCTACTTTTAGGAATTTCGTCCCGAAATTTAAGTAGTTGAAGTATTAGGAAAAAGATGCGGGTATTTTTCACGCATTGAGTCTTCACGTTCCCAAGTAAACTCAGGTCCCCGTTTCGACTCCCAGCGTACCCTAACAATTGGAATGCGACTTCGTCGTAGACGTTTCTCTCCGAAGTCCATGATCTCTATTGGTCTTTCAATAAAATGCATAGATTCATCAATCTGAATATCTTCCAGAGGAATGTGGAGGTTTTCATCAGCGAGGCACTTCTTCAAGTTTGATACGTGGAATGTGGGATGAATCCTGTTGAGTTCTTCTGGTAGATCAAGCTTGTATGCTACAGGTCCGACTCTTTCGAGTATCTTGAAAGGTCCTACGTAGCATGGTGCTAGCTTGCCCTTTTGACCAAAACGAACTACTCCCTTCCACGGTGATACTTTTAGAAGTACATGATCACCAATGTTAAACTCTAAAGGCTTCCGTCGTTTATCTGCATAATCTTTTGATGACTTTGGGCCGCTAGAAGATTGTTTCGGATTTGATGGATCTTGTCTGTGGTTTCTTGGATCAATTCTGGACCAGTGATTTGAGCTTCCCCAATTTCGTGCCAACATACAGGAGATCGGCACTTGCGACCATATAAGGCTTCAAAAGGTGCCATGCCGATGCTTGAATGATAGCTGTTGTTGTACGAAAATTCAACTAATGGTAGGTGGGCGTCCCAATTTCCCTTGAAGTCTATGACACATGCTGAAGCATATCTTCAAGAGTTTGAATGGTGCGCTCAGATTGTCCATCAGTTTGAGGATGATAGGCGGTACTGAGATCTAATCGTGTACCCATAGCGGATTGTACTGCTTGCCATGTTCGTGAAGTGAAACGACCATCGCGATCAGAAATAATGCTTAACGGTACCCCATGTCGGCTTACGATTTCGCCGATATAAATACGAGCAAGCTTTTCGTTCTTGAAATCTTCGGGATAGAAATAAAGTGAGCTGATTTTGTAAGTCGGTCTATAATTACCCATATAGTGTCATACCCACCAGAGGTGCGAGGTAACCCGGTAATGAAATCCATGGTTATATTTTCCCACTTCCATACATTTATCTCCGGTTGGACCAGAAGTTCAGAGGGTCTTTGGTGTTCAGCCTTCACCTTGGAACATGTAAGGCACTTGGAAACAAAAATGGCAATATCCTTCTTCATTCCAGGCCACCAATAGGTATATCATAGGTCTTGATACATCTTATCGGCTCCTGGGTGTATAGAATATCGCGTTTTGTGAGCTTCATTCATAAGAATTTCACGAAGATTGTTGTGGTTAGGAATCCAGATACGATCTAGGTAGTACAGAATACCGTCAGATTTAGTTTCAATTTTTAGCTCAGCTCCACAGGACATCTCCTTTCGTACATCTTCTTCCGTTATTGAAACGTGTTGGGCTTCTCGAATTTGGTCTTTAATGTCGGTTATAATTTGCGAACATAGAAGACGAATGGAGTTTGCATAACCCTTTCGACTAAGTGCATCAGCCACCACATTTGCTTTACCAGGGTGGTATCTAATTTCATAGTCGTAGTCATTTAGAAGTTCGACCCCTCTTCGCTGCCTCATGTTTAACTCCTTTTGATTGAAGATATGTTGAAGACTCTTGTGGTCAGTGTATATTTCACACTTAGTACCATAGAGATAATGTCTCCATATCTTAAGAGCGAACACAACGGCTCCAAGTTCTAGGTCATGAGTGGTGTAGTTCTTTTCATGTGTCTTGAGTTGTCTCGAAGCATAAGCTATAACTTTTCCTCTTTGCATTAGGACGCAGCCCAATCCTTGCCCTGACACGTCGCAATAGACCACAAAATCATCACAACCTTCAGGAAGAGTGAGGATTGGTGCATTACAAAGTTTTTGTTTAAGGGTTTGGAAGGCTTCTTCTTGTTTGGGTCCCCATATGAAAGGTTTTCCCTTATGAGTTAAAGCCGTGAGTGGTACAGCAATGCGAGAGAAGTTTGAAATGAACCGACGATAATAACCAGCCAAACCAAGAAAAGATCTTACTTCAGTTGGTGTACGTGGAGCTTGCCATTCTTGAACCGCTTTGATCTTTGAAGGGTCGACATGTATTCCCTTGTCATTGACTACATGCCCGAGGAATTGCACCTCTTTTAACCAGAATTCACATTTGGAGAATTTGGCATAAAGCTTTTCCTTTTCTAGAAGTGCAAGGATGAGTCGAAGATGACGCTCATGATCAGATTTAGATTTTGAATAAATAAGAATATCGTCGATGAAAACTATGACAAATCGATCAAGATAAGGTTTGCAGACTCTGTTCATTAGATCCATGAAGACAGCTGGTGCGTTGGTTAAACCAAATGGCATGACCATGAATTCATAATGGCCATAACGAGTTCAAAAAGCAGTCTTAGGGACGTCTTCTTCATGCACTCTAAGTTGATGATAGCCAGATCGAAGGTCGATTTTTGAAAAGCAATTGGCACCTTGAAGTTGGTCAAGAAGATCATCAATGCGAGGTAAAGGGTAGCGATTCTTGATTGTTAATTTGTTGAGCTCTCTGTAGTTGATGCACATACGAAACGATCCATCTTTCTTCTTTACGAAAAGAACAGGTGCACCCCAAGGCGATGAGCTAGGACGTATGAATCCCTTGTCAGTCAACTCTTGTAATTGACTGGCTAGCTCTTGCATTTCAGAGGGGGCTAACCTATAAGGAGACTTTGCAAATGGTGTAGCACCAGGTATAAGATCAATACGAAGTTCGACGTCTCTAACTGGAGGAAGTCCTGAAATGTCGTCAGGAAAAACTTGCGGGAAGTCTTTTACTACAGGAATGTCTTCAATTTTCTTCTCCATGGTTCCCTTTTTGATGATATGAGCTAAAAACACGACATAATTCTTGCGAAGATATTTTTGAGCTTGAAGACAAGACATTAAGCTGAGCCCTTTTGACGAGGTTTCTCCAATGATTCGAAGACTCTGCCGTTTGAAAGAGGAATACGAATAAATTTTTCGCGACATACAACTTCTACCTGATGTTGACTGAGCCAATCCATACGATTATGATATCAAAACTTCCCAGCTTCATAGGAATAAGGTCGACTGAGAAATCGTGGTCGTTTAAGGTGAGTGTACAGTTGCGTATAATAGAGTTTAATGAAACTGGTTTCCCGTCCGCAACTTCTACGTTATGGATTCCGTGAGCTTATCCCGATTTTTGTTTAAGATAGGTTCAGATTCTAAAGACACAAAACTTCTATCCGCACCAGTATCAAATAACATAGAGGCATATCTACCATTTATAAGGAACGTACCGTTAACCACATTGCCGTCAGCTCTAGCCTGATTCGCGTTAATATTGAAAGCTCTTCCTCTTGCAGGTGGAGGAGCTTGGTTCGCTTGATTTACCGGGTTGGCTTGGGCCTGAGCATGAATAATGTTTACCAACCTTGGACAAGTGTTTCTGAAGTGGCTTGGGTCTCCGCAATTGTAGCAAGCCCGCATAGGTTGGCCCATAGGATAATTGGGTTGGTAGTATGTTTGGGCTAAATGTTGGGTGGGTGGAAATGGTAGGGGTTGTTGGGCTTGACCCATTAATTGTTGGTGGGTTTGGGTTAAAGGTTGGTGGCGGTTCGTTCGTTGAGGCATGCGGCAGGTTTGAACAGTATGACCTTTCGCGACCACAGCCGGTGCAATATTGGCAAGGATGATCAGGGGAATGGTGATATTGGCAACGGTTGCATTTTGGTAGCGGGCCAGTGTAAGGTCTTCGGTATGGTGCGGGTGAAGGGGTGACTTGAGTAATGGGTGCAGCAGGAATAGGGGAGTTGGTTTGAGTAACTGCAAAATTTCTGGTGTTGCGCTTCCTCTTGTTAGCAAACTTAGAGGAAGAAATGGGATGGTTTGAAGTTTGACCCTCAACAGGGGCTTTCTTTTTCTCTTCTTTGAACTTCCCGTTGCGAATTTGGTTCTCGGTCAGTTCAGTTGCTAGCTCCATAGCAGCTTCAAGTGTTACTGGTGAGATGCTGAGAACTGAATCTTGGATTTTCGAGGGAAGTCCTCGAATATAATGCTCGATCAGACGATAAGTTGGGGTGAACAAATTTGGAACCATTTGGTTCAACTCCAAGAACCTCTTGTTATAGGTGGTGTGATCACCCTCCTTTTGCTTTAGAGAATGAAATTCGTCCTCCAGCTTTTTAATTTCACTCCTAGGACAAAAACGCCTAGTCATGATTTCCCTTAACTCCTCCCAAGTTAAGGCCATTGCATCTTCAGTTCCCCTCTTCCCTTTTTCAGTATTCCACCAAGTGAGAGCTACCCCAAATAGTCTCCCGGTGGCGTATCGAACCTTGCGATCCTCAGGACAATCGCAGTTTAGAAAGGTGTTTTCCATCTCCTCGAACCAATGTAGGAGAGCAGTGATACCCTCGGTCCCTTCAAATTTAGGAGGATCACAAGACTTGAAATGTTTGTATGAACACTTGCTGGTAGGAGGGTTGTCGATGTTCTGGTCATGTTGTTGGGGAGGGTTAGTAGGATTTGTAGCGAGGGCTTGTTGTACTTGGACCACAATGTCAGGCAGTATCGTGGCCATTTGTTTCGCGATTTGTGTGGCCAAGCGATCCTGAGACCTTCCTGATCTTTTACCCCTTCGTTGCTGTCTAGACGACATCTACAGGATCATACATGAGAAGATTTTGAGTTTATGGTGTCTTTTTAGGTGTCATGTGTCTTTAAGAAAATGAAAATAACATAAATATCAATAATGCAACTACATCCATAGGATGTCTTGGGTTTGCTCATGTTGGGCCTCAAATGTCCCCCATACCTTCACCTATATAGTCATGTGGCCCCCATGGCTATTGGCTTGTTAGGATTCACATTAGTATTGGCAATTTAACACTCGCATCACCCGAATGCAAACCACAAAATATGTTCATGAGATGTTTGGTCGGAACGTGTCCATGTGTAGACACAATGACAACTCAAAGTGGAGTTAGCTCACACGACGTTTGGTATAGCATGCTTTGGCCTAATAGGTATTTCGTACTCTCATCGTTAGTCCCCAGGTAGGCAAACTGGTCCTTTATTTTGGATTTATACGAATGCCAGCCTAGACATGACGTTCCGACTACCGGTACTGGTACCCTTCCAGTTACTACATGCCCGTCATGCGAACTCACTTTGATGAGATTTGAAAACACAAAAATCATTGTAAAAGCAATCATGATGTGGTGTGTGCTTTCATGGATGTGATATGTTATGAGTATATGATTCATGATAGGCATTATATGATAATACATACTTATGAACATGCTTGCATAATATTAAATGTAACATTCAACATAAAACATATAAACATCATGAAATTTGGCATGTAACACACAAAAATCTTATAAGTTTCTAATCAACTATAGTATAGGCTCTAAGGGTCTAATAACCTATCCTATATCCCTATAGTCATGGCTCTGATACCAATCTGTCACACCCCGACCCGCAGCGGAATAAGAGTCGGAGCATAATTGGGTTATCACCAAAGCTCATGACATTTACTAATATGTTTCATATTTATTAAAGTCAAAGTTACATTTCTAAATATCCAAACATGTCCATACAATACAAAGATAATAAACCAAACATAACAATCCCAAACTTAAAATCATTTTATTCTTCTAGTCCAATCCTATGTGTTCCTGTCTGCAGCTGGCTCACCTGTATCATGTGTAAAAATGGGGGTTTTTGGGTCAACATAAGTTGGCGAGTGAACCTTATTAGATAAACATTTGTTAATGATTTACTTGTTAGTTTATCAATGAAAAATTGTGCATAATCATAAATGAGCAAATGTAAATAATCAAGCAGTGGCAAATAGCAATCACAACTATAACATACAATAACATATGATAGCATACATGAACATACCAACATCATACGATAAATAAGATAAATGAAACTGTGCGATCAAGGCTCAATCAAACGGAGCCGATCGCATGTACTGAAAATGAAAAATGTCTGTGCGATCAAGGCTCAATCAAACGGAGCCGATCGTATGTGGGCATGCCAGGTTCAACCTCATAATGAAATGGGGAACATGCTCAACGCTCATAATGTAATGGGGAGCGGCGGCCTATGAAATTGCATGTACTGAAAATAATAAATTGCATCCAACAATAACTACACAACAGTTAAAACAAACTGAATACACAAGTTCATGATATGATGTATGCACAATGGTTTAATTATAATATATGTAACAAGACACATGATACACCCCAAAACGTGATTAAAACGGGGAATTTGTAAAGAGTCACTCACATTGGGTGCGTTTGAATGGAGATAATAAGATGCGCGCGAATCGGAAGAATTGAACAACGAGAATTCTTAACCTAAATAATAACGGAAAATATAGTAAATGAGTGGATTTTATTAAGGATTTTAATGGAATTTTTAGATATATTTTTGTGAGTTTAAGGATATTTTCTATCTTTAAAAATGTTATTTTTAAGTATTTTTAATTGATTTTTAAATTAAACTAAATAAATAAAAATAAAAAAAAATTGTTTATTTTGCCTTGACCGTTGACTTGTTGACTTGTTGACCGGTTCGGTCAGCGAAATTGTTTGCGCCGGGTGAGGCTCGAACCCGAGACCTCCCGTACGCGTGCACGCAGCTCTACCAACTGAGCTACGTGTCTAACCCGAAATAATCTTGTTTTTAATTATATTTATATACTAATTCGGTTTAACCAAAATTCTTTTAATTTCAAAAACATTTTAATTCAACGAACCGGTGCCAGTATCAGGTTTCGAACTCGCGACGTGTGACTTAGTGTTGCACACAGTCCACCGCTGGACTGTGTGTCTAACCTGGTTATTATCTCTTTTTTTATTATACTTAACAACTAACAGAGTTAACCCGGTTTAGTTTTAACCAAAAAGGCATTTTATTACATAAGGAGTGCGTGTATCAGGGATCAAACTCGGGACATGCCTGTGTATTTTGCACACAGTCCACCGCTGGACTGTGTGTCTAACCCGTTTAAAATACCAATTTTAATTATACTTATAGTGTTATCACAGTCATCTTCTTCATTGAATTTTACAGGCAGTCGATTATACCGTTATATCTTGTGTAGTTCGATTGTTAAACATTGTACAATCTAATATGAAATGGTAGAAACGAATATTAGAGGTGAACATACCGATGAACGGTTTATTCCAGAATTCCGGCAATGTGTCGGTCCCTGTTTTTATGCTCTTCAACTGAACAAGACAATTAACCGTTTTGATTAGCTAATCGTGAAATTGAAGTGATCAGCAAATGTTAACAGAGGGTTTGAATGCCCTTACCGATTCTCAATGAATATAGAGATTTTCAGAATCTTTCCGGCGAACTGAAATTAGCTGAATACAGTGCCTGAATTCGATTTCAATTGAGAGGTTTAAGTTAGAAATAGCCTAACAATTGTTGAACTACGATATTGAAAGATTTACCGTTTGAGGATGAATACGGTTTTCCGGCGAATTTTGCAGAAAATTCAGGCGAACTGATTTAAGCGTTCTGACGAACTGAAAGTGTGACGAAAGTGAAATGGAATGTTGGTATGATGTTTCTAAGTCGCGAGAGGGGTCTGGAGTTGAAGTAATTGGGACTTTGATTCTTTTCGGTTATAAAAACCGATAGTAATGAAAATTGATGTTCAATCACTTCTGAATTGATTAAAGACATCGGTTCATCGGTTATAAACGTGAATGTGCGAGTAATCAAACGATTTGACGATTCAATTTCCGATTTCCGTTTCTCAGTTGGCGCAACCGGTTTAACCGAGTTTGTGTATAAATGTTATTTGTTTCCTAGGGATAACAGAAAATAACAAGTGGCAGAGTGGTGATGCGAGTGTGTGTTAAGTCGTTGGATCCAGTTCTGGCTGACCCGGGTTCGAGTCCCGGCAGCAACATATCCTTTTTATTTATTTTGTTTTAACTTTTTACCAAATATAATTTTTATACTTTAGTTTATTTATTAATTATTAATTTTTATACTTCTGAGATATGTCGTGAATTATGATGATATGAATATTAAATCAATGAGTATAAAACCAACTGAACTAGTAATTTGCAATAAAATTCTTGGATAAAATTCCAATTGAGATACGTGAAAATTGAGATAACATAAAGAAAAACATAAAAACTAAGTGATTAGAGTTGAATCTTGATTCTTGGTGAGAGAAGGCTAGTTAAGTGGTTGGTTTGGACCGTTAACATCTTCAACAGGATTGGCGTTGATGTTATAAACTCTTCCTCTTGTTGGTGGTGGAGCTGGGTTTGCTTGGTTAACTGGGTTTGCTTGAGCTTGGGCGTTTATGATATTAACCAAACGAGGACACGTGTTTCTAAAATGGGTAGGGTCGCCACAATTGAAACAAGCTCGAACATATGGGTTCATGGGGTATTGAGGTTGTTGATATGTTTGGGTCATGGGTTGAGTAGGGGTTGAGGTTTGGTTTTGAGCGGTGCGGCAAACTTTGCTCAAATGACCGTAGCGTCCACAATTCGCACATAGTCGACAGGGTGAAGTAGTTGGATGGTGATAGAAACAGGTGTTGCATTGAGGGTGAGGTCCAATGTAAGGTTTCTTATTTGGGTAAGTTGAGTTGGGTGCTACTTGAGCGTTTGGGATAGTTTGAGGAGGTACAACTTGTGAAGCTGGTTGTTTGCGTTGGGTGACGGCGAAGACTTGCCCATCACGCTTTCTCTTAGATGTAGGTGGTGTAGAGGATTCGGTTCGGGTGGGGTTTGAGGTTTCCGTTGATGCTTTATCCTTCTTCTTCTCCTCTTTGAAATCTTTGTTCCGAATTCGGTTCTCGGTGAGCGCGGTTGCTAGCTCCATTGCTGCTTCCAAAGTTGCAGGCGAGGTGCTTATTACAGGGTCTTGAATCTTTGATGGAAGACCACGAATGTAGTGCTCGATCAAACGGTAGAGGGGAGTGAACAAGTTGGGAACCATTTGATTTAGCTCAAGGAATCTCTTGTTGTATGTGGTGTGGTCGCCTTCCTTTTGTTTCAAAGCATGGAACTCATCCTCCAATTTCTTGATTTCACTTCTTGGGCAAAACCGTCTTGTCATGATTCCCTTCAATTCTTCCCAAGTCAAGGTCATAGTTTCTTCAACACCTCGTTTGGTCTTTTCTGTATTCCACCATGTGAGTGCTGTTCCAAGTAAACGACCGGTAGCATAACGCACTTTGCGATCATCGGGGCAATCGCAATTTAGAAAAGTGTTCTCCATTTCTTCGAACCAATGGAGGAGAGCGGTGACACCTTCAGTTCCTTCGTATTTTGGAGGATCGCAGGATTTGAAATGTTTGTAGGTGCATTTAGTGACTGAAAGGTTGACAGTGTTTTGATCCTCTTGTTGGGTTGGGTTAACGGAATTAGCGGTAAGGGCTTGTTGAACTTGAACTACGATGTTGGGTATTACGGTCGCCATTTGCTGAGCGATTTGGGTAGCCATGCGTTCACGGGCTTTTTCTGCTCTCAACTTCCTACGGGCGAGGTTAGAAGACATCTACAAGGAATACATGCCAAGAGTATGAGTTGGATGCCTTTGGGATCGTGGGTCGTGTTTGGGATTGAACGTTCATAAAATAAATATAGAAAATAAATCTACTACATCCATAGGATGTCTTGGGCTTTGCTCGCTGTTAGGCCCGTCGTGCCGCCATACTTTACCTGTGTAATCATGTGGGCCCCCATGAATACCGGTTTTTCATATGGTTCGCACGGTTTCTGCCTGATTGCGTACACAAAACCCGGAGAAAATCGAGAAATATGTATACAACGTGTGATATTCGGAATGTGTCCAGGTGTAGACACGGTGACATCTCAAAGGGAGGTTAGTTCGAACGACGTTTGGTGTGGCATGCTTTGGCCTAATAGGTCCGTCGTACTCTCATCGTTAGTCCCCAGGTAGGCAAACTGGTCCGTTATTTTGGATTTATACGAATGCCAACCTAGACAGGACGTTCCGACTACCGGTACTTGTACCCTTCCAGTTACTACATGCCCGTCGCAGAACTTACTTTGATGAGATTTGAAAATTGCATAAAATCTTTGGATACTGAGAGTATGAAAATAAATTGAATACATGAACATCGATATATGTATATATGTATAATGAATGAGCATGTATGTTTGACTGAAATGTAAACAAATATGAAACAAATAAATATCACAAGTTTGTATGTAACCACCTAATCAATTTAAAATTTAGGCAGACTATAGTATAGGCTCTAAGGGTCTAATAACCTATCCTATATCCCTATAGTCATGGCTCTGATACCAATCTGTCACACCCCGACCCGCAGCGGAAAAGGTGATCGGGGCATAATTGGGTTATCATCAAAGCTCATGACATTTATTATATGTTTCATATTCATTAATACAATTTAATGGAAATAAATGATACACCATATTCTAACTATCTGTCTAAGCTTCTTGGTTCTCTTCTAAGGCATATCCTATGTTTTCCTTGCTTCAACCTGTTCACCTGTATCATGTGTAAAAAGGTTTTGGATCAACATAATGTTGGCGAGTGAATCCTATGGAAAAACATTTGAACAAGTTTATCCAATTGATTATAAATACTGTGCATACCACATATGAGTAAATGTAGATGTAAATTTATTCACACAACACATAATATTGAATATTAAACTCACATACACCAAATGATTGTTTTGAGGCACGCGATGTTCGACTCGTCTCCCACGAGGAACTGATGGGCCTAATGAATGAGTTTTGAGGCACGCGTTGTTCCACGAACTGATGGGCCTAATGAATGAGTTTTGAGGCACGCGTTGTTCTTACGAACTGATGGGCCTTAATGAATGAGTTTTGAGGCACGCGTTGTTCTCGTCTCCCACGAGGAACTGATGGGCCTAATGTATGAGTTTTGAGGCACGCGTTGTTCTCGTCTCCCACGAGGAACTGATGGGCCTAAATAATTTGCATACGACTTTGACAATATGTAACACATCACAACCAAACAATAGTTACATTCTAATTTAGTTCATATAATGGTATGGCACGAATTTGCATAAGAGAATTAATTTACGCGACACATGATACACCCCAAAACATGAATAAAAAGGGGAGTTTGTAAGAATTCACTCACATTGGGTGCGTTCGGTTGATGAGGTTGAATGCACGCGAAATGGTGTTAACCACGAGTGAAATTAATCCTAGATAAATCGCATAATGGTTCGGTAAGTAAACGGGTTTTATGAATCTATTTTAGTAGGATTGTTGTGTGTATTTTTGTGAGTTTGAGGCTATTTTCTAACCTTAAAAATGTTATTTTTAAGTATTTATAATTGATTTTTAATTAAAATAATTAAATAAAAATAATAAAAAAATATTTTATTTTTTTTCTGCTACAGTGACATTGACTAGTTGACTTTGACCGGCGTTGACCGGTTCGAGGCGTATTGTTGTGCGCCGGGTGAGGCTCGAACCCGAGACCTCCCGTACGCGTGCACGCAGCTCTACCAACTGAGCTACGTGTCTAACCCGTTATATATCCGATTTTAATTACATATATATATTAATTAGAATTAACAGAAATCCTTTATTATTAAAAACGAATTAAATCTCAGAACCGGTGTGCTCCACAGGTCTCGAACCCGGGACCTGTGGGTTAGCGGACACACACTCCACCGCTGGACTGTGTGTCGCACTTGATTATAAACTCAGTTATCAATATACTTAACATATACTTCAATCAACCCGGTTTAGTTTGCTGAAAAAGAAGAATTTTTATCAAGGCGGCGTGTGAGGGACAATACTCGAACTCGTGACCTTAGCATTAAAAGTGCACACAGTCCACCGCTGGACTGTGTGTCTAACCCGGTAATTATCTTGATTTTAATTACACTTAACCATTACTGAAACTTCGTCATCTTCACCGGTTTTAACCGGAAGTGGTGACTGACTGGTTCAAAATATTGATTCATGTTTCTTTAGCGTTTAATGATCATTTACAAACGAGATAAAAGTAAAAAGGAAAGGAATTAGGCGTGAAAAGTACCGATTGATTTTACTCTGTTTTCCGGCAGAACTCCGGCGACAGAACCCTTTTTCCGGCGACAAGTCTCTTGCAGCAGAGAGTCTTCCGAAAGGTTACAAAGGTTGTGGGTGACTTCGGTGAAGGTTTAGGGGGTTCCAGTAAGCTTAGAAATTACTGATACGGTTTTCCGGCGGTATATCAAGTATTTCCGGCGATTGATTTTTCGCCGAGAAAAGGTGCGATTTGAATGTGAAAGACTTCTGGCGAGTTGTGGTTGAATTTATAGGGTAGTATTGAGATGAATGGGGTCTGAATTCGGTCTTAATTCGGAGTCATCCGTTCTCCGGCGGTTACAGCTGATGTCGCGGGTTCAGACGTCGGTTATAACCGTCGTAATAGTTAAGTCTTCGGTTACTTTGAGCGATAACGTAAATAAACGGCGAAGTCGTCGGGATTTCCGACGACTGCTAATTTGGGCGCAAAACACTGAAATTGATTTCCGAACTTTAATATTTGAATTAAGTGATTCCTTTATTTACCAGAAAATCAAAGTGGCGGAGTGGTTTGTCGGCTGAGTGATAAGTCTTTGGTTGAACCGGTTACAGACCCGAGTTCGAAACCCGGCATGGGTAAAACATTTTTATTTTGTTATTTTTGACAGATTTTCAAAAACTAAATACATATTCCCGCATAATAATTGATTACGGATCGTTTAAAATTATTTTGGGCATTTAATTCGCAACGAAAAATTTGACTGACTGTTCGGTTGATAAACGGAGCGGGTTTGGTAAATCCGTTTTTGACGGATGTTACAGTATCCCCTGCTTTTAGAAATTTCGTCCCGAAATTTAAACAGGGATATAATTGACTAAAAGAATGATGGTGTTTAGTTTTGACAGTTACATACTTAGAAGAAATAAGGGTTTAAGTTTTTGTTTGAGGCGGTAACGTTCCTTGTAAAGGTTAAGTATCCTAATACAGGAATCGCTTTTTGTTGCCTACTGTATAAGTATTGTTAAGCAGGAATGATTCGCTAAAATGATATCACGCATAAAAGTTTGAATATGCTTAGGGTTATATCCTAAGGCAGAAATTCTACAATCTACACAAATAAACACAACAACTAACAATTGTATCCACATTCTGATAGCATATATGTTTGAATGGTGATGGTTCCTCTCTCGTTTGTTATGATGGAGAGGTTAGTCTATATAGAAATGGATCACAATCCAATTTCTTTAAATAGTGAGATGATATAAATGTAACACAATTTCAACCAAGGCAATAGTAAATCCTACATGGAACTTCTCATAACCACCTGATAACGCCTCTGATCCTTTGGCAAGAATACTTATATATAGGAAGTACCAGCGGCGTATCCACCATATTCTTGTCAAATTTTCATTGGTTTTATCAGTGAATTATGATTAGTCCTATAACTCTACAACCAATACAACAAACAATAAAATACTGAAATGAAATATATCTTTGCGATCAAGGCTCAATCAAACGGAGCCGATCGTATCATATGTATTGAAATTGAAATGTTTGTGCGCTCAAGGCTCAATCAAACGGAGCCGAACGTATTGAATGTACTGAAAATGAAATTGTCTGTGTGCTCAAGGCTCAATCAAACGGAGCCGAGCGTATTGCATGTATTGAAAATGAATAACTTAATCACACAAACAGCCTATGCATGGAACCTCTCATAACCGCCTGATAATGCCTCCGATCATTTGACAAGAATACTTATATATAGGAAGTACCAGCGGCGTATCCACCATATTCTTGTCAAATTCTCATTGACTTCATCCGCCAGTTATGATTAGTTCTATGCGACTCTACAACAAACACCACAACCACAAGATACTGATAATGAAAATGTATGTGCGTTCAAGGCTCAATCAAACGGAGCCGAACGTATTGCATGAACTGGAAATGTAAATTGATCTGTGTGCTCAAGGCTCAATCAAACGGAGCCGAGCGTATTGCATGTATTGAAATGTAAAATGAAATGTATTGCATGTGAGACACAACTCAACTTCTGAGATATGTCGTGAATTATGATGATATGAATATTAAATCAATGAGTATAAAACCAACTGAACTAGTAATTTGCAATAAAATTCTTGGATAAAATTCCAATTGAGATACGTGAAAATTGAGATAACATAAAGAAAAACATAAAAACTAAGTGATTAGAGTTGAATCTTGATTCTTGGTGAGAGAAGGCTAGTTAAGTGGTTGGTTTGGACCGTTAACATCTTCAACAGGATTGGCGTTGATGTTATAAACTCTTCCTCTTGTTGGTGGTGGAGCTGGGTTTGCTTGGTTAACTGGGTTTGCTTGAGCTTGGGCGTTTATGATATTAACCAAACGAGGACACGTGTTTCTAAAATGGGTAGGGTCGCCACAATTGAAACAAGCTCGAACATATGGGTTCATGGGGTATTGAGGTTGTTGATATGTTTGGGTCATGGGTTGAGTAGGGGTTGAGGTTTGGTTTTGAGCGGTGCGGCAAACTTTGCTCAAATGACCGTAGCGTCCACAATTCGCACATAGTCGACAGGGTGAAGTAGTTGGATGGTGATAGAAACAGGTGTTGCATTGAGGGTGAGGTCCAATGTAAGGTTTCTTATTTGGGTAAGTTGAGTTGGGTGCTACTTGAGCGTTTGGGATAGTTTGAGGAGGTACAACTTGTGAAGCTGGTTGTTTGCGTTGGGTGACGGCGAAGACTTGCCCATCACGCTTTCTCTTAGATGTAGGTGGTGTAGAGGATTCGGTTCGGGTGGGGTTTGAGGTTTCCGTTGATGCTTTATCCTTCTTCTTCTCCTCTTTGAAATCTTTGTTCCGAATTCGGTTCTCGGTGAGCGCGGTTGCTAGCTCCATTGCTGCTTCCAAAGTTGCAGGCGAGGTGCTTATTACAGGGTCTTGAATCTTTGATGGAAGACCACGAATGTAGTGCTCGATCAAACGGTAGAGGGGAGTGAACAAGTTGGGAACCATTTGATTTAGCTCAAGGAATCTCTTGTTGTATGTGGTGTGGTCGCCTTCCTTTTGTTTCAAAGCATGGAACTCATCCTCCAATTTCTTGATTTCACTTCTTGGGCAAAACCGTCTTGTCATGATTCCCTTCAATTCTTCCCAAGTCAAGGTCATAGTTTCTTCAACACCTCGTTTGGTCTTTTCTGTATTCCACCATGTGAGTGCTGTTCCAAGTAAACGACCGGTAGCATAACGCACTTTGCGATCATCGGGGCAATCGCAATTTAGAAAAGTGTTCTCCATTTCTTCGAACCAATGGAGGAGAGCGGTGACACCTTCAGTTCCTTCGTATTTTGGAGGATCGCAGGATTTGAAATGTTTGTAGGTGCATTTAGTGACTGAAAGGTTGACAGTGTTTTGATCCTCTTGTTGGGTTGGGTTAACGGAATTAGCGGTAAGGGCTTGTTGAACTTGAACTACGATGTTGGGTATTACGGTCGCCATTTGCTGAGCGATTTGGGTAGCCATGCGTTCACGGGCTTTTTCTGCTCTCAACTTCCTACGGGCGAGGTTAGAAGACATCTACAAGGAATACATGCCAAGAGTATGAGTTGGATGCCTTTGGGATCGTGGGTCGTGTTTGGGATTGAACGTTCATAAAATAAATATAGAAAATAAATCTACTACATCCATAGGATGTCTTGGGCTTTGCTCGCTGTTAGGCCCGTCGTGCCGCCATACTTTACCTGTGTAATCATGTGGGCCCCCATGAATACCGGTTTTTCATATGGTTCGCACGGTTTCTGCCTGATTGCGTACACAAAACCCGGAGAAAATCGAGAAATATGTATACAACGTGTGATATTCGGAATGTGTCCAGGTGTAGACACGGTGACATCTCAAAGGGAGGTTAGTTCGAACGACGTTTGGTGTGGCATGCTTTGGCCTAATAGGTCCGTCGTACTCTCATCGTTAGTCCCCAGGTAGGCAAACTGGTCCGTTATTTTGGATTTATACGAATGCCAACCTAGACAGGACGTTCCGACTACCGGTACTTGTACCCTTCCAGTTACTACATGCCCGTCGCAGAACTTACTTTGATGAGATTTGAAAATTGCATAAAATCTTTGGATACTGAGAGTATGAAAATAAATTGAATACATGAACATCGATATATGTATATATGTATAATGAATGAGCATGTATGTTTGACTGAAATGTAAACAAATATGAAACAAATAAATATCACAAGTTTGTATGTAACCACCTAATCAATTTAAAATTTAGGCAGACTATAGTATAGGCTCTAAGGGTCTAATAACCTATCCTATATCCCTATAGTCATGGCTCTGATACCAATCTGTCACACCCCGACCCGCAGCGGAAAAGGTGATCGGGGCATAATTGGGTTATCATCAAAGCTCATGACATTTATTATATGTTTCATATTCATTAATACAATTTAATGGAAATAAATGATACACCATATTCTAACTATCTGTCTAAGCTTCTTGGTTCTCTTCTAAGGCATATCCTATGTTTTCCTTGCTTCAACCTGTTCACCTGTATCATGTGTAAAAAGGTTTTGGATCAACATAATGTTGGCGAGTGAATCCTATGGAAAAACATTTGAACAAGTTTATCCAATTGATTATAAATACTGTGCATACCACATATGAGTAAATGTAGATGTAAATTTATTCACACAACACATAATATTGAATATTAAACTCACATACACCAAATGATTGTTTTGAGGCACGCGATGTTCGACTCGTCTCCCACGAGGAACTGATGGGCCTAATGAATGAGTTTTGAGGCACGCGTTGTTCCACGAACTGATGGGCCTAATGAATGAGTTTTGAGGCACGCGTTGTTCTTACGAACTGATGGGCCTTAATGAATGAGTTTTGAGGCACGCGTTGTTCTCGTCTCCCACGAGGAACTGATGGGCCTAATGTATGAGTTTTGAGGCACGCGTTGTTCTCGTCTCCCACGAGGAACTGATGGGCCTAAATAATTTGCATACGACTTTGACAATATGTAACACATCACAACCAAACAATAGTTACATTCTAATTTAGTTCATATAATGGTATGGCACGAATTTGCATAAGAGAATTAATTTACGCGACACATGATACACCCCAAAACATGAATAAAAAGGGGAGTTTGTAAGAATTCACTCACATTGGGTGCGTTCGGTTGATGAGGTTGAATGCACGCGAAATGGTGTTAACCACGAGTGAAATTAATCCTAGATAAATCGCATAATGGTTCGGTAAGTAAACGGGTTTTATGAATCTATTTTAGTAGGATTGTTGTGTGTATTTTTGTGAGTTTGAGGCTATTTTCTAACCTTAAAAATGTTATTTTTAAGTATTTATAATTGATTTTTAATTAAAATAATTAAAAAAAATAATAAAAAAATATTTTATTTTTTTTCTGCTACAGTGACATTGACTAGTTGACTTTGACCGGCGTTGACCGGTTCGAGGCGTATTGTTGTGCGCCGGGTGAGGCTCGAACCCGAGACCTCCCGTACGCGTGCACGCAGCTCTACCAACTGAGCTACGTGTCTAACCCGTTATATATCCGATTTTAATTACATATATATATTAATTAGAATTAACAGAAATCCTTTATTATTAAAAACGAATTAAATCTCAGAACCGGTGTGCTCCACAGGTCTCGAACCCGGGACCTGTGGGTTAGCGGACACACACTCCACCGCTGGACTGTGTGTCGCACTTGATTATAAACTCAGTTATCAATATACTTAACATATACTTCAATCAACCCGGTTTAGTTTGCTGAAAAAGAAGAATTTTTATCAAGGCGGCGTGTGAGGGACAATACTCGAACTCGTGACCTTAGCATTAAAAGTGCACACAGTCCACCGCTGGACTGTGTGTCTAACCCGGTAATTATCTTGATTTTAATTACACTTAACCATTACTGAAACTTCGTCATCTTCACCGGTTTTAACCGGAAGTGGTGACTGACTGGTTCAAAATATTGATTCATGTTTCTTTAGCGTTTAATGATCATTTACAAACGAGATAAAAGTAAAAAGGAAAGGAATTAGGCGTGAAAAGTACCGATTGATTTTACTCTGTTTTCCGGCAGAACTCCGGCGACAGAACCCTTTTTCCGGCGACAAGTCTCTTGCAGCAGAGAGTCTTCCGAAAGGTTACAAAGGTTGTGGGTGACTTCGGTGAAGGTTTAGGGGTTCCAGTAAGCTTAGAAATTACTGATACGGTTTTCCGGCGGTATATCAAGTATTTCCGGCGATTGATTTTTCGCCGAGAAAAGGTGCGATTTGAATGTGAAAGACTTCTGGCGAGTTGTGGTTGAATTTATAGGGTAGTATTGAGATGAATGGGGTCTGAATTCGGTCTTAATTCGGAGTCATCCGTTCTCCGGCGGTTACAGCTGATGTCGCGGGTTCAGACGTCGGTTATAACCGTCGTAATAGTTAAGTCTTCGGTTACTTTGAGCGATAACGTAAATAAACGGCGAAGTCGTCGGGATTTCCGACGACTGCTAATTTGGGCGCAAAACACTGAAATTGATTTCCGAACTTTAATATTTGAATTAAGTGATTCCTTTATTTACCAGAAAATCAAAGTGGCGGAGTGGTTTGTCGGCTGAGTGATAAGTCTTTGGTTGAACCGGTTACAGACCCGAGTTCGAAACCCGGCATGGGTAAAACATTTTTATTTTGTTATTTTTGACAGATTTTCAAAAACTAAATACATATTCCCGCATAATAATTGATTACGGATCGTTTAAAATTATTTTGGGCATTTAATTCGCAATGAAAAATTTGACTGACTGTTCGGTTGATAAACGGAGCGGGTTTGGTAAATCCGTTTTTGACGGATGTTACAATTATACCGTTATATCTTGTGTAGTTCGATTGTTAAACATTATACAATCTAATATGAAATGGTAGAAACGAATATTAGAGGTGAACATACCGATGAACGGTTTATTCCAGAATTCCGGCAATGTGTCGGTCCCTGTTTTTATGCTCTTCAACTGAACAAGACAATTAACCGTTTTGATTAGCTAATCGTGAAATTGAAGTGATCAGCAAATGTTAACAGAGGGTTTGAATGCCCTTACCGATTCTCAGATGAATATAGAGATTTTCAGAATCTTTCCGGCGAACTGAAATTAGCTGAATACAGTGCCTGAATTCGATTTCAATTGAGAGGTTTAAGTTAGAAATAGCCTAACAATTGTTGAACTACAATGATATTGAAAGATTTACCGTTTGAGGATGAATACGGTTTTCCGGCGAATTTTGCAGAAAATTCCGGCGAACTGATTTAAGCGTTCTGACGAACTGAAAGTGTGACGAAAGTGAAATGGAATGTTGGTATGATGTTTCTGAGTCGCGAGAGGGGTCTGGAGTTGAAGTAATTGGGACTTTGATTCTTTTCGGTTATAAAAACCGATAGTAATGAAAATTGATGTTCAATCACTTCTGAATTGATTAAAGACATCGGTTCATCAGTTATAAACGTGAATGTGCGAGTAGTCAAACGATTTGACGATTGAATTTCCGATTTCCATTTCTCAGTTGGCGCAACCGGTTTAACCGAGTTTGTGTATAAATGTTATTTGTTTCCTAGGGATAACAGAAAATAACAAGTGGCAGAGTGGTGATGCGAGTGTGTGTTAAGTCGTTGGATCCAGTTCTGGCTGACCCGGGTTCGAGTCCCGGCAGCAACATATCCTTTTTATTTATTTTGTTTTAACTTTTTACCAAATATAATTTTTATAGTTTAGTTTATTTATTAATTATGTATCATTTTAAATCACAATAATTATAAATATTCAACGTGACATTTATAACTTGATATTCGATTACAAAACGGAGCGGGTTTTGGAAACCCGTTTTTGACAAATGTTACATTTTTTAATGGTATTTTATTTATTCTTCAATTTGATTTTTTGCTAATAAATAGGAAATGATAAATTCAAGTATTTGATTTTTAATTCTATTATTTAACTTGATATTTTAGTAAGTACGTTAACTTTTAAAGAAATTCTAGATCCGCATTTATCTTTATTTATTTTATTAACATTCCAAGTTATTTGCCTGTGCTTTGTGACCGTAGGTATTGGATCGGTATTGGTTCATTTCGTTATAGTACCGCTACAATATAACTCTGTGTGCAGTGAATATCGGTATGGGTACCAATGTTGTTCAGCATATTACGGTAGCCTTATGGGGTCAGTTTGTCAGAAAAAAGCAAAAAAATATTAACTGGTACCGAAATCGATGTTGTTCATTGGGTTTCAGTTCGGTTCACTACGATATCAGCATTGTATCCGATAACAAACATGACACTATAAAAATGAACACATGTCGATATCGATGTTGTTCGCTTTGGTTAGGTATGCTATGGTAGCAATATGGTGTTAGTTTATCGAAAGTAAAAACAATAAAAATAAATACCAGTACCTATACAAATGTTATTTAATTGGTTTCAGTTTGGTTGGATACGATAGCGGCATAGTATCCGTTTTTAATAAAAATTATATCACAATGTTGAAAAGAGTAAAAATAAAAAGGCAAACAAACCAAACTTATATCAACTGAACATTGGCACCGGTATCAATATTCGTTTCTATTGCTTTCGATCGATGTAAGGTTTTCTCTTTTGTTTACTATAATGAGTGCCCGGTACCGTAATGATGTCAAATTGATACCAACCAAATTCCCACAGCGAAGCGTGTTGAAATATCCCTAGTTATGCATTAAAGTTGGGTTTTAAAATTAACTAGTATTGACTATTCATGCGTTGTCACAGACCCGTAAACATATACGTAACTTAGACAAATCACAAGGATCAAAGTAATAAAATAATATACAATTTTTATGTCATCCGGAAATAACATGTATCTAGAAATTTTTTTGCTAGCACTTTAAAATTTGTATGCACTTTATATAATTAATAGTAAATATTAGACCAATCGAAAGGAGCTATTACCAAGTGGGTTTTAATTAATATAGTGCATAATAATAACAAAACAACAGCAATAATAAATAACATTTTGTTGGTATGGTAAGTCATAACGAGTGTCGATACCATAGTACCTTAGCGAATTGAATCGGTATCAATGGAACAATATTGGTATTATCGAAACAAATACTGGTATTTGTTTTTATATTTTTTGATCTATCTAAAACACATGTCAGATCGTTTTTAACATCTAAAATACAAACCCTAATTTCTAAAACCACTTTCTACCACCCCACCTCCATCAACCTAGTCGACTGCCACCTAAATCTAAAACCACTTTCTACCACCCCACCTTCACAAACAAGAAGTTCGTTGCTAGTTTATCAAGTAGGTCGTTTAACTAGAATGTTCTAGTTCTTAATAGGTTACAAATTCTTAAAATTCTAGATTTATAACGTTAATTTTCTAAGGGTATTGACCCTCAGATTTTTAGTTTACTTTGGGTCTCTAAAACAGTTGAATCACCCTTGAACTCAGTTAATAAATATCTAAGTAATAAAAAATATTTACAAATTAGAACAAGATCACACAAGAGACAGCTTACAAAATAAAGAAGCTTACAAAATAAAGATAATATTCTAAAAATCATTATTTTGGTCTTCATCTTTCTATCGATAGTATAGTTCTTCATCATCATGAAATTTTGCAAGGCACTAATCTCAATCATATTCGTGAGAGAATCCTAGAATAAACAAACCTCATATCAAAGTTCTTTAAAAATCTAATAATTATGGTCCAATGAAGCAAAGTGAATTGCTTCACTGCTCGTAATGTTTGAAGTATTTTTTTAGAAAAGTGAGTAATTATGCCATGTTTTATAGTAATTTTGTACATGAGTATGAATTTCTTACATGACATTGATCTCATAGTAAATTTATCGGTTTAAATTTACTTAAAGTGGTTTGAGTCAACTTTAAGTGAAACTTAGGGACACTTTTACCTAGATGGATTAGGTTTAGGTGAATCCAACATGTTCATGGGTTAACATGTAACCCATTTGTAATTATTTTTCTCATGTATTTTTGAATTTTAAAAATACGATAAAAATTAAATGCTCTCATTCTAAGAGTAATAAGGGTTGTTTGGCAACTTATAAACCATTAAGTGCTGAACTAGTAAAATGTCTGATCAGGTAAGAACCTCTGAACCAGTAAGTGTTGTTTGGCTAAAGCTCTAAGTAACTGTGCAAAATGACCATATTACCCCTCTAAATTATTTTGTGCTAAATGAAATGTATCTGGTGTTTGGCGGGTGATGACGGTGGTTGTTGGCATTGGCGTTGGTGGTTGGCGGTGTTATTGGTGGGTGGTGGTCAAAGGTGACAGGTGGTGGTGGTTGGTGGTGACGGGTGGTTATGGTGGTTGGCGGTGGCGGGTGGCGGTGGTTGATGGTGGTTGTCATGGGTGGCAGGAGTGGATGGTGGTGGTGTTGGAGGCCAGAGTTTTAAGGTTAATGGATTTATTAGGGTAAGAGTAATTATGTCGCTTGACCATTTAGCAGCATCTTATTAGTCATTAAGAAATCAACTCAACGGTCAAGAGGTGCTAATCGGCCCTTAAGCCAATTTAAGGGTAATCCAGATCAATTTCACAAAAAAATAAATTATGAACTAGTAGTCGCACGGCGGCTTATATATTTAATGAACTCCTTGGAAAATATAAAATTGTCTTGTATATATTTTATAAAAAGATATACAAGACAATTTTTACGAAATTCAATTGTGTTGCAATTTTACACCTACATGTTGTGAATCTTTCTGTCACTTATACAGACTAATTCATACGAAGGAAAAACAAAAAGGTCGACTAAAAATGAGTCCAACAAAAATTTGATAATAAAATAACACAGTTCATTAAGAAATTGTCAATAATCCCTAATTGGATATCAAATATAAATTAACATACACAAACAAAACAATCAATACAATTAAATAAAACAAATAAGACTACAAATATATATAACTAGTGTTCAACTCCGCGTTGCGTAAAACCATGCTAGGTAGTAAGCAAACAACGACCAAAACCGGGAAATCTAAACAAAAACACGAATTTATACTTTCACGTGACGTCAAACATAAACAAAGACTAATGCGAACTTATACCGTAAACTAACGTAAAATATAGATAAATTCGAATTTACAAGCACAAAACTTTAACTTAAAAACAAAATAAAAGAAAGCCAAAACTTGCAGTACCAAAAAAGGGTAAAAACGAGATAGATCATAGATATCAAAGAATGGCAATTTGGTAATTAAGTCTTAAATAAAGGGTTTTTAACTGTACCTAAGAGCTGCCCTAAATGTTATGCTATATATACTTGACTCATGCCACTACTTCCTTCATGCAATACGGTAACGTGTATCATCTTCGTCTTTTCTGGCGTCCATACAGTACCAAATCTCATTTTTGATTCCTTCAGATCCAGCATATACCAAACACAAACAATGCCCTCTCCGCTTTTCTAATCGCCGCCTTCACTATATCATCATTCGATGCCCTCTTAACCGAGTTAGGTTTTCGTGAAGCACATCAGAAGGAATATCTAGATAACACACGACCCGCGGGTGTGATCAATAACACTAAAAACACAATCAGGAACATTCTTAAAACCGTTTGTTAAGTTTTCTTTTAAAGCTAAAGATATTATTGATGTTCCTGATTGTGCTTTTAGTGTTACTGATTATTTAGATATATATTCCTCTGATGTGCTTCACCAAACCCTAACGAACATGCATAAATTCCCACTTTTTTGTTCAAGAAAAATCAACCCTACGAAGGGAGACATTGTGATCTTATATACTTTGGCGTTTTATAGAAACCAGATTCTGATATTAGTCTGAATATGCAAACATTGAAGAAGTCGCATTAAACCATTGTAATCGTATTACTATGAAAATTAAGCCTGCTTTGTCAAATATCTTTGCAGAATGCCAAATGGGGACACATCTAGAGACGCATTGAGTTTCTGCTACGGCTTGGGCTGACACTGCGGTCGTAGGATTTTTTTCACGTCGTCAGTGGCGGGCCTGGTTCGTGTATTTTAGGGATCAGTCTATGGAGCCACTAAAGGTATGTTTTTCCAGACACATTTAAGGTTATGCAACGCTACAACATTCCATCATGAAAGAGTACAATTTATCTGCCAACAGGTGCAATTAATCAGCTTACAATGAATTTAGCGTGTGAATGGGCCAATGACAATATTCGGGTTAATAGTGTGGCACCCTGGTTCATCAAAACCCCACTTGTTTATATTTAGGGTGTTCACGGTCCGGTTTGATTGGTTTTGACGAGAAATGACAAACTAAACCGTCAGGCTGGCGATGGACAAAATGTTTGGTTTAGACGGTTTCAACAAGCTATTTTGTTTTTTTAATTATTATTTTCTCTAAATGATTAGTTTGTATAATGGAGTTTCATGTTTGATAAATTAGTTACATATAACATATACATATAGACCAAAAATTTGTTGGTTCGGTTTATACACACTGTTTCAAGTTATAAACCTCAAACCGTCAAACCATTTTTCTAAACCGTAAACAGTGTACAGAACCGTATAAAGCTGGGCTCAACCGACCCGACCGATTTGCTTTGTTTTTAGCATGGAACACCCCTAGTTAAAGTTTCATGTGAAGTTGTTTCACGAAGATAGCTTGTTTTGTGTAGATGCTAAGCGATAGACGGTTTTTGGATAGAGTGATATCTACAACTCCATTGGAATGTCCTGGAGAAGCGAAGGAGGTGTCATCACTGGACAAACAGTTGCTGTGGATGGAGGATTTACGGTTAACGTTTTCCCATGATCCCAGTTCCTCTTATATGTTTATGTCTACAGACTTTGGTAATGATCTGTATCCGTCCCCTTGCTCAATAATGGATCAATATCTATTTGCTTCTTTTAAGATTAACTTTCATTTTTTTGATTTTCGTTTAGGGTTGAGTTTTAGCTTGGAGCAGGGTATGCGTGTGTCGGTTTTTTGGCTTAATCCGAATCAAAACCAAAATTCTGTTTTAGGAAACCGATTAGTTTGGTGTTGTAATGACGTATAACCGAAACTGAGGTAATTTTCGTTAAAAAATAAAACAAACTGAACCGTCGGTTATTGCAATGCGGCTTTATTGTTTAATCCGGTTTTGGTTCTTTATCGGTGTTTTGCTCACCCCTGATTTTGTGATTTATGAGACCGGATAGGAGTTGGATCGCGTCAATATTCTTTGTCTTGTTGAGGAAGAGGGCATGATGTTTGCGATGGTGGGATGAAACGGACGTTGAAGAAAGGAGTACATATGCTAATCGTGTTAGAATGGGGGTTAACTTGCTTTACGTTGAAGGGTTTAGTTGGTGAACTTTAGTTCGACCGATGTATTTGCTAGTGTTCAAGACATCAACCCTTTCAAACATAAAGTTGTGAAACATGAACACTATCTATTTAAAAATCTATTCATTTAAACGAGTCAACGACTTGATGAGACGGGTGAGCATGACATGCTTAGCAAAAAATCTAGTTAAAGTGTTAACACAATATTACACTATAACTAACTAGTACTTTGTCTCCCGGCGTTGCGCCGGGATGATGTATTGGTGGCAACAAGAACACAATGTGAACACACAACTTCTAATACACAATTGGTAAAACACATGGCCTAAAACACAACGGTGATCGAAGTTTTATGACACAACGCCTAAAAAAGCGTAAAACACAATGCGTAAGACGTAATTTCCTAAAACTCTATTTCATTCCCTCTTCCTTCTCGATTACCACAACCACGACCAAACTGCCACCGCCAACACAACACAATTTGGTAGCCGTCATCGCCACAACACCACCACCTATCCACCTTCGTCTCCGTTTAGACAGTAAAATCATCGGAAATGAACATCAGTCGACGGAAACAACCATGTAGACAACTTAGGTGTAAAATGACAATCCAATTCTTTAAACCATTATCTGTCGCATCACCCGGCCAAAAAACGGCTTTTCTCGAAACCGGTGACTAAACACACGTTGGGCCAAAAAACTTTAATCAAATCATACATCCAACTTATGTCGTTGCCGTTTCCGGCAACGACGGAAATGTCCCTTTACGACAATGGCAATGAAGACACTGCGGCCGAGCACCACACAGACCAGTTCCGGTGACCAAAACGGCAACGTCAAAAGCCACGTCGTTGCCCCGCCACTCTCGCTTCCAGTAACCAAAACGGAAATGAGAGAAGCCACGTCGTTGCTTCGCCACTCTACCTCTCTTCTCAGGATTACCGCGCCTCTCTCTCTCTGTTTCACTCTCCTTTCACTTTGCCTATTTCTTTTTACATGAATGAACCACAATTACACTGTTGCTTTTAAAGCATAAAATAGCCCCATAGTGTAGAGGATACACGTGTTGAAGAGGAGACACCACATAAAATTGAAATGAGACGTGGCAACAAATAGAGGCAAAAGAGACAGCTACACTATTTTTATAAGACAATCTCTAAGTTAGAATTTAAATTTATTTATAATAACTATATTGCCGGTGTGGTGTGCTGCGGCAGTGGTTATAAATATTATAAGGTATAATAATAAAATCAACACATTATTATTTTATAAACCAACACATAAACTAACGATTTCCAAATCATAAGGTTAGATATTAAAATTAACTGTGGAAATCATTGTGCGATGCAACAGGAAACCTGTATTTATTAAAAATACCGAGGTTTATTTACCATTGTATTAGATTTAATTATGAAAAATTTGTATCATGATATATAGTTAATAAAAAGTAAAATACAAAAAAGGGAGTAAATATCAAAGCTTCACCGTTGTTTGGTAGTCAAAGTACCTAAAATACAAAAAGTCGAAGTACCTAAAATACAAAAAGCAAAACTATCTAGTGTTCATTCTTGTTGGGTAGTGGAAGCAAAGCTACTCATCCAAGTACGTGCGAAATCGTTTACAATACAAAGAAATACTTTCATTTGAATAAACTTCGTTAAAATCTTGAACCCTAAACATAAAATGCCAAAGAAAAAGAAAGATCTTGTTGGGAATAATTCGAAATTGCTTGGATAAATCTGAAGTCGTGTAATCACTATCAGATCAAACAATTGGAGTGGCTACCAATCTTTGATCAGATAAAATCAGAAAAATTCTAGATTTTTGTATGGCAATTTTTGATTGTGAGATTTTGGGGATTCGTCTCTAAATCAAAATTCGTCCAGGGTTTTCCCTAAAAAATTGGGAGCGTATTTTCAGTTTTTTTTTCGACCCCCGCCAGGGGCTCTGCCCCTTGGACCCTGCTCCCAGGAGCGCTGCCCCCGGACCCCGCCAAGGGGGCGCTGCCCCCTTGGATCCCCCGTTAGTCCCGATGACACTAAAATAAGCGTGCACTCTTATTTGAACGTCACACGCAATCTCAAATTACACTAAAATATCCAACATACCTCCCCCATTTTAGTGTAATCAAGAATTACCTAACTTGTTCACAGCAATCAAACAAACTAATGCATAAATGAAATGTCGTGACGATTGAATTTCATATTAGTATATTACACATTCCAAATATTCGAATTTAAGGGTGTCTTTAAGGATTGAACCCTTAATATCCATACTGAATACATGAAGATAATATACACAATAGTTTACATATATAGATCTAACTTGACACTATCTTTTACTAGCCTATGTCCCTATCCTTCATAAGCATATCAAAGCCAAGTCCAAGCTTCTTGAAGCAGCTAAACTTCATGCTCATATAGGTAACTCTTTTACTCTTGCACCTGCAAATGCAATTTTTTAAAAGAGCTATTAAGAAGATATACCTCAACCTTACTTAACTTGCAGATCTAAACACATACCTTTGGGATAATTTTAATGTTGTGTTCCAAATTCTAGATGTTAGGCTTTCCACATTGAATTCTGCACCTAACGTCATATTATGTGGGAATTGGGTATCTTAACATGAGAGTTTTCAGATGGACTTTAACCCTAATCCCACAGCTGATCCTTTCACGAGATCTCTAGTTAACCCTTTGGTTAAGTGATCAGCTAAGTTATGTTGAGTTCTCACAAACTCAACCGAAATCGCACCATGCATGATGAGCTCACGAACCATGCTATGTCTCACACCTAAGTGTCTTGACTTGCCATTATACACTTGACTATACGCCTTAGCCAGTGTAGCTTCACTATCACACCTTATTGAAATGGGAGCCATTGGTTTTGGCCACAATGGAATCTCATAAATCCAGTTTCTTAGCCACTCAGCTTCTTTGCCAGCTGCGGCTAATGCTACAAATGTCACACCCCGACCCGCAGCGGAAAAGGTGATCGGGGCATGATTGGGTTATCATCAAAGCTCATGACATTTATTTTAACGTTTCATATTCATTAATACAATTTAATGGAAATTTACAATAAATATTACAACATGTTCTAACTATCAATCTAAGCTTCTTTGTTCTCTTCTAAGGCATTTCCTATGTTTTCCTTGCTTCATCCTGTTCACCTGTATCATGTGTAAAAGGGTTTTTGGATCAACAAAAAGTTGGCGAGTGAATCCTATGGAAAACATTTGAACAAGTTTATTTAATTGATTATGAAATGAGTGTACAACCACACATGAGTAAAAATAGATGTAAACTTATTCAACAATCATTAGATATTAAATAAAGCACACATGAACAAAATGGAACGTTTAGAGGCACGCGTTGCTCTACTCGTCTCTCACGAGGAACTGATGGGCCTAATGAATGAATTGCATAAACATGATAATATGAAAGACATAACTACAAACAATATAAACTCAATGATACACACATGAACAATAATGGATTGGTTTTGAGGCACGCGTTGCTCACTCGTCTCCCACGAGGAACTGATGGACTTAATGAATGAATCTCATATAAGTTGACAAAATGAAATACGTAATCACAACAATATAAACAATCTAAGTTTAGATCACGACATGGTATGGCACAAGTTTAAATAAACGAGTTAATTATTTTGTGACACATGACACACCCCAAAACGTGTAATTAAAATGGGGAGTTGTAAGATTCACTCACAGTGGGTGCGTTCGGTTGATGATGTTGAATGCACGCGAAGTGGTTTTAACCACGAGTGAAATTAACCTAGATAAATAGTATTATGGTTCGGTAAGTAAACGGATTTTATTAATCCATTTTAATAGGATTGTTGGGTGTATTTTTGTGAGTTTAAGGCTATTTTCTAACCTTAAAAATATTATTTTTAAGTATTTTTAATTGATTTTTAATTAAAATAAATAAATAAAAATAATAAAAAAATTTGACTTTTTTGACCGTTGACTGACCGTTGACTGGTTCGTATGCGTGTAATTGTGCGCCGAGTGAGGCTCGAACCCGAGACCTCCCGTACGCGTGCACGCAGCTCTACAACTGAGCTACGTGTCTGGCCCGAAATATTTATGTTTTTAATTATATTTATATATTAATTAGATTAAACAGAAAATCCTTTATTTTTAAAAATGATTTAACTGAATCGGACCGGTGCGCTCCACAGGTCTCGAACCCGGGACCTGTGGGTTGAGTTAACACACAGTCCACCGCTGGACTGTGTGTTTAACATGTTATATAAACCGATTTTTATTATATTTAAATACAAACTAAGTATTTTCATTTCTGGCTTATTTAAAAAGGTAGATAATTGTCCGAGTCGGTGCAGTAGACCGGACTCGAACTCGTGACGTGTGATTTAAACATACACACAGTCCACCCTGGACTGTGTGTCTATCTTGGTTATTATTCCGGTTATTAATAAACTTAACATATATATGAAATGAATCCGGTTCAGTTAACAAAAAAGAAATTTTTATTAAGGCAGCGTGTGTGGGACAAGATTCGAACTCGAGACGTTAGTGTGTTTATTGTGCACACAGTCCACCGCTGGACTGTGTGTCTAACCCGAGTTATAACTTGATTTTAATTATACTTATATGTTACATAAACTTCGTCTTCTTCGTCAGTTTTTAACCAGAATCGGAAGTCCGACTGGTTCGATGATTAAATCATGTTCGTTAGCGTTTTTCAGTTAATTACAGATGAGATGTGTAAAAAGGAGGAAAGATTTAAGCGTGAGGTATACCGACTGGATTCCTCTGTTTTTCCGGCAGCACTCCGGCGACAGCAACAGGTTCCGGCGTCGTGTGTCTTGCAGCAGCGAGTCTTCAGAAAGCTTACAAAGGACGTGGGTGACTTCGGTATAAGCTCAGGGGGTTTAGTAAGGCTTAGAAGTGGAGGGTTCGGTTTTCCGGCGATGAGCAGAAGATTTCCGGCGAGTGAGTTTTCGCCGAGAAAGGGTGCGGTTTTGAGCGAAAATGTTTGCAGAGGTTCGAGGGGGTATTTATAAGGCAGGTTATCGATGAACTTGGTCCGATTTCCGACTTGATTCGTCGGTTATAATTTCTCCGGCGGTTATAGTTGGTGTCGCGGACTCAGGCGTCGGTTATAACCGATGTGTGTTTAAAGTTTACGTTATAACTGAAGGAATCGTTAAATTCTTGGCGAGATCGCCGGGATTTCCGACGACTGCATTTGGGCGCCGGTTTTGAATTCGGAAAGACATGTTATGAATTAAATGATTCTAACATTTAACAAGAAACATCAGTGGCGCAGTGATTTAAGTGTTGAGTGTTAAGTTTGTTGAACCGTGACCCGGCGACTGACCCGGGTTCGAAACCCGGCAGGAACATATTATTTTTATTTTCTTATTTTTAACAGTTTTTCAAAAACAAACTTTATATTCCAATATACAATTAATTATGTATCGTTTAAAATTATTTTGGGCATTAAATTCGCAACGAAATTTTTAACTGATTGTTCGGTTAATAAACGGAGCGGGTTTGGTAATATCCGTTTTTGACGGATGTTACAACAAACTCAGACTCCATTGTTGAATTAGTTATGCAAGTCTGTTTCTTGAAGCCCAAGAAATGCACCTGCCCCAAGTAGGAATACCCAACCACTTGTGGAAGAATGATCTTCCTTATTTTTTATCCAACTTGCATCTGAATATCCTTCAATCACCGAAGGAAATCCAATGTAAGTTAGACCATAATCCATGGTTCCTTTCAAGTATTTGAATACTCGACCTAGTGCTTGCCAGTGATGAGTACTAGGATTGCTAGTAAACCTACTAAGTTTTCCAACAGCATATGCTATATCTGGTCTGGTGCAGATCATAGCGTACATAAGTGATCCAATCGCTCTTGAGTACTCAAGTGGAGATACTGCAATGCCTTTATTAGGTAATAGCTTCAGACTAGGATCAACAGGAGTACTTGCGGGAGAACAATCCTTGAAATTGAAATGTTCAAGATCTTCTCAATATAGTGTGATTGAGAGATTGAAATGCCCATGTTCTCACGTTTGATTTTAGTACCTAAAATCACCCCAGCCTCCCCCATATCTTTCATAGCAAACATAGATGATAAAAATTCTTTTGTTCTATTGACTTGATCTTGGTTAGTGCCAAAAATCAACATATCATCTACATACAAACAGATGAAGACTCCGTTTCTAGAAGCATCAAACTTGCTATAAACACATTTATCTGCTTGGTTTAAAGCAAAACCATTAGACAATACAATCTCATCAAACTTTTGATGCCACTGTTTGGGTGCTTGCTTCAAACCATAAAGAGATTTAATTAGTTTACACACCTTGTTTTCACTTCCAGGCATAACAAACCCTTCTGGCTGTTTCATGTAAATCTCCTCATCTAATTCACCATTTAGAAATGCAGTTTTCACATCCATTTGGTGAATTACAAGATTATGTATAGCAGCAAGTGCTAATAATAATCTAATGGTAGATATCCTTGCTACAGGAGCATATGTATCAAAGAAGTCAATACCCTCCTTTTGTCTAAACCCTTGGATTACTAATCTGGCTTTGAACTTATCAATAGTACCATCCACCTTCATCTTCCTCTTGAAGATCCATTTACTTCCCAATGGTTTACAACCAGGAGGTAAATCCACCAATTTCCAAGTGTTATTTTGCAAAATAGAGTCCATTTCATCTTGGATGGCTTCTTTCCAAAATGAAACATCCCTTGAGGCCATTGCTTCACTATATGTCTTTGGATCCTCATCAACATTGAAACAATATTGATATTGAAAATTAATATCAATCCTAGATCCTTCAACTAAGTACATTTGAAAATCGTCACCATCAGACTTGGCCTTTCTTTCTCTTGAACTCCTTCTTGGTTCAGTGCTAGTTGAAGACATAATTTCTTTTCCACTAGAAATCTGGAGAGAAGGATTCATATCCTTTGGCCTAGGTATAGATGTGAATCTTTCTTCATCGTATTCTACATTTCCACTTCTTGCCTCAATAACCGTTTGTACTGAAACGTGGTCATTTTGGTTCTATTACATAGAACCTGTGAGCAAATAAGTGCTCAGCATATCCAATGAAAATGCATTCTATACCTCTTTCCCCTAAGTTTCTTATCTTAGGATCATTGAGCCTAACCACAGCTCTACAACCCCAAACTCTTAGTTTTTGCAACTCGGGTGGCTTTTTATACCAAAGCTCAAAAGGGGTTGTTTTGTTCCTTTTATTAGGAACCCGGTTTAACAAATAACAGGCTGTCAACATAGCCTCTCCCCAAAACCCATTATTTAAACCCGAATGGGACAGCATGGTATTAACCAAATCTTTTAGCGTCCTATTCTTCCTTTCCGCCACACCATTTTGTTCCGGTGTGTAAGGAGCTGTGGTAAGGTGTATTATTCCAGTTGATTGGAAATATTCCAGATCAAAATACTCACCACCTCTATCCGTATGTAGGGTTTTGATCAATTCACTTTGATGAAGCTCCATTTCTTGTTTATAGATTTTAAACTTTTCCAAAGCTTCATCTTTTGCATGTAACAAGTAAACGTAACAGAACCTAGTAGCATCATCTATAAAGGTTACAACATACTTCTTGTTACCTAATGATGGTGTACCATGAAAATCACATAGATCACTATTTATGAAATCTAACAATTTACTTTCTCTATTAACATGTTGCAAGAATGGTTTTCTAGTTATTTTATTCAACTTGCAGATATGACACTTTTTATTTGTTAAATTAACTGCGGAATTAAGCTCATCTTAGACATTTCCATAAGTCGTTTATAATGTACATGTCCTAATCTAGCATGCCATAATTCAGATTTTGACAAATTTACACTAGATGACGAATCAATCATACAAACAGAATTATCACTAAACGGCACTTCTAGATTTAACATAATCATACCATTACATAAATAACCAAATCCGATAAAAGAACCATGTCTTGACAAGATATACTTGTCACATTCTAACACTTGTTTGTACCCGCAATTATTTAATACGATACCGGATAACAAGTTTTTTCGAATACCGGGTACATACAATACATTACTTAAACTTAGAGTTTTTCCAGAAGTAAATACTAGTACTACACTTCCAATTCCGTGGATTTGCTCGGTTGCAACATTTCCCATCTTTAAAACAGATCCATCTTCAATTAATGTAAGGTCCTTGAACCATCTTCGATCCTTACATACGTGACTTGTTGCTCCGAGTCATACCACCAAGCAACAAATCATCCTGCACATAAAATGCTTCAGAAATTAGTGAAACACAATTCACATCCGAATTATAATTAAAGTTTAATTTCTGACCTTGTTGCTTTGGATCCTTAGAGGATCCACCAGTGCCAGCTTCATTCTTGGCTTTACCAACACGACAATCTCTCTTGAAGTGTCCTAGTTTACCACACTTCCAATAGCCTTGATCATTGGTCTGTTTTGCATACTTCACAACCTTGTTCTTCTTGTTAAACCCACTTTGATACTTTCTTTTGTGTTTCCCTTGTTAGAATTTTTGAGACTAGGACCACTTTCTTCCACCATGTTAACAGAAGACCCACAAACGTGTTTGTCTTTGTTAATATTTTCCATGGCCCGACAAGACTCCTCAATTCGAAAACAACTTCCAAGTTCAACCAGATTCATTTCCTCCTTTTTATGTTTTAAAGTATGTTTAAAATCTTTCCATGAAGGAGGAAGTTTATAAATGATAGATGGAACAGAATTAGCTTCATCCATCTTTAAACCATGTTGTTCGAATTGACCCAGAATTCTTAGACATTCATTGTATTGTTCCATGATGGGTCTACCATCAACCATTTTATAATTCATAAAATCAGTGACCAATGATTTCTTACTAGATGTGTCTTCAGCCATGTATTTGGCCTCTAGTAATTCCCACAGTTCTTTTGCAGATTCAACATTTTGATAAATATCGAAAAGAGAGTCACACATACTATTCAGAATATGCCCACGACAGATGTAACCAGCATTCAACCACTTTCCACGCTTCCTAGTTTGTTCCAGCGGTTCATCCACCACTTCCTCGGGCATTGGGGGTACTCAGAACGTACACCACTTTCAAAGTCGTCAATAGGAAATGCATCTTCTTTTGCCAGCGACGAAAGTCTTGTCCTTCAAACTTGTCCAATTTCGTAAATTTGTTCGTCATAGCCTTCGAAGATTCACCACCGCTTGTCATCTTCACTGAAATTGTTTGATCTTTGTTGGGAATAATTCGAAATTGCTTGGATAAATCTGAAGTCGTGTAATCACTATCAGATCAAACAATTGGAGTAGCTACCAATCTTTGATCAGATAAAATCAGAAAAATTCTAGATTTTTGTATGACAATTTTTTATTGTGAGATTTTGGGGATTCGTCTCTAAATCAAAATTCATCCAGGGTTTTCCCTAAAAAAATTGAGAGCGTATTTTCAGTTTTTTTTTCCGACCCCGCCAGGGGCTCTGCCCCTTGGACCCTGCTCGCAGGAGCGCTGTCCCCGGACCCCCGCCAAGGGGGCGCTGCCCCCTTGGATCCCCCGTTAGTCCCGATGACATTCAAATAAGCGTGCACTATTATTTGAACGTCACACGCAATCTCAAATTACACTTAAATATCCAACAGATCTTGCGTTCATCGCCGTCTGGTAGGTGAGACACATGATTATATTATGTTGAAGATCATAGCACATGCAAAAGTCATTTAGAATAGCAAAAAGTAATTTATTTGAATAGACTCCATTTTCAGTTAAAAGTTTCACAATAGAAGATGTCAAATTAAAAAGAAAATTATATGTTTAGTCTTCATTGTTATTGAGTAGTCGATGCATATAGTTATATTTCACTGAAGTTACCGACTAAAGCATGTGTGAAAATCATTTATAAAACAATAAATACTTTATTATGAATATAACTTTATTTTCAAATAAATTTATTTCAAAAAGTTAGAAAAAGAACTAAACATAATTGTTTATCTAGAACTATTAAAAACCTTAAACAAAAGTTATTAAAATATGACAATATGATAAATGGATTACTATTAATTTAAAAAAGATAACAGTTATGGGTCTACAAAGTAGCCCGAGGTGGCACTTGATGAATTTGTGGAATACCATGTAATAAAGTTGGTTTCAAAAATTAACTAGGATTGAGTACTCATGGTTAAACCACATGATTAACCTAATGGAATAATAACCGTTTTTTATGACATCTAGAAATAACACATGTTTAGAAATTTTCAATAATTAAATTGCCTACACTTAAAATTAGTATATACTTTTGAAAATTAAGAGTGAATATTGGACCACAACTATTATTCAAGCGGGTTGTAATTAATCTAGTATATAGTAACAACAACAATTTGTTGGTTTCGGAAGCTGTAGTGAGTGCCGACACAATAATAGTATCATAGTGAACTGAACCGATATCATTCGAATAATATCAATATTATCAAAACTAGCACTAGTGTTTGTTTATGTAGTATTAGATCAATGTAAAACACATATCGGTATCATTTTGAACATATAACAAATTTATTTTTTGGGTTTTCTTTTTCGTTTCTTTGCCGAGTGCTGGTATTGTACTTGTATTGTAACAAAATGAACTAATACCGAAAAATTCCCATCGCTGATGTGGTAGTCATGTTTTTATAGCTGCTTTAACCTTTCAACTAAAAAGCAGCAAAACAAAATCCGATAACACGACCACCACGTTAGTGGTGGAGACCGTTACCGCACGTAGAACTCTTAGATGGTCTCTGGCCGGAACAACTGCTCACAATAGAAAAGGGCTTGCACTTGATTTAAAGTAGCGCCCAGGAGCTAGACTGATGAGCTATTAAATTTATTCAAAGGATGGCTGCTTCTAATTCCACCTCCTGGGTTCATTGCTCAATTAGGGTGATAATCGGAGGCGTGGGCAAATGTGAGATAAGAACAAAGGGCTCAGTAATTATTATCGCAAAATGATTTTTTAAAAATAAAATTACTCAAATCACAAATGTCAATCCACTTCAAGGGTGTTAATTGAGCATATTTTTCTGAAAAATGAAGAATATGTGATTCATAGAAAAGAGCCAACAAAGGCTGTAAAACCTGACAAAGTACAAGGCAACAAAAATAAAAGATGAAAAAAACAAAATATCGAGCAATTACAGAATTAATCTCTAACGTTAAAATCTCACCCTCTCTTTCAATTGATACTGCTAGTCGGCCCAGCCAACCACTCCCAGACCCATCTAGGCGTCCACAGCTCTTTGTTCACACACTTTGCAACTACCTTCTTGTTTTTATCTTTTGCATACGTATAATATATTAGGAAAGTGGTCTTTCAATGGTCCCTCCCTCATGTACTTGATAAATTTAAATTTGAGTGGTTTCTGTTATTATTATTATTATTATTAATTATTATTATTATTATTATTATTATTATTATTATTATCAAAAAGTGTGGATAATTTTAACATAACATTGATTACTATTGGTCGTAAAATCCAATTAAAAATATTAAAATGTAAGAGAGAAGTTGCTATAATCAATTAATCATGGTCGAATGCCATGGATTTTTAATCATATCTATTATTAAAACAATAAAACAATTATTATTACTATATTATATATTGTTATGTTATTATGTGTGTATATTAAAAGAAATTATGTGTGTATATTAAAAGAAACTGAGCATGAACAGGGTTTTATAATTTTTTTTAGTATTGTTTGTTTTTTATTTTGATTTTTTTATAATTTTTTAGTATTGATTGTTTTTTAATTTTGATTCTTTTATTATTGTATTATTTTAATTGATTATAAGATCAATAAAACGAAATGTGAAAAGTCCTTAAAGAATGTATTGTATCATTAATGCAATAAAAGAAAAACTCTCAAATTCGAATCTCTTTTAAATGTTTTTTTAATGGAAAATTTGAATCACCAACAGACCACCAGTGTATTATTGTGTCACTAGCGGAATCATCCGATCATATCCATCTCCACTAGTAATAATGTATATACACAATTTAGTAGGAAGCTCAATAAATTTAGGAAAAAAACCTTGTGGAATCGAACCCATAACCTAATGGTCATAAGCCTTATCTCATCACCAAGATGCCACTAGACTATAATGCCATAGACTCTGATAAATGTTTAATTTCTTTTTCTTCACATTCGAGAATAAATTTTGTTAACAACAAAGTTGCATTCAACATAGAGTATTTTTTTTGGTATCATGCTGGTATCCTGACAAACCTCGCTGATTTCAACCGAAAATCAGTATCGGCTTCAATATCGCTATTATCACGCGGGTGTGTTTAATTTGTTTTCTTCACATTGCCGTGTATATTTTGTTCACAACTGAGTACTTTTTGGTGCTGAGTCTTGGTACCGATGTTACTATTATAGAAACCGATATTAGTTTATGGTTTTCGGTCAACGTGACACACAACTTAGCTTTTCTATTGCTCTAGCAAGTGCCGATCCATAACAAAGTAAATTAATATTGACCGAATTCCCATCACGTATTGCAGAGAATCACACCGGTATATTTTATTAAAAAAAAGTGAAAAGGAAAAAATCAACCAAACCATTTTCAAAATTATAAATAATCCATAGCCACTTCGTGTTAACTCCATACATCTCAACCGAAAAGCAGCAAAAACAAATCCAATGACCACCACGTCACCGGCACCCTCAGCGGGAAGTCTCCGATGGTCACTAGCCGGAAAAACTGCTATGGTCACCGGCGGTACACGTGGCATCGGCTACGCCGTCGTAGAGGAACTGGCGGCGTTAGGTGCCGCCGTACACACCTGCTCTCGCAACGAATCAGAGCTCAATCAACGCTTACAGGAATGGTCCGATAAAGGATTCAACGTCACGGGATCCGTCTGTGATGCATCGTCTCGTTCTCAACGGCAAGAGCTTCTAGATAAAGTCTCATCTATCTTCAACGGAAAGCTCAACATTCTAGTAAGTTTCTTTCTTTTTTATTATGTTTCAACGGTTTTTAATTTCTGTTTCATACAGCTTTGAGCAAATTATTATCGAATTTAATTGTTAATTATATTGCTGGTCCGTAATATAAAGGAGGTTTTGAAATGCTTATGCTTTGATTGATCATAAATTATTTTACTAAGGTCATGAATTTGGGCACAGTTGTCAATAGCGAGTGTTGCCGGGTTGCAGCGATAGATAGAGATAATATCAATAATTTATTTATTTATTATTTTTTATATAAATAGCAATTAAATATGGCTATAAAATAGCGAGATTTTAGGTTTTTGTTAAATATATGTAAATGTAAAATAGCTTATATATTATGGTATTTTGATAAAATATACACATAAAATTTTTATTTTTTTTCAAGTGTATCGCTATTTATAAAATATACGCCAGCGGCGGATCTAGAAATTTTGTGTCACACCCCGACTCGTAGCGGAATAAGAGTCGGGGCATAATTGGGTTATCACCAAAGCTCATGATATTTACTAATATGTTTCATATTTATTAAATTCAAAATTACAACTTCAATATTCCAAACAAGTTCATACAATTACAAGAAAAAAGTAACTAAATAAACAATCCAAAACCTAAACCGATTTATTCTTCTAAGCCGTCCTATATGTTTCTTGCTGCATCTGGATCACCTGTATCATGTGTAAAATGGGGGTTTTTGGGTCAACAAAAGTTGGCGAGTGAACCTTGTTAGAAAACATTTATTATTGATTTCTTGTTATAGTTAATATGGAAAAATTGTGCAAACATCATATGTGAGCAAACGTAAATAAACATACAATAACAATAACAAACCACCTTGCATGAGTATATAACATGAATGATAATGTATATGTTGGCAACGTCACGTTCCGCTCATAGGTAAGGGGAACGGACGGCCTATGATGATGTATGTGCGATCAAGGCTCAATCAAACGGAGCCGATCGTATGTTGGCAACGCCTCGTTCACGCTCATAGGTAATGGGGAACGGTTCACGCTCATAGGTAATGGGGAACGACGGCCTATGATGATGTATGTATTGAAAATGATAAATTTAATCTAAACGTTAAACACACAAACAGTTGATACATATTGAATACACATTTGATCATGGATATGATGGATGCACAAGTGTTTAACTGTAATAAATAATAAGACACATGATACACCCCAAAATGTGATTAAAACGGGGAATTTGTAGAGATTCACTCACATTGGGTGCGTTCGTTTGATGATGTTGAATGCGCACGAGTTTAGAGGGTTGATTGACGAGGAATAAATAACCTAAATAATAACGAAAAGGTACGGTAAATAAGTGGATTTTATTAACAATTTTAATTGGATTTTTAGATATATTTTTGTGAGTTTAAGGTCATTTTCTAACTTTAAAAATATTATTTTTAAGTATTTTTAATTGATTTTTAAATTAAATAAATAAATAAAAATATAAAAAAATGTTGATTTTTTGGGGTTGACCGTTGACCGTTGACCATTGACTGTTGACTGTTGACCGGTTCGGTCTTGTGTTTGTTTGCACTGAGTGAGGTTCGAACTCGTGACCTCCCATACGCGTGTACGCAGCTCTACCAACTGAGCTACGTGTCTAACCCGAAATATTTCTGTTTTTAATTATATTTATATACTATTTAATTTATTCAAAATTCATTTATTTTAAAAAGGATTTTAATTATATCGAACCGGTGTGCATAACAGGTCTCGAACCCGGGACCTGTTGTTTAACGTTGCACACAGTCCACCGCTGGACTGTGTGTCTAACCTGGTTAAAATACTTGTTTTTATTTCACTTATATACTAACTGGAAGTTTCCGTATTTGGGTTTTATAAAAAGTCTGAATATTGTGACGAATCGGAACAAGGACAGACTCGAACCCGGTATCTCTATGATTCAAATGCACACAGTCCACCGCTGGACTGTGTGTCTAACCCGAGATATAATCCGATTTATATTAAATTTATACACAAACTAAACTTCATCTTCTTCGTTAAAACAACCCAGAACAACAATTATTCGACTGTTCTTGTTTAATTCGATTAACGGACATATAAATGATTAAAATGAAATGGATAAAGAAGGTTCTGGGAACGAATGTACTAGAAAGAGGTTTTTCTCAGAGTTCCGGCAAAGGCCGTCGGCTCGGTTTATGAATTCCGTCTGAGCGGACCAATTAACAGTTTTGATTAACTAATTGTGAAATTAAGTGACTAAACAAGGATTATCAAAGAGTTTAGATGCTCGTACCGATTCACAGCGTGATTTCGGAATTTTCAGAAATTTTCCGGCGATTGCAGATTATCCGGTATCGTTGCCTGGAACCGACTCTGGTTGAAGGTTTTGAGTTAGTATAAGTCTAACAATAGATAGAAGATGAAAGAATTTAGAACTTTACCGATTCGATGAGTGTCACGGTTTTCCGGCGAAAGTCCGGCGATATCAGAAAGCGTTTCCGACGAACAGAAAATAGAGCGCAATTGAAATTGGAGGGTTTGTAAGTGTTTTTGAGTTGCGAGATAATGATATTGATAGAGTAAATCAGGAAGTAAAGGATTTCGGTTTTTAACTCCCAAACTCATATGAGTCGAAACAATAAAGACTGAATTTGATTAAGAACGTGCGTCGTAATGGTTTCATCGGTTATTATCAGTAATAGCGATCACTCAATCGTCTGGAAAGTTGAAAGCCGTTGATTGGTTTCAGTTTTGGCGCAAACAGATAGATTCACGGGTGAACTTAAGGTTTTATTTGCTTCCTTGATTACACAAAAACAGCAAGTGGCGGAGTGGTTAAATGTTTGATGCTAGTGTCTTCCGGCTGACCCGGGTTCGAAACCAGGCAGCCCCTTTTCATTTTTAATTGCTTTATTTTTATTTTCTAACAATTTTAATTTCCATATTCTAAAATGTTTATTAGTTATGTATTGTTTAAAATTAAAATAAGCATTAAATGAGCAACGAAAATTCGAAACTGATTATTCGATTAATAAACGAAGCGGGTTTTGAAAACCCGTTTTTCGACGGATGTTAGGGGCCACGTTTCATATAAAAAGGGGTAACGAAATCGAAAAACTTCAAATTTTTTTTCAAAATTTGCACTACCACCGGAGCGTCAAGGGGTAGCGGGGGCTACCCCTAGTAACATGCTAGGTCCGCCCCTGATATACGCAATGTAGCATATAGGTATCTTATCGTTATTTGCCATTAACAACTATGAATTTGAGTTCTTGGTGCATCTGGTTGACAACATGTTTATGTAGGTTCTTGAACTGTTTGAGAGTTTGGAATTTGGGGATGAAAAAATATTAGGTGTATTATATATATTTCTTTTAGGAACTCTCATGTTTCTTAGGACTTACTTTCATGTAGATAAACAATGTTGGGACAAACATAAGGAAACCTACCATCGAGTATACCGCAGAAGAGTATTCGACGCTCATGTCCACCAATTTGGAATCGTGTTACCATTTGTGTCAACTTGCGCATCCTCTTTTAAAGGCTTCTGGTGCTGGTAGCATTGTGTTCATTTCCTCTGTGGCAGGTCTTGTTCACATTCTTTCTGGATCCATCTATGGAGCCACTAAAGGTATATGTTTTCCCTGACTCATTTCGGATTACGCAAAGTTTGCGGGCTAGCAAACTTAGTTTTTTTCACGACTGTTTTCCGCTCACAGGTGCAATCAGTCAGCTCGCTAAGAATTTAGCATGTGAATGGGCCAAAGACAATATACGGGTTAATAGTGTGGCACCGTGGTACATCAAAACCTCCCTTGTCAAACATGTAATATACATTCACCTTACACTTGTTTTTCTACCATATTGTTGAAGTTGATTGATTGGGCCAGCTGGACTGTCAATATGGTTCAGTTTAGGTAGTTTGAACCGGTTTCCTATTTAAAATGCAATTTTCGTCCCTGAGCTTTGGCTAGTTTTTCGACTTTCGTCTTAAGGTTGTTTTTCCGTGTCTGGATCCAAAAGGTTTGAAATCTTACCATTTTCATCCGGCTCGTTAACTCCATCCATTTTTTCATTAAGTCAGGGGTATTTTCGTCTTTTTACCTATATTATTTTTGTTTTTTATTTAGTAAGGGTATTTTGAATACTTGTACATTATGCTAAATGCTTGTAAATAAAGTGAAAAAGATTGAATTGCTCTTTAAGTTAGCAAAAAAGACGGAAATATACCTGACTTAACGGAGACAAATGGATGGAGTTCACGAGCCGAATGAAAATGACAAGATTTAAAACTTTTTGGATCCAGACAAGGAAAAACAAACCTTTGGACGAAAGTCGCAAAACTGGCCAAACCTCAGGGACGAAAATAGCATTCTACTCTTGATTTTTTCAAAACCTTTAGTTTGTATTAAGTTCTAAAAATGATAAAAACGGTTCATGAATATTTTAAATATTCATAACTGCATATCCCAAAAATGAAAAACCAAATTAAATAGTACTGGTAATTGGTCCGTTCCGTATAACGGACGCTTTCACCTTCTAATCATGAACTGAACCGTTACACCCAATTTTTAAACTGAACTGCACTGATCAGTTTTCTTTGGTTTGAGCGATAAAAACACCTAGTTGAAGTTTCCGTTGTAGATCTCTCACTGAGATAGTTTATTTTGCGCAGTTGCTTAGCGATGAACAGTTTTTGGATAAAGTGGTATCTAGAACTCCATTGAAACGCCCCGGAGAAGCTAACGAAGTTTCATCATTGGTGGCATTCCTCTGCCTGCCTGCTGCTTCGTATATCACTGGACAAACAGTTTCTGTCGATGGAGGATTTTCGGTTAACGGTTTCCCATGATCCCATTTTCTTTTTATGTTCAAGTTGACAGACTTCTGTGCTGACCTTTTCTTGTTTAATATGATCATTGTCATATGACCCTATGATCAATAACAGATCATAATCTTTATGGTTTTTTAAGATTAAGTTTCTGTCTTATGCGTTTTGGAGACTGGTGCAAGCAAACGGTTTTGTTATTTATGTGTTTGTATGGATGTCGTCTGCATATGAGACGCGTTGATAGAAATCTAGTCAGTTTTGTGTGCCTCGTAGATGAAGAGTACATGAGGGTCATTCTGGATGATATATCACTTATTGTAATAGACGATCTCTAGAAACACCGAGTTATGCTTTTAAGTGTAGTTTCTTTTCGTCATAAAACCTCGACGCAATTCGTATGAATCGTTAAAGGTTGTTGATGAAGATGTGATGTAGACATGTTTGGATAATTAGGCTCTAAAGTTTTACCTTTATATGAAATCTATCACTCTTGTACTCTAGTAAGAGTATTATGAGGGGATGATGAGAGTAGAATGTGGTTAAATACTCATTTTGTGAATTACACACTAATTAAATTTAACTATAATCTTAACCATGAACTTTTTAGAATTAAAAAGTTTGTTTCAGGGAATAATAAATAATAAATGGACAATTGTAATAACAAGTTAAACAAAGGTATCCAAGCACACATGATTGTAGGTTCTTTAACTCCCCCTTTGTATGTATATGTATATATAGAGGCCTAGAGGGTGTCGCAATCTTGTTTCATTCAAATCTTTAATTTCCAGTAGTATTACTTACAGAGAAGCATGTTGCAGTAAAATCTAGAGTGTATCTTTGTGTCTAAGATTTTTAATATGACTATACAAAATACTTCTTTTGATTGTTCTATATCCCATATTCTCTATTGTAGGACCCTAATTATACGTAATTGATCAGTCATTTATTTATTTATTTTTTTGTGCTCGAGCAATATGGTGCAACAAACCCTTGAGTAAATATAAGAACCAACACATAATTTAATCATATTGTCAAATGTGGTTACCTTGGGCATATCAATCTAACATACTCCTACTTACATGAGTCTTGACCATTTGTCAACGCATACAATGGTGGATGTCTAGCTACATCTCACTACCCATATCAAGGTATGATGCTTTATCAACATTCTATTATTCTCGAATAGTACAAGTGCATTTACTTTACCTCTCGTAACAAATATCGTTGCATGTCATACGTTTTTCTGTTATGGACATCTTGTTAAAACATGAGACAGAGATCATAATTCATTCTCGTATAGTGTCCAACGATTCTCTTCTTGATCTACATTCGATGTAGTATGTTCAAACTCCTAGTTGAGCACGACCATGTATTTACACCAGTTCCAGTCAATGAGAGGACTAGAGATATCTCCCACTTACATTTAAGGGTCATAAATACCATCTTGAATACATACAACTATCACTAAACTTCAGATTATCTGCTAATATAATTCTTATTACCACCTAGTCAAGGGTAGCATTAGACCATGTCATTGAGCAACCCTCCGTAGAATCAAGTTCTAGTATGTATCTCATGTCTGAAGATACAATGCCGACACCATTTTCGAAACCTCTTACGACATCGATCTAAGAAGTAGTTTTGAAGTGAGTTACTAGCAATATTTATTATCCAACAAATATATATGAATGTGGTTCACAACTCGTTGTCTTTAATTCTCATGAAATAAAAACAACCTATTGACAATAGTCTTAATTCATATTTGGTCCCGAAAATTTGATCGTCTGTGGACCATTTAGAATTATTCAAGGATCTTAAATGTGCTTATATTTCAACACACCTACATTAATGAAAAAGAAATTAACCATTAGCGTAAAATAAAATAAGATGTTATTATCACCATTCAAAACATCCAAATACTTAAAAATATCATATCCACTCTCTAGCTATCCTAAGCCCTATCACTGTCTCACTTGAGGTAAGTGCTTAGTAAACGTGTATGGTAGATTTTGATTTGTGTGTATCTTGCTTATTTTGATGTCTTCATGTTTCGAAATCTCCCGTATATAGTGGAACTTCCTGTGTATGTGCTTGGTGTTGTGATGCGACATTGGTTCTTTCGCATGAGCAATAGCACATGTGTATCATGAATATCTCGATTGGTCTCTTAATACATAGCACCATCTGGAGATCAACAATGAACTTCTTCATCCAAGCAACCTCCTTTGAGCATGATATGCTGCAATGTATTCAGATGATGGTAGATCATGTCACAATACTTTGCTTGGAACTCTCCCAGTTGTTGTTCCACCGTTCAATATGTGAACGAATCCTGTATGAGATATCTCGATCAGTTAGGAATCTAGCATTGGTGTAACAATTTACAATGAGCTCCTTTTTCACTCGTATATGTATTAAGAACATATCCTTAATCATTCTCAAGTACTTGAGGATACATGCAGAACAGTGACACTCACTCGGGTTTTGCTGATATGACTAGCCATGCTTAATGCAAACAATACATCAATCCTGGTGCATTGCATGACATACATAATAGACCATATAGTAGAAGCATTTGGAACTCTTCTCATCTTTTTCTTCTTATTGTTCGTCATGGGATATTGAAACTTGTTAAGGATCGTTTCATTTTCCCTGTGCAAGATTACCATCTTGAAGTCTTGCATTGAGAAGTACTAAATGACCTTATCAATATATGTATTTCGGCTTAAACCTTAAATCTCCATTCATAGAATATATGCGGCTTCGTGATAGTCCTTCACTGCAAAACATCTTTTAAGACAGTTAAGTTTCTAGGGTTACTCGTAATCCCTATATATTGTAACCTACTCATTCAATAATAATCAATTAAGCCTTTTACCATTCTTACATGGTATCAGAGCCAGCCTAGGCTCTATACCCTCTCCGCTGCATCAAACACAAATAACAAAACCCTAGCCATCACCACTTGAGAAAAACCCTAGACAAGGCGGCGTGCCGCCGCTGCCCGCTCTGTCCGATCTCTGTTCGTTTTCCGGTTTTTTTTCAGTTTCGTATTCAAATGTCTGTGGTTCTAGTTTCACCGGCTTTCTTACGGTCTCTTACCACATAGATGATGCTACGGCTCATCTTGTTGATTTCACATCTCCGTCAAGCCGTCCCTTGCCGCCGTGCCGCCGCCGCTCATTAGACTACGGTCTTCCGCCGCACCGCCTGCAGGATTACGATTCGCCGCTGCGCCACTACCAGCCGCCGCTACATTGTGGTATTGGTTGCCTCTTATAGGATTATGAGATCATTCAAACTGTGGATCGACGATTATTGATTGAAGATTGCAAGATTATCGAATTTTGACCAAAATCGAAGACAATTTTTTAGGGTTTATTATTGTTTTTGTTTTCAGTCTAAGCTTCTAGTTCCATCCTCTACGACTGCGGGGGAGTAATAGACTATGGGCCCACGGGCTCAGTTAGGTTTCTAGGGTTACTCGTAATCCCTATATATATTGTAACATACTCATTCAATAATAATCAATTAAGCCTTTTACCATTCTTACAGGAATATCGTTTCAAAATGAGTAGTATGTCATCTATATATAGTATCAGGGAAACAACTGCACTCCCACTTTCCTTCTTGTAAACACACGACTTGTCTTCGTTCTTGATAAAACCAAACTCTTTGATTTTCTCATCAAACCGAAGATTCCAGCTTTGAGATGCTTGTTTCAATGCATAAATGGATTTCTTCAGTTTTCATACTTTGTCGGGATTCTTTGGATCTACAAAACCGTCTAACTGAGCCATATGGACATCTTCCGTAAGATATCCATTCGTGAAAGTCGTTTTAACATCCATCTACCATATTTCCTTGTCATAATACGCATATGTCAATAAAAATTTTGATAGATTTAAGCATGTCAACCAATGAGAAGATGTCCTCATAATTAATCCCTTAAATATATGCATATTCCCATCCATGTATGTTTTCTTCATAAAAACCCTCTAAAAATATATAGCCCGACTGTTAGGAGAAGATCAACTAAGTCCTGGACTTAGTCATCGTATATAAATTACATCTCAGTACCCATGGCCGCAAGCGATTCTCAGATTTCAAATCTAAGATAGCAATCTTGTAGTTAGTGGGTTCAACTTGATCTACTAAGTAGATATCATCTTCTTGTAAGAGTACCTAAATTTCTTATTCTACCAAATTAGCAGGCATTCAGTGTTGTAACCAGCTTCCTTTGAACTCAGTTGTTCGGTGGTCTCAACCTCAGTTGAGGTAGTCTATGATTCTTGAACTGCTTCAAGATCAACAATATTTTTATACGTCCCTTTCCTAAGGAATTCCATCTCAAGAATGTTCTTATGCGGTTTATGTAAACCTTTTTTTAAATAGTAATAAATAGTAACCCCTAGTTTCCTAGGGTATCCTGCGAAAACAACCTTTTCGCTTCTGGGTTTTTAACTTGTTATATGTCTCATGTTTCACGTAAGCATCACAACCCTAGACCCTTAGGTAAGACAAGTTAGACTCTTCGCATGCCATATCTCATATGGTGTCTAATTAACTTTGTTGGTTGGACCCTTAGGTAAGACAAGTTAACAAGAAACACTAAAATCATACCAAATATGACTGGGGAATATGGGCCTGAAATAATAGGGCATCTGCAATCTCAAACAATTGGCGGGTTTTCTGTTCAATAACTCCATTTTGTTGGGATATGTATGGACAAAAGATACCGATGGGGCCTTTCATCCCCTCAATTTTCCACAATTCGATTCAAGCTTCAAGTTGGTATGAACATATCACTTTAAAGGGAATATAACGGCAATTTGTATTTCACAATGCTAATGGGACATGTTGTCCCACCTCCGACCACTTTTGTTGTGAGTGTTTTTAATATCACCTCATATACTTACATGTTAATAACATTGAATTATTAACCAAAATCAAATCTGAAAACAAATTTCGTCATTCTTGTTTTGTTTTAACTTAATAGATTCCTACATATAGAAACAAGCAACACAATAATAATACACACAATAATACCATAGCAACGAGCGTAACACGTTGAACAATGTGATTACCACAATAATCACATTGTTAGCATAAATAGTTGAATACACACACGAGATCGACGTGAATTCTTGAACGATAGGGAAATGTGAAGTCATGATCATGGGAAAGCGTTGACCGAAAATCCTCCATCAACAGCAATTGTTTGGCCAGTAATATAAGAAGCAGCATGCATGCAAAGGAATGCAACCGTTGATGCAATTTCATATGGTTCCGCTGGTCGTTTCATAGGAGTTCTAGATACCAATTTATCCATAAACTTCTTATCACTTAGCAACTGCAAAAACAAACATAAATATCCCATCAATCATTTATTGAACAAAAACTACAAACAAGAGAGATTCAAGCATATTACGGGTTGGACACGTGGAGTTTTGGTGTACCAAGGTGCTACACTATTAACCCAAACATTGTCCTCGGCCCATCACTACAAGAAATCACTATTTTTAGTGGCGACCTTTGTCCTTTTGTCGCCGCTATTGACCTTTAGCGGCGACACGTGGCCGCTAAAGCGTCGCCGCTATTGATGGGACGCTATTGCTCTTCGTGTCGCCGCTGAAGGTTACTGTCGCCGCTATTGCCCTATTTTGTCTTTAGTGGTTTCGGCGGACAATCAATAGCGGCGACATGTGTCGCCGCTAAAAGTCATTTTTTTTAATTTAGCAGCTACATACAGCTATCGAACCTGTTTCGGGTGAAAAAACACAACCTGTTTCAAAACGCAACCTGAATACAACTACATTCAAATATATTAAACACCAAAACCATATACAAAATGTAATACAGTTTCAAACAACAGTTACGTCCTACATTATCATCCTACATGCGTAAAAACGTTAAAAATAACTACCCATACTTCGAAATCATCCTAATCTTCATCATCCTCTTCTTTGTTATCGAAATAAGGGTTATAACAATCGTCGTCGTCTGCCGGTTCTTTTCCTTTTGAACTTAAGTAGCTGTCAAGTCGATTTCGAAAAGCCGGGCTTTGGAACAAGTTGTTAACAAATCCCTACAATAATAAATATCAAAACGTATGTTAGCATATTAGCGGACGCTACTAACATATATTTAACAAGGAAACACGCGTTCGTTTATCATTTTATAAATTGTGTAGTTTACCTTAGAAAAGGGTTCTTGAGTCTCAGGTTGGGAAGCCGACAAGTTCGGGAGCGTATTTGAAGGTTTATGCCCCATCCCCCGGTACCATCCTCTCCGCTCTCCCAAGGCTTCCTGAAATGGGGCAAGTGGAGGACCGTCACCGTGCCACTCGTTTGTGGCCTGTTGTAAGTTCCGCTGTATATTACGAAGATGATTATATATATATATATATATATTGTTTGTTATAGAAAAATATACTTAAAAGAAATACTTACGAAGTTTTGTTCGGCAACCGGGTCAACCCAATGCCCCTCCTTATCCTGGTGGGTTTTTGCATACGTAGGTACCCAATCTACATCCTGTTGAACATTAAACTTAGATTAGATATTAAATAAACAAAAACTTACACAAACACATATATAAAACATTACATTTTTGTAGGCTGTGCTACCGTATGATGTCGTCCCCTCGCGGAATGGGAATTGTTGTTTCGCACGGACACCCTTGTTGGCCTCGCATCGTTTGATATATTTTTCGTTTAAAAATCCGTCAACGGCTTCAACCAGTTATCATAGGGCATATCAACGGGATGGTATGCCCTTGCTTGTTCAACATCCTGGTACCCTCCCTGTTGCTCAAATAATTTTTTTTGCATCGTGTTTGAGGTCAGAGTACCTCTTTATAAGCAAACTCTTGATTCCACCCTTTAATTTTTTTGCTTGTAGATCCTGTTCAAGTTCGTCAAAGTTAAACGTTTCTTACAAATTCAATAAAAAAGGTAAAATATTATTATAAATTAAGTCTACCGACCTGTGAAACGGCTGCAAACGGCCTTTAAACAACGGCAAATTATATCCATATAACTTATTTACCCTCAAGTGGTTCATGAGCGCTTCCTTGTACTGTTGTGCCACATTATCCCATCCAACTTTATCGAACGGGATGGACCGCCACATAAATGAACCGGCCTCTCTTGAAAACATATCTCTTCCTTGCCAACGGGGGTAAACGTGACATCCCTTTCAAATGTTAGGGATACGCCCCCCCGCCTTAACCATACGACGGAGTTTTTGGTCTTTGGCTTCCCCTAACCCTCTTCGGGGGATCAGCTGCAATTAAAACATAAATAATTAATAAGAACATTTATAATATATGAAACATAACTATTAAAAAATTAATTAAAACATAAATAATTAAAAGACTTACCATCAAGCTCGTGCGTGCCTCTAAAAAATGATTTGGAGGCGGTGGATCACCGGCGCCGTCTCCCCCATGTCCCAATGGGGCCAGATCGGCCATCAAATAAGCAAATATCAACAGTACCTAAATCATAATTTTTCTAAAAAGTTGCAAATGTTAAAGCATGTGTATCTAATAGAAATTAATGATAAGTACAACAAGTGTAACTCATATTCAGATAAATATTTCAACAACTGTTTATCAAAATTAAACTTTTTTTTTTCAAACCTACACATAAACATTCAAATTATCAAGTTAAATATTTTTTTTTTCTCAAACCTAAACATAAACATAGAAATTATCAAGTTAAACATATTTTTTTCAAACATAACCATAAACATAGAAATCATCAAACTTAAACATAATTTATACTACCAACACATATACATACTTATAAACAAATATTTTAAACAAAAACACAAGATTTATACATACTTACATACACATTTGCATACTTTATATAAACATACATACTAGCATAAACATTTTTCACCAATTGCAAACATTTAGATGCACAATTGTTCATCATTTACATACACCTACATGCTAACATACAACTTGATACATTCATTCATAGACTTGCATACACTGTGACAACCTGGAAATTTCTCATACTTTTGCGTACTATTGTTAACTAAGTCCTTGTGCATGGCACTTGGGAATCTTTGTGCATGGCACTTGGGAACTTCTTGTAACTTCGCGTACCATCATAAACGAACTAACTCTTTGTGCGTGGCACTCTAAACATGTACGCTACATTCTAAACCGCGTTTACTCAATTTTCGGGACGAAAATTCTTTCAACATGGGGATAATGTGACATCCCGGGTTTTTCGGATAACTTAAACGTAATACTTGTCGAGTGAATTATATGCTATGTGTTAAACATGTATGAGTTAGTGAATACGTGATGTGCGATTATCTGATTGTGTTAGTTACAAAATATACATATATATAATAAACATGTACACGAACCAAACCGCGACACGAACCAACCGTAAACTCCTTGTGGCTCTAGGAGTGAACCGAGTTCTAACCCAAACCTTAAGCTCAAACTAATCGGCCGCAAGATCAAACACAAACCGAACTCCTTGTGACTCTAGGAAACCTTAAACCTTAAGCCATTCTCGGCCAAGTGCAAACCAAACCAAACCAACCCGTGTGCAAACCAAACCCCAAACCCATTGCGTACAACCCAAACCGAACCAACCCAAACATATCTCGGCCGCAAGACCAAACCCAAACCGTAACCCTTCATCTTGCGCTATATATACACACACTCATGCATGATCTTTCTCAACTCCAAAACCCTAAAAGAAAAACTGCCGTCGGCAGCCACTCTCGTCCCTTTTGATCGCGAACAGCTCCTTTCCTTCAGCATCTCGATCTGATCAGCCTTGTTCACTCTCTCGGTCGCTAACAGCTTGTTGCTTTCAAGTCTCGGTCGCAACAGCTTCTCCTTTTCTTTTCTTCCGGTCGCAGCAGGAGCCCTCGCCATCTTCATCCTCGGTCGCAAGCAATCTTTGATCACCGGTCCCTTATCTTACTCACGGTTCGTTTACCTTGTCATTAAAAGATTAAAATTTGTCATATGCTACAAGATAATATTCGGATACATGTATTTTGATTTTGTTGTTTTCGGATTTGTATGATTGAATGAAACGGTTGTGTTGTTTTCGGATTTTTAAGGCTAGGTTGCAAGTAATGTTTGTTTGAAATCTGATAAGTATAGGCTGAGTTTGTTTGTAAAAACTAGAAGTATGAACTAGGGTTTGCATGGATATGTTATTAGTATTGATCTATGATTAGAAATCGGTTCTTGCTCGCCTAGGTTGATCATAGGAACGGTTTATATGCAAGTTATGGTAATAATATGCTGAAAACAGTTTGCTGAGTAATAGTTACAGCCGACTTCATCTGGCTGTAACTTGGTCATTAGTTGTTGAAAAACGGATTTTCTGATGTCTAGAACGTAGAGATTTGAATAACGAATCTAATGGCACTGGATTCATAATTTTCTGAAGTCGTTTGATATTTTAAAGGGCCAAATAAGTTCAGTAACTAAAGCTGTGAAAATCCTGAAATTTTGTTAGTCGTTTATCGAGTTGGATTTTAAAATCAGTAGGAGTTGAGTCATGAATTTTGTACAGAAACTAGGTATGGAAATTTCCGGGCAACTCCAACTGGAATTTTGTTAATGGGACGATCGGTGATTTTTAAATAAATTCTTCCGTGGACTGCAGTCAGAAAGTGATAAATCTGACTGCAGCCTAGTATATTAATATTTATGGTTAAATGGTAAAGATTTAGGACTTGGAAAATTTATATAAATTTCTACAGTATAAATGGCACCTGCTGTAAAAATATTGGAATTTTTGGAACGTTGGAACTATTTTATAAAAATCCTAGAAAACAGCTGAATTATGAGTGTTAAGCTGAAATTGGATAACTTGTGATTGTGTGCACCAAATTGTGGCATGGATTGGTTTATGTTCATGATAAGTTGATTTGATCACTAGGTTCACATGAGGATACTTGCATGCATGTTTGAGTGTTAGATATGTTGTTTGTGTGTATCACTTTGTGCGTAAATTAAGTGTAGAATTTGTATTGGTGTGATCACACACTGACTTGAAATCAATTGGTTTGTTAGGACGCAATTAGCGGTCCCATCCTTTACAACTTCTTTGCTACACTAACCGAGCAAATAAAGGTGAGTTCACGGCCCCTAACTTTATCCGGTTTTTAAACAACAGGGGGAGAAACATGTATACACTCTTCAAACTCAATCTCTTTACGTTATACGAATTTAACGTCACATAACTATTCGGTAACTAAGTTAATGTTAATGTAATGTTATGGTCACTAAGTAGCTATATCACTTAAGTCCTCGTCAATCTCTCGGATCGTTAGTATTGGGTTTTAATAGCGGGGGAATTATAAGTAGTACTACTGGGCCCGACAAGCCCCATCCGAGCTAGTCGCGCTAGCCGACCGGGTATGGTTAACGGGTGAATAATTTGGCCTAACTTCGCCATGGTCAGTGATAGGCCTGGCAACACGGAGGCACAACAGTCAGCTTCGATCGCGAACTCTTACGTGACATAACTTTAGGCTAGCTACCTATATATGTTAACATTGAACTTAATTACGAAACAACTATATTATCCCGGGTTGAGGATAATGGAAACAACAACTTATTATTCCTGGATGGAATAATGGAAACAACAACTATATTATCCTGGGTTGAGGATAATGGAAGCAACAACTTATTATTCCGGGATTGGAATAATGGAACCAACACGTTATCCCGGGTTAGGGATAACGGGAAAACAAACTATAACCGAACAAACGAATTTATGAAAACCTGTGAACTCACTCATCTTTAATGTTGACACTTGTTTCTTTACATGTTTCTCAGGACGCTAGGAGCTCTAGGTGCACGCACATGCATTGAACAAGACATCTTTTATCGAGTTTTATTTATAAATATTGTTTTGGGGGTTTTTCATTTGTTTTGGCGTTTGTGTTGGCGCCCGCTTCACTACTTATTTATGCTTCCGTTCAACTTTAAAAACTGATGCTTCCGCTAAATATTGGTAACTAATCAAGACAATATAAAATCTACGACAAATGATTTTTGAAAACGTATTATCAAATCATATAGAGTCGTTCGACGTACTAGTGTTTCAGATTCTGGTTTGTTCACACGCCTCGCGGTAAAACTTCGCAAGTGGAAATTGAGGGTGTGACAGATTGGTATCAGAGCCACTAGCTATAGAGAACCAGGTTTGCATTAGAAGTAGACCTAAACTATAGCTGATTTCACGACACTAGACTTAGTTTGGCACCGAACTATTATATCTTGTTATGCAATATACCACAACTGTGTTATGTAGATTATGCCTTCATAATAAGAAATGAAAACAACTCGTAACTAACTACACGACCTAACAGGCAATGTCATCATCCTCATCGTCATCATCATCCGACAGACCTACGCCACCAAGAGCGCCAGGAAAGGCACCTATGGTGGAACCCATACCATCTTATGGCGTGGATACACGCTCAGCTGCGAGGAAAAGGCTCGCTCTGGGGGAGGAGTCGTCATCACGCCCAACCATTCCTGTGCCGGTTGAACCGGTTAACCCTGTAGAAGTAGGAATTGACCTACTTAGAATCATATTACATAAACAACAAGCACAGTTAGAAAGAATGCAGTAACCATCCTAGCACAAGGATGGATGATCCGACAACTGACAGGTAAAACCGACTCGCTCGAGGAAGAGCATCATACGAGTAAGATAGCTCTGTAACACCATAGCCAGAGATCTGCGTGCTGAGCAGATAAGAGCCGACTGGCTTGAGGACAGAGTCCTGGAAAATAGTTGGAACATTCAGGAACTGCAAAATCAAGCACTTGCACCAGCACCGGCCCCTCAGTGCCGGTAGAGGAGGATCCGGAAGAGGATCCAGAGGAGGACCCTGAGGAGGATCCAGAGGAGGATCCGGAGGAGGACCCAGCTGTAGAAGCTGGAAATGCCGCGCAGGATGACGGCAACGACAGTGACTTGGGGGATGGAGACGTAGACGACTGACATGTCTCGCTTATTTTATTTGTTTTCCTTCAGTTTATTTATTTTCCCACTTGTGTTTAAACTTGAGACTTTATAGTGAATTCATATGTTTGATTTGCATTTTGTAAGACGTTGAAATTTCAGTTAATCAAGTATTTCTTTTGACTATTTAACATATTAAGTTGACATAACTTGATAATTATTAAAGTACGAAGTAGGATAACTATATTGGATATATAGACTTATCGGGGTGTGTTTGTGTTGTGTTTCGAAGATCTAAATGGCAACTGGACGACGTGGAAACCTTAACTTAACGCCCGAAGAGCTAGCTGCCATGATTCAAGAGCACGTGAACGCAGCTTTAGCGGGTGTTCAGAACCAACCGGCAGGTAACCATTATTAAATTTTCGTGTGAAAATCTAATAGTTGGGCTAGTAGGATTCCTCGCTGACTACCTATTCTCTGTCAGCAGGAGGGGCTTTAACCCCTACAAGATGTTCCTCGACGCGAAACCAAGCAAATTCTCGGGGCGGAAGGACCCATTGGACTGGTCCGCTGGATCGAAAAATCCGAATCCGTTTTTGAAATGTGCAACTGTCTAGAGGCCAATAAGGTCAAGTACGCAGCCTCAACACTGGAAGATGGGGCACTGACATGGTGGAATGCACAAGTCCAAACACGTGGACTTATAGCTAGCGAATGCAATGGCCTGGGCCGAGTTCAAGGCCCTAATCAAAGAGGAGTACTGCCCACGGGACAGAGTGCAACAGTTAGAGCAAGCCTTATGGAACCACAAGATGGTGGGATCGGAAATTGAAGCTTACACCGCAAAACATCATGACTTGGTATTTCTGTGTCCCGATTTGGCCAACACTGTGGAGAAAAGACTCGAGTTCTATCTTGGGGGTCTGGTTCCGGAGATTCAGGGTATGGTAATGGCTAGTAACCCTGCAACTGAACATCAAGCAATCCGATTGGCTCACAAACTCACCGATAAGGCGGTGGAACAAAAGAAGCTGCCAGCACGGGGTACAACTGAAGTTGCCCCGGATAACAAAAGAAAGTTTGAAGACTCGTCTGCTCGACAGTCTTCATCATCCCAGCCGCAGCAGGGGAACCAGAAAGGTTCAATCATTACAACAGCCACCGGGGTCACCAAAATCAGCCTGCCAATAACAACAACAACCAGAACGCAAGCGGCTATGCAGGTCGAAAGCCGCAGTGCAACCGCTTAATCTCCATCATAACGGCCCTTGTGCCGGAAATCGCTGCCAACGATGTGGCAAGATGGGACATGCGGCAAAGGATTGTCGTGGGGAAATCATGTCCCGACAAAATCAAAATCAACCCCAGGGTCAGCAGCAGGGTATTAACCGGGATGCTATCAGTGTGTAGCACTGCTCACTTCAAAAGAGACTGCCCACAGCTGCGCAACAACAACAACAATGGTGGGAACAACACAACAACAATAACAACAACAACAACAACAATAATGGGAACGGTGGCACCGGAGGTGCCAAAGGTCGCGCATTTACATTGGGCCGCGGAGAGGCCAGAAACGACTCGAACGTGGTCACCGGTAAGTTTCCCCTCAATGAACATTTTGCTTCTGTGCTTTTTGATACGGGTGCGGATAGGAGCTTTATATCTGAGTCTTTTAGGAAAAACCTAAATCTCACGCTTAAACCATTAGAGACCCCTTATGTTATAGAATTAGCCGATGGTAAATCTGTAGATGTGACCCAAATAGTATCCGGCTGTCAACTCAAACTCGCGGGCCACACCTTTACCATTGATCTGATGACAACTACTCTGGGTAGTTTTGACGTGGTAGTCAGAATGGACTGGCTATCCGAGTCCGGGCTGAAGTTCTCTGCTTCGAAAAATCTATCCGTATTCCGCTCTCGAACGACGAAATCCTGACGGTACAAGGCGATAAGGCAAGCGTCGTCACCAACATCATCTCATACATACAAGCGCAGAAGTATCTTTGGAGAAAGAACTCCTTCGCTTTACTCGCACTGATTACCAAACAGCCTAAGGACGAGAAACGCATAGAAGACATCCCTGTCGTCCGGAATTTTCCGATGTATTCCAGAAGAACTACCTGGTCTTCCACCCCATCGACAATTGGAGTTTGAAATCGAATTGGCGAAGCATGCAACTCCTATCGCAAGGCTTCATACCGCCTAGCTCCAGCCGAGCTGCAGGAGCTGTTTACCCAAATTCAGGAACTATTAGAAAAAGGATTTATCCGACCAAGCGTTTCGCCATGGGGAGCTCCAGTCCTGTTTGTCAAGAAGAAGGACGGGACCTTTCCGCATGTGCATCGACTACAGGGAACTCAACAAGGTTACTGTCAAGAACCGATACCCGTTACCTCGCATCGATGATCTCTTCGACCAACTTCAAGGGTCAAGTTACTACTCCAAGATCGATTTACGGTCCGGTTACCACCAGCTACACGTCAGGGAGGAGGATATCGCCAAGACGGCATTTCGCACTCGGTATGGCCATTACGAGTTCTTGGTCATGCCCTTCGGTCTCACCAACGCACCTGCGGTGTTCATGGACCTCATGAACCGCGTGTGTAAACCATATCTCGACAAATTTGTCATTGTGTTCATCGATGACATACTCATCTACTCCAAAAGTGAAGAAGAGCATGCTGAACATCTACGATTACTGTTAGGATTACTCCAACAGGAAAAGCTATATGCCAAGCTTTCGAAGTGTGATTTTGGATTCGGGAAGTTCAGTTTCTCGGGCATATCGTGAATGAAAGGGGTATCCACGTGGACCCTGCCAAGATTGAAGCCATCAAAAACTGGGAAGCACCCAAGACACCGACGGAGATCCGCCAATTTTTGGGATTGGCTGGTTACTACAGACGTTTCATCGAGGGATTTTCAAAGATCGCACAACCGCTTACTACCCTCACCCAGAAAGGTATCAAGTATGCTTGGGGTGACAAGCAAGAAGCAGCATTTCAATTGCTGAAGCAGAAACTTTGCAGTGCACCTATTCTGTCCTTGCCGGAAGGGACAGAAGACTTTGTAGTATATTGTGATGCTTCCATTCAGGGATTGGGATGCGTACTCATGCAACGCGATAAAGTCATCGCGTATGCGTCGCGACAACTGAAGGTTCACGAGAAAAACTACACGACGCATGACCTGGAATCTGGGAGCAGTAGTGTTTGCACTTAAGATTTGGAGACACTACCTCTATGGAACTAAGTGCACAATCTTTACGGACCACAAGAGCCTCCAACACATCTTCGATCAGAAGGAGTTGAACATGCGACAGCGTCGCTGGGTCGAACTCTTGAACGATTATGAGTGTGCCATTGGTATCACCCGGGTAAAGCTAACGTGGTAGCTGATGCCCTCAGTAGGAAGGAACACTTGAAACCACGTCGTGTACGAGCATTACAACTCACTATTCATTCGGGGCTACCCGAACAAATACGCGACGCCCAGTTAGAAGCAGTTAAGGAGGAAAACATCAAAGCCGAATCGGTGGGAAAAATGGAACGCGATTGGGAAGTAAAGCCCAATGGAGCCCGGTATTTCATGAATCGCATATGGGTACCTCTCTACGGAAACCTCAGAGAGCTAGTCATGGATGAAGCTCACAAATCCCGATACTTGTCCATCCGGGTTCGGATAAGATGTATCAAGACCTTAAAGCTGCGTATTGGTGGCCCAACATGAAAGCCGATATAGCCACCTACGTGAGTAAATGTTTGACTTGTGCAAAAGTCAAGGTGGAGTATCAAAAGCCATCGGGGCTACTCCAACAACCTGAGATCCCAGTGTGGAAATGGGATCAGATCTCAATGGATTTCATCACTAAACTCCCGCGAACCTTGGGTGGTTGCGAAACCATCTGGGTGATCGTGGATCGTTTAACTAAGGGCCGCACACTTCCTAGCTATTAAAGAAACAGATAAGATGGAGAAGTTGACTCGCATCTACATTAAGGAAGTAGTTTCTCGGCACGGAGTGCCAACGTCCATCATCTCAGACAGAGATGCTCGCTTCAAGTCAAACTTCTGGCAGTCACTCCAGAAAGCGTTGGGAACACGCTTAGATATGAGCACAGCCTATCACCCTCAGACTGATGGTCAAAGCGAAAGGACCATACAGACCTTGGAAGACATGCTTAGAGCATGCGTAGTAGACTTCGGAAATAGTTGGGAAATCCACCTGCCTCTAGTAGAATTCTCATATAACAACAGTTATCATACGAGTATTTCGGCAGCACCGTTTGAGGCATTATACGGTCGTAAATGTAGGTCACCGGTCTGCTGGGCAGAAGTCGGTGACAGTCAACTCACAGGCCCTGAGTTAATACTTGAGGCTACTGAAAAGATTGTACAAATCAGAAACCGCATGGCGGCGGCACGAGATCGACAGAAAAGCTACGCTGATCAACGACGCAAACCGCTCGAATTTCAAGTAGGCGACCGCGTCCTACTAAAGGTGTCACCCTGGAAGGGTGTAATCCGCTTTGGAAAACGGGGCAAACTAAACCCACGGTACGAAGGCCCGTTTGTAATCTTGAAACGTATCGGACTCGTAGCTTATCAATTAGACCTTCCTGCCGAACTCAGTGGAGTTCACAACGTTTTTCACGTATCAAATCTGAAGAAGTGTCTATCAGACGAAACTCTAGTCATTCCCTTGGATGAGATCCAAGTGGATGAACAACTACATTTCGTGGAACAGCCTATCGAGATCATGGATCGTGAGATCAAGACTCGAAGGCACAGCAAAATTCCGATCGTTAAGGTTCGTTGGGACTCTAAGCGTGGACCGGAGTTCACGTGGGAAAGAGAGGATCAAATGAAAAACAAATACCCACACCTCTTCACAACTGAGCAGCAAACTAACGATTCCAGTAACTAAATTTTCGGGACGAAAATTCTTTCAACATGGGGATGATGTGACAACCTGGAAATTTCTCATACTTTTGCGTACTATTGTTAACTAAGTCCTTGTGCATGGCACTTGGGAATCTTTGTGCATGGCACTTGGGAACTTCTTGTAACTTCGCGTACCATCATAAACGAACTAACTCTTTGTGCGTGGCACTCTAAACATGTACGCTACATTCTAAACCGCGTTTACTCAATTTTCGGGACGAAAATTCTTTCAACATGGGGATAATGTGACATCCCGGTTTTTCGGATAACTTAAACGTAATACTTGTCGAGTGAATTATATGCTATGTGTTAAACATGTACGAGTTAGTAAATACGTGATGTGCGATTATGTGATTGTGTTAGTTACAAAATATACATTAATAATAAACATGTACACGAACCGAACCACGACACGAACCAACCGTAAACTCCTTGTAGCTCTAGGAGTGAACCGAGTTCTAACCCAAACCTTAAGCTCAAACTAATCGGCCGCAAGATCAAACACAAACCGAACTCCTTGTGACTCTAGGAAACCTTAAACCTTAAGCCATTCTCGGCCAAGTGCAAACCAAACCAAACCAACCCGTGTGCAAACCAAACCCCAAACCCATTGCGTACAACCCAAACCGAACCAACCCAAACATATCTCGGCCGCAAGACCAAACCCAAACCGTAACCCTTCATCTTGCGCTATATATACACACACTCATGCATGATCTTTCTCAACTCCAAAACCCTAAAAGAAAAACTACCGTCGGCAGCCACTCTCGTCCCTTTTGATCGCGAACAGCTCCTTTCCTTCAGCATCTCGATCTGATCAGCCTTGTTCACTCTCTCGGTCGCTAACAGCTTGTTGCTTTCAAGTCTCGGTCGCAACAGCTTCTCCTTTTCTTTTCTTCCGGTCGCAGCAGCAGCCCTCGCCATCTTCATCCTCGGTCGCAAGCAATCTTTGATCACCGGTCCCTTATCTTACTCACGGTTCGTTTACCTTGTCATTAAAAGATTAAAATTTGTCATATGCTACAAGATAATATTCGGATACATGTATTTTGATTTTGTTGTTTTCGGATTTGTATGATTGAATGAAACGGTTGTGTTGTTTTCGGATTTTTAAGGCTAGGTTGCAAGTAATGTTTGTTTGAAATCTGATAAGTATAGGCTGAGTTTGTTTGTAAAAACTAGAAGTATGAACTAGGGTTTGCATGGATATGTTATTAGTATTGATCTATGATTAGAAATCGGTTCTTGCTCGCCTAGGTTGATCATAGAACGGTTTATGCAAGTTATGGTAATAATATGCTGAAAACAGTTTGCTGAGTAATAGTTACAGCCGACTTCATCTGGCTGTAACTTGGTCATTAGTTGTTGAAAAACGGATTTTCTGATGTCTAGAACGTAGAGATTTGAATAACGAATCTAATGGCACTGGATTCATAATTTTCTGAAGTCGTTTGATATTTTTAAAGGGCCAAATAAGTTCAGTAACTAAAGCTGTGAAAATCCTGAAATTTTGTTAGTCGTTTATCGAGTTGGATTTTAAAATCAGTAGGGAGTTGAGTCATGAATTTTGTACAGAAACTAGGTATGGAAATTTCCGGGCAACTCCAACTGGAATTTTGTTAATGGGACGATCGGTGATTTTTAAATAAATTCTTCCGTGGACTGCAGTCAGAAAGTGATAAATCTGACTGCAGCCTAGTATATTAATATTTATGGTTAAATGGTAAAGATTTAGGACTTGGAAAATTTATATAAATTTCTACAGTATAAATGGCACCTGCTGTAAAAATATTGGAATTTTTGGAACGTTGGAACTATTTTATAAAAATCCTAGAAAACAGCTGAATTATGAGTGTTAAGCTGAAATTGGATAACTTGTGATTGTGTGCACCAAATTGTGGCATGGATTGGTTTATGTTCATGATAAGTTGATTTGATCACTAGGTTCACATGAGGATACTTGCATGCATGTTTGAGTGTTAGATATGTTGTTTGTGTGTATCACTTTGTGCGTAAATTAAGTGTAGAATTTGTATTGGTGTGATCACACACTGACTTGAAATCAATTGGTTTGTTAGGACGCAATTAGCGGTCCCATCCTTTACAACTTCTTTGCTACACTAACCGAGCAAATAAAGGTGAGTTCACGGCCCCTAACTTTATCCGGTTTTTAAACAACAGGGGGAGAAACATGTATACACTCTTCAAACTCAATCTCTTTACGTTATACGAATTTAACGTCACATAACTATTCGGTAACTAAGTTAATGTTAATGTAATGTTATGGTCACTAAGTAGCTATATCACTTAAGTCCTCGTCAATCTCTCGGATCGTTAGTATTGGGTTTTAATAGCGGGGGAATTATAAGTAGTACTACTGGGCCCGACAAGCCCCATCCGAGCTAGTCGCGCTAGCCGACCGGGTATGGTTAACGGGTGAATAATTTGGCCTAACTTCGCCATGGTCAGTGATAGGCCTGGCAACACGGAGGCACAACAGTCAGCTTCGATCGCGAACTCTTACGTGACATAACTTTAGGCTAGCTACCTATATATGTTAACATTGAACTTAATTACGAAACAACTATATTATCCCGGGTTGAGGATAATGGAAACAACAACTTATTATTCCTGGATGGAATAATGGAAACAACAACTATATTATCCTGGGTTGAGGATAATGGAAGCAACAACTTATTATTCCGGGATTGGAATAATGGAACCAACACGTTATCCCGAGTTAGGGATAACGGGGAAAACAAACTATAACCGAACAAACGAATTTATGAAAACCTGTGAACTCACTCATCTTTAATGTTGACACTTGTTTCTTTACATGTTTCTCAGGACGCTAGGAGCTCTAGGTGCACGCACATGCATTGAACAAGACATCTTTTATCGAGTCTTATTTATAAATATTGTTTTGGGGGTTTTTCATTTGTTTTGGCGTTTGTGTTGGCGCCCGCTTCACTACTTATTTATGCTTCCGCTCAACTTTAAAAACTGATGCTTCCGCTAAATATTGGTAACTAATCAAGACAATATAAAATCTACGACAAATGATTTTTGAAAACGTATTATCAAATCATATAGAGTCGTTCGACGTACTAGTGTTTCACATTCTGGTTTGTTCACACGCCTCGCGGTAAAACTCCGCAAGTGGAAATTGAGGGTGTGACATACACACATACATGCTTACATACACCTACATCAACAAATACATAGATTTCCATATACACATTTTCACCAAACACACTTACATTATACAGTTTACATACAAACATTCATCTTTACATACACCTACATCAACAAATACATAGATTTCCATATACACATTTTTTACCAAACACACCTACATTATACATTTTACATACAAACATTCATCCTTACATACACATTTACGTACCTAAACAAAAAATTATACAATTTCTAAACTTAAAAAAAATACATATAAAACTAACCTTTTTTAAAGTTTCAAGGATACGAAGACCGCGAAAAAGAGGTGGTGCCGGAGAAATGATGGTGGTGACCGGAGAAGAGTGATGGTGATCTGACTTATATTCCACAAACACAAAAATACACAAAAACGAGCAAAAATTAAAGCCTATAACATGTATATAACAAATGTAGAGAAGAAATTTAACATAAATATAGTTAAACTAACCGATTTGGGCAAAATATGGGTGTCTCCAACGGAGCTCAGGCGTTTTTTTCGAGGGAAAAATGAAGGAGGGAAAAAAGGCGCTGATATTGGGTTTGTACGTTAACGCCATTACCGGCGACACCCTGTCGCCGCTATTGGTACTACCGTCGCCGCTGCTGGTTGAACCTGGATAACATTTGTGTGGCTAGGGTTTATTGTGGTTTAGGGACCTTTAGCGGAGACGGCGTCGCCACTAATGGTCTAATATTTGTCGCCGCTATTGCCTGTTGAATCCCCAACCGTCAGATCTAGAAAATGATCAACGGCTGGGGTTTGGTCTGAGGGGCCGGGACACGGATCGACCAATAGCGGCAACACTTGGCCTGTCGCCGCTAATGGTGTCGCCGCTAAAACCGGTGGTTTCTTGTAGTGCATTCACATGCGAAGTCCTTTGTAATTTGTATTATTGCACCTGTTGATATTAGAAGGAGGTTAAACTCCATGATCTCCATCCCCTTATTAGTTTCACTAAGGAAAACCATACCTTTAGTGGCTGCATAGATAGACCCTCTAGAAATGTTATTAGATCTGCAACAGAAAAGTGAAGACAATACTACCAACTCCAGAAGCTTTTAAAAGAGGGTGTGCAAGTTGAGATATATGGTAACAAGATTCCAAATTGGTTGAAGCATCTCGTCTTCCATGTTTCACTTTTGAAACCGAGCTATGGGGTTGAAGCATCTCACGAAGCGCCACCAGAGCCAACGCCGGCAACTGCTTATTACCTAGAACAAATACTCAACAAACACATTGGTCCAGGAAATCCCATTGAGCTTCTAATCAATTGAAAGGATAGTCACATCTCTGCATTAACTTGGGAAGACATCACTAAGCTTAAAGAGCAATTTCCAGGCTTCGTGTTCAGCCTGGAGGACAATTTCGTTTTTCAGCGGGGCGTATTGATGTGACCAGGACCATGCTCATTACTTAAAATAAATAAGTTCCTTTAGTTTTGCAAGTTTTGAAGTAGTCTTTTCCAGAAAATTGCTCCTATCGGTTTCCTTTCTTCTTCTTGATTTTTCATGGAGACAGATCCACACTACGGATCATATCATATTATGACATGTTTTCCGTCTCCTACCACTTTTATTACGACTATTTTTAATATCACCTCATATCCTTAGATGTTGATAAGATTGGATAATTAATCAATCAAATTTGAATACAAAGTTCATCATCCTTCTTTTGTTTCCACATAATAGATTCTTCTTACATATAGGAACAAGCAACACAAGAATAAATTTAGGACATAACAAAGACAAAGAAGTTCTACATCAAAGCAATGAGAGTTACACTCGTTGAACATTGCGATTACCACAATAATCACGTTATTAACATAACTAGACACACGAGATCAAGGTGAATTTTTGAGCACTAGGGAACTATGAAGTCACAATCATGGGAAAGCGTTGACCGAAAATCCTCCATCAACAGCAATTGTTTGGCCAGTGATATAAGAAGCAGCAGGCATGCAAAGGAATGCAACCGTTGAGGCAATTTCATATGGTTCTGCAGGTCGTTTCATAGGAGTTCTAGATACCAGTTTATCCATAAACTTTTTATCACTTAGCAACTGCAAAAACAAATATCCCATCAATCTTATATTAAACTACAACTACAAACAAGAGAGATTCAAGTGTATTACTGGTTCAACACGTGGCGTTTTGGTGTACCAAGGTGCTACACTATTAACCCGAACATTGTCTTCAGCCCATTCGCATGCGAAGTCCTTTGTAATTTGTATTATTGCACCTGTTGATGTTAGATGGAAGTTAAACTCTGTCCCATAGTTTCACCAAATAAAAACCATACCTTTAGTGGCTGCATAGATAGACCCTCTAGATATGTTAATTAGACCTGCAACAGAAGAAGTGAAGACAATGCTACCAACTCCAGAAGCCTTTAAAAGAGGGTGTGCAAGTTGAGATATATGGTAACAAGATTCCAAATTGGTAGACATAAACATCGAATACTCCTCTGCAGTAAACTCTCTAGTAACAGTCTTAAGCAAGTTTGTCCCAGCATTGTTTATCTACAAGAAAACTTGTTAGGTCTTTGAAATTCAGGAGTGTGATCAAGCCGAGTCGAATTCAAATTAAACTCAAACTCGGTTAAGTTAAAGCTTGACTTATTAAACTTAAGATACCTCATGTTAACTACTCCGCTTATTTCATTATATCTAGTATTTTTTATTTATTTAGGGTCTCGTTTATTATTTACTTTTTACTTAGTTAGTTAGACCCTTTATAAATAATTCCTTATTATAATTATATGTTAGATGAGATGTATTATTTAGGTTTTCTAATACACTTATTATATATTACAACTTATTATATATTACAATCTTAGAAACTATTCTATTATACGAGTTGATTAAAGAAAATATTAACTTGTTAGTAACATAGTAATACTAACAATATTATTACTTTATCATACTTAAAAAATCATTTAAAAAAGTAATGATTTTTCTAAAGAATCAATTTTAAAATTTGTTTTGTGTCTCACAAAGGTCGAGCTACCTGCTTCTTATAGATGTGTTTTATTTTGCACTCGAGCGTAGGAAGTTGTAAAACCAAACCATATTCAACAGAACTTTCATCATCATTATACTATGTAAATCTCACTAATAGCAAAGCTAAAGTAGGGTCTCAAGAGGGTAAGATGTAGACAACATTACCTCTACCTGTTAGGAATAGAGAGTATACTTCACCCAAATCAAAATTTGTGATTCAACAGAACTTTGTGAATCAAAATTTGTTTAAAAACTCTCTTTTAACAAGTTATTTTCAACAACACTCACCCAAATCAAAATTTTCTGTTAAGATGCCTATAGACATGTGACTAACATAATCGAAAGAAATTTAAAAGGACTTACTAGGATGTTGAGCTTTCCGTTAAAAATGGACGAGACTTCTTTTATGAGTTGTTCGCGTTGAGGGCGAGAAGCTACATCGCACACGGATCCAGTGACACTGAATCCTTTGACAGACCATTACTGTAATCGTTTGTTTAGTTCAGCTTTGGTACGAGAGCATGTGTGCACCATTGCACCTAGTGCAGCCAATTCCTCCACCACAGCATAGCCAATTCCCCGTGTACCGCCTGTGACTAGAGCATACATTCCTGTAAGAGACCATCTTGGGTTTATAGTTGGAGAATCGATGGTCATGTTGTCGTTGGGCTATTTTGCTACCACCTTTCAATTGATTATATGAGTTAATCTCTCTTGTATAGAGTATATATAGAGGTTCGGTACTTGTATTTTGAATAATTAACTACGTATCTAGAAATAAATAAAATGCATTTATTCTTAAAAATAATTAACTGCATATTTATCTGTTTGTATGCTTTTATTTTTAGTATACCTACATTAACATGACATGGTCTTGTATGTTTAAGCTTTGTGCCCATAACTAATAATAAAGTATGTTGGTTGCACGTTTGTATAAAGATTGAGCATATTAGTAATTAGTTTATGGAGAAAAAGGCATTTACGCATGTTTTTTAAGTGTATCATTTATTGATATTTTATTAAATAACAATGCATTATAAATCTATTTATTATTATCATTATTACGGTTAGTATACTACTATGATTATTACTATTTATTTTTAATTGTTTTTGTTGTTAAATATTGACATCATGTACGCTATATTCCTTAATTATTTTAAGTGAAACATGACTTTAACATGGATTAACCAGAACCAAGTTCGACAAAGTTGTTAAATTATGATGGGACATTTCAACAAGGGAGAACCAAATATGAAAAGAACAAGTGCTCGATTATTTTCCATATTTGTTGGTAACCATTCATACAAGGCATATTTAGTATGAACTTCAAAACCTGGTGTGGGTTTGTGTAACAAAACAAAGTCACAGAGACATGTAGGATGAGATCGTTATTGGTATTGTATCGAACCGGTACTATACCACCTAGTACCAATACTAAAAGTTAGTTAAATTCAAAGCCGAATATCGTACCATGTATGTTCTTTTGGTAACGTTATGGTATGTACCCTTAAAAGTCCCTAAATGATACCGGTTAAAGTCATGAACTTCGTACTGCATAGCTTCAATACCAAAATTTAGCTAAATTCAAAACTGAACCATATATGTTCAGTTGGTACCGGTATGGTATGGTATGAAGCTTCCCATCCCTAAACACAAGTTAACGTATAGTTATCACACATAATGATCAGTAGACCCAAATTACTGTTACGACTCGGTGTGAGTTTATGTAACATAAACAATCCTTTAACACATGACAAGTCCCATTAAGGCACAAAAATATATAGTTTCACAAACAAGGATCAGTTGACCAAAACTGACTTCTTATGACCCTAGGTAGGTTTGAGTAATCAAAGCAAACCCAAAATCACATGTCAAGGCGCATTTTGGCTTTGATTGACTTTGTATGATCTAGTGTAGGTTTGTGTTGTTAAAAGAAACACATTATTAAGGTCTCAAAACGAAAAAAAATGGTTGTATTGTCAATTCATCAGTAATTACCGACGGATTACCGTGTAAATGTAAATCCTTTGCTAATCTATGACCAAACATGGAGGGATTACCCAACGGCCTAATGTAACTTTGATTTCGATGGTTGGTTCGTAGGCAATCCACCAGCGACTTTAGGCTAAAAAGAGTACGAAACTTTGTTATGGTACGTACCGTTAGAAGTCACTAACTGATGCCGTTAAAAGTCATGAACTTCGTACTGCATAGCTTCAATACCAAAATTTAGCTAAATTCGAAACTGAATATTGTACCGTATATGTTCGGTTGGTACCGGTATGGTACGATATTGGTATACGGTATGAAGCTTCCCATCTCTAAACACAAGTTAACGTATAGTTATCACACACAATGATTAGTAGACCCAAATTACTTTTTACGACTCGGTGTGAGTTTATGTAACATAAACAATCCTTTAACACATGACAAGGCCATTAAAGCACAAAAATATATAGCTTTCACAAACAAGGATCAGTTGACCAAAACTGACTTCTTATGACCCTATAGGTTTCAGTAATCAAAGCAAACCCAAAAACACATGTCAAGGCGCATTTAGCCTTTGATTGACTTTGTACGATCTAGTGTAGGCTTGTGTTGTTAAAAGAAACATATTATTAAGGTCTCAAAACGAAAAAAATGGTTGTATTGTCAATTTATCAGTAATTACCGATGGATTATCGTACAAATGTAAATCCTTTGCTAATCTATGACCAAACATGGAGGGATTACCCAATGGCCTAAATTAACTTTCATTTCGATGGTTGGTTCGTAGTTAATCCACCAGCGATTTTGGGCTAAAAAGAGTACAAAACGTTGTCTACCTCACTTTTTCTTTTCAATTCCTTCCATCTTCTCCTAAAGCAATCGTCTCCAACCGTCCCCCGCCTTCAATAAACTATTACAACCGCCATCCAGCACCTCTAATCACCAACATAAGTGCTTTCCATCCCCACCATCATCCGACATTGCTGCCTACCACAACATTAGTCGATCTTGGATTTTTTATAAGTTCGAAACGAGCTGAAGTTGAATTCGAAACGAGCTGAGGATCAAAATTTGTTAAGTTAGATAAATCTAGGTGAAGTTCTATTAAGCTAATCGACCCAATCTCGATCCTGGCATGACTCTTTTACACACCTATGTATATCCTGAAGATCACATATATTAAGTAAACCAACGTTTGGCGGAATCAAACTGTTGATAGAAACTAAGAACACGAAGAAAGAACATTAAACTTGCTTACAATTTGATGTATAACTTCGATAATCATATGATACGAGAATGACTTAACAAAACCGCTAACCTGATAATGGAGGAAGAAACCCCATTATATAGCTAGCACCTAGCGTCCCCTTATGGGCTCCTGCAAGCCGACCTGGGCCCACATGGCCTTAGGCGCTGGTGAAGAAGAACCGGTTGAACCTAGAGATATCCGGGGATATATAAGTCACAACCAGGATGTTTCTGCATAAAAGGTTAACTTCGCACTTCACTTTTTGGGTTGCAAGCTCGCTCCGGCTGATCTGCAAAACTAGCAACGCCGTTAGTCTAGCCACGGGAAAAGGGTGGTTTTCTCCGTGACCACACTCCGGCGTGAGAATAAGTATATTGGATAGTAGGTACGTAATTGCTGGTGTAAGCAAGAGCTTATGTGTGTGGTATATTTTGTTGTAAGTGTGTAAGCGTCCTCTTTACCTGGAGATCCGATACTTATTTATAGCCAAGAAAGGTATGTTCAGGAGAAATGCTGGTGGGCCTTGGGCCCGGCTCATACAGCCAGAGACATCCTTTTTGTCCCTCGACGCCAGACATTAAATGCTCCCTATAGGAGAATTAATGTTCACTGTCGGGAGGTATGCTTTGTCGGATGCTGAATGGTGCCACGTGTAAAGGCAGCCACTTCTGGTGTTAGGTCTGGTGCCAGCCGAAAATGGAGAAGGTGGAACAGTCACTGGCAGAGATGTGGTTGGTGTATGGTCTGACACTTGCCTCACTGGTCATGGGTACTTTCACACGCAACCTGCCAGGTAATCTTTGGTCACAGTTCTGCCATTCCGTACCCTGAGGTATGGTCAACATCTCTTAGTGCTTACCCCCTTCTGCGAGACTGTCAAAGTTTTTCCCGCCAGCGTAGGGTGTCAGGGGTACATCCTTTTGTCCCAAGACTATGACGCGCTTCTCATGTGGGTCTTGTCATTGCCAGGTTTTGGGATTCACAGCTCAGAGGAATGTTGTTGTGCGCAGGGTCTAGTAGCCTGCGCACGTGAGTCTAACTTGCCGTTGTGGCGAGTACACAAGGCTCGTTGTGTGACTTATAAAAGCTGGTCTAATTCACTGTTGCGCTGAGTGCGCAAGGCTCATTGTGTGACCTATTAAAGATGGTCTAATTCACCGTTGTGCTGAGTGCGCAAGGTTCATTGTGTGACCTATAAAGGCTGGTTTAATTCACCGGTGCACTGAGTGCGCAAGGCTCATTTTGTGACTTATTAGATCCAAAGAAAACGCACCATTGCATGTTACGCGCAAGGTTATCCTTGTAGAAATTTGTTCAAGGGTATGGTCATTTGGGACCATACCTCCTCAGCGGGCATTGCTAGTTAAACTAACCCAAAACGTTCCACCGTTAACCCGTTAAACCACCATTAACTATTATAAAGAATAAACCTATTATACAAACCTTACAATCTCCCCTAGGTTTTTTCTTTTCATGGCTCATTGTTGATGTACTTTCCCATGATCCTCGTTTCTGTCGCTCTTAGTTCTCTAGCTTGCAAGTTCATATTAAGTATATAAACATAAATACCTGTATATGCTTTAGCAAACATTTCATATTTTGGATCCGACTTGATTTGATTCCTCGATAACATATCAATGTCTTCTCTTTCGAGCCTCATCAAATCTATTGGACCATGCAAAACTATTGGAACTCAATCACATACTACTGGATCTCTACAAGTCAAGAAAGCACACATTGGTTCCAAACCAGTTGTTGCTAAAACTAATGGTACACAGCTTGGTGCAAAACCAGTAGTTGTTGAATCAGATGTTCCAAAGAAACTAGTAGTTCAATTGTCAAGAACAAGAAAGTTGGTAATGCAGGTCGATCCAGAAGACTCTCCACCACAGCTCCAACATCAACTGCCATAATCACAAAGGATCTAGTGTCAACAACAACATTCACTAAAAGATTCAAAGAAAATTTAGTAGTTTCTGAAACATCTGAAGATCCTCCCCCATCTCCAAGGTTTATCTTATCCCTGAAACAGCTTCCACTGCTTAAAGTTGACAAAAAGTTAAACCATCTGGATAACACAAAAAGGTTTGAGAAAGAGGCTATCAAGGAGTTCACTAAGAACCAAGGCAAGATGACTTACAGAAAAGCTTAGTACATTATGGACAGAAGGATGAGAGAGATAAAGACTTATGAGCAATACATGTATTAAGAATCACAAAGGCTCTCCTAAGTCCCACCTTTCAAAAATCTCTTAGTTGCTAAATTATTAAAACAAGAACGTGTTCCTTTCAAACCCTAAGAGATCTTCTCTTACAATCCAAAGCTTATGGAAAACTATATGAGCAATCTTAAAGAAAAGCATGGCTATGCCAGATGGATTACAGGATTGGATGATGAAAAGAAGAAATTCTAATCAACAACATGCCTGATGCGACACATGTTTCAGATGTACATCTGAAGATATAGCTCGTGGCATTGTTGCTCTAGAAGAATCACCAAAAGAAGATCCATAAGATTTACCACATCAATCAATGGGACATCAAGGGTTCACAATGCCTTCAAGGCCAGATTCAGCAACACCCACACCGAAGTCATAGACTTGCCTTTATTCCTCCCTAACCTAAGGATTGTGAGATGGAAAGAAATAAAACACTCAAATGATGGATATATCTAGAGAAAATGGCTATAGAGCCCATGTGGATGGGTATGATGTTCAAAGCCTAAGCTTGGATGACATAAAAGTTATTGTTGATCTAGAACATGAAATAGATGAAGATGATATCCAAGAAATGAATCTAGAACTTGGCGTTAAAGGCATGATCAGAAAAGGCTTGTTGGCATCATCAAATAAGAGAATAAACGACAGACATTAATAAGTGTGATTTTGGCATCAATATATATAGGGGTGATTATTGGGTTATATAAGATCTACTGATGGTGAAAGCCAAAACCCAAATGAACCATCCTCCTTGCATGATGGAATAAGGTTGAAGCTCAACTCAAAGTACTAGAAGTTCGCCCCTTGAAAGCTTCTCAAACAACCAACTAAAACAGTTGGAATAAACTACTGGGTCGAAGTACTAGAAGGCATAGTACAAAGTGCTGGAAAGAAAAAAGACTGGTCAACAAGTCAACAACGGAAGACAAAGTGCTGGGTCAACAAGTTAATAATTAAAGACAAGTGCTGGTCAACAAAGTCAACACTAAAGACCGAAGTACTAGATTCCAAAGTGCTGGAATTTTTCCAACAATTTTGGTTTCCCATATCATGATCTGTTTATACATAGAGGGTAACAATTGATGACATCAGCTAAGACGACTGTCCTATAAAACAACTATCATCTAAGACAGACAGTTGTTCCTTCAACTCTAGTTCTCTTAACAGTACTTGTCTTTATCTTTAACAATTGTTTTACCCAACAGTTCTTATGTGAGAGCAGTAGTTTTACTGGCAAAAGCAGTTCTTTCAAAAGTAGTTTTATCAGCTGTGAAGAACAACTATTTGTAACCAGTTGTTTAGGTTTGGCTGATCAGTTCCTTCAGGATTCAACAGTCTAAGATGTGTTAGAATTGGTTTTTGCATTTCTTTGCAGTTTGTATATTACTGTATTTCTATTTTAAGTATGTAAATAAGATTAAAATGCACACAATCTAGGATTAATAAGCCTATTTAATGGTAATCAGTTCAGTGGATGGAAGATTAAAATCATGTAAGATGTGCCTATATATAAGAGCATTTTAGTGTATGTTAATTAGCTTGCCATTCAAATAATAAATAAATAAATTGTAAGATAAATTTGGAAGTGGAACCAATCAGAAGGATTTTTAGTTTAAATTAACTCGTTGAAAAATATTGATAAAAGTAGTCTTATATCTTTTATAGAAAAGTGAAAGCATGAAAGAGATCAATTTGGTTTCTGTCAAAGAATCTTTGGAAATCCGAATAAAAGTGACAATAGTCGTTTCGATATTAACATCTTCTGTTTTCTATTTAATATTATTAAATAAAATGTGTGTTTTTATGAGTTTTGGAAAAAATGGAAATAATATAAAACTAAATTACAATTTCTTGGTTGATTGGGCATGATTAAAGAATAAGTATCAGTTGTTTTAAGTGTAAGGAATCATCGAAAAGATCTTTTGACCAATTTTTATTATATCATCATTTTCTAAATTGTAAGGATTATATATATATATATATATATCATTAGAAAGTGATGAATAGTAATTTTATTTTTATAATATTATATAGTTTTTCTCATATTTTTTTAATTATTTTGATATTACAATAAATTATTATTATATCTATTTTTAACCAAAATATATATTTATTTCTTATTTTAACTTTTAATGGTTTTTTTAAAACTATCAACACGTCTCATCATTGGTATCGTTACCGTATAACAACGGCTAATTTTTTTTATTAGAAACTGATCTATTATAAATAATAAACAAAAATATTTTTTGGCGATGTGTCCCTTGATTATGGCATCCGTTAATTGCTTTTAGTGCACAACAATCCGAGTTATTTATTTTTGTGAGTTGGATACCAAAGCGTATTACACCAGACCATAATATTCATTCGGATAGTTTTATATTTGGGGATTTTTGGATTCTTCTTCTTCACACTGCTAACAAACCCTAAGCTCGATCCCCTTTTTCGCTATATTGGATAAACATTGGTTTTTCCCACAGATTCACTTGGTGGTATGATATATCTATACCGTATCTTTGATTTTAATGTTTAATCCATTTTATCTACTTTGGTTATTCTCAATTTTTTTTGTTGATGTTTAAATTTTTTTTGTATATTTAATTGTTTTTTTAATATTATCGACCCGTCTCAACATCGGTATCGTTGCCGTATAACAACGGTTTAGTTTTTTATTAGAAAGTGGTCTATTATATATAATAAACAAAAATAATTTTTGGCCATGTCCCTTGATTATGGCATCCGTTAATTGCTTTTGTCGCACAACAATCCGAGTTATTATTTTTGTGAGTGGGATATCAAAGCGTATTTTACCTGATATAATATTCCTTCGGATGGTTTTATATTTGGGGATTTTGGGATTCTTCTTCACACCGCTAACAAACCTTAAGCTCTATCCCTTTTTTTCGCGCTATTGGATAAACAGTGTTACCTAATGATGGTGTACCATGAAAATCACATAGATCACTATTTATCAAATCTAACAATTTACTTTCTCTATGAACATGTTGCAAGAATGGTTTTCTAGTTATTTTATTCAACTTGCAGATATGGCACTTTTCATTTGTTAAATTAACTGCCGGAATTAAGCTCATCTTAGACATTTCCATAAGTCGTTTATAATGTACATGTCCTAATAGCATGCCATAATTCAGATTTTGACGAATTTACACTAGATGACGAATCAATCATACAAACAGAATTATCACTAAACGGCACTTCTAGATTTAATATAATCATACCATTACATAAATAACCAAATCCGATAAAAGAACCATGTCTTAACAAGATATACTTGTCACATTCTAACACTTGTTTGTACCCGCAATTATTTAATACAATACCGGATAACAAGTTTTTTCGAATGTCGGATACATACAATACATTACTTAAACTTAGAGTTTTTCCAGAAGTAAATACTAGTACTACACTTCCAATTCCGTGGATTGGCTCGGTTGCAACATTTCTCATCTTTAAAACAGATCCATCTTCAATTAATGTAAGGTCCTTGAACCATCTTCGATCCTTACATACGTGACTTGTTGCTCCCGAGTCATACCACCAAGCAACAGAATCATCCTGCACATAAAATGCTTCAGAAATTTGTGAAACATAATTCACATCCGAATTATAATTAAAGTTTAATTTCTGACCTTGTTGCTTTAGATCCTTAGAGGATCCACCAGTGCCAGCTTCATTCTTGGCTTTACCAACACGACAATCTCTCTTGAAGTGTCCTAGTTTACCACACTTCCAACAGCCTTGATCATTGGTCTGTTTTGCATACTTCACAGCCTTGTTCTTCTTGTTAAACCCACTTTGATACTTTCTTTTATTGTTTCCCTTGTTAGAATTTTTGAGACTAGGACCACTTTCTTCCACCATGTTAACAGAAGACCCACCAACGTGTTTGTCTTTGTTAATATTTTCCATGGCCTGACAAGACTCCTCAATTCAAAAACAACTTCCAAGTTCAACCAGATTCATTTCCTCCTTCTTATGTTTTAAAGTATGTTTAAAATCTTTCCATGAAGGAGGAAGTTTATCAATGATAGATGGAACAGAAATAGCTTCATCCATCTTTAAACCATGTTGTTCGAATTGACCCAGAATTCTTAGACATTCATTGCGTTGTTCCATGATGGGTCTACCATCAACCATTTTATAATTCATAAAATCACTGACCAAGAATTTCTTACTAGATGTGTTTTCAGCCATGTATTTGGCCTCTAGTAATTCTCACAGTTCTTTTGCAGATTCAACATTTTGATAAATATCGAAAAGAGAGTCACACATACCATTCAGAATATGCCCACGACAGATGTAATCAGCATTCAACCACTTTCCAGGCTTCCTAGTTTGTTCCAGCGGTTCATCCACCACTTCCTCGGTCATTGGGGTACTCAGAACGTACACCACTTTCAAAGTCGTCAACAGAAAATGCATCTTCTTTTGCCAGCGACGAAAGTCTTGCGTTTCAAACTTGTCCAATTTCGCAAATTTGTTTGTCATAGCCTTCGAAGATTCACCACCGCTTGTCATCTTCACTGAAATTGTTTGATCTTTGGGAATAATTCGAAATTGCTTGGATAAATCTGAAGTCGTGTAATCACTATCAGATCAAACAATTGGAGTGGCTACCAATCTTTGATCAGTAAAATCAGAAAAATTCTAGATTTTTGTATGACAATTTTTTATTGTGAGATTTTGGGGATTCGTCTCTAAATCAAAATTCGTCCAGGGTTTTCCCTAAAAAAATTGCGAGCGTATTTTCAGTTTTTTTTCGACCCCCGCAAGGGGCTCTGCCCCTTGGACCCTGCTCGCAGGAGCGCTGCCCCCGGACCCCCGCCAAGGGGGCACTGCCCCCTTGGATCCCCCGTTAGTCCCGATGACATTCAAATAAGCGTGCACTATTATTTGAACGTCACACGCAATCTCAAATTACACTTAAATATCCAACAGATCTTGCGTTCATCGCCATCTGGTAGGTGAGACACATGATTATATTATGTTGAAGATCATAGCACATGCAAAAGTCATTTAGAATAGCAAAAAGTAATTTATTTGAATAGACTCCATTTTCAATTAAAAGGTTCACAATAGAAGATGTCAAATTAAAAAGAAAATTATATGTTTAGTCTTCATTGTTATTGAGTAGTCGATGCATATAGTTATATTTCACTGAAGTTACCGACTAAAGCATGCGTGAAAGTCATATATAAAACAATAAATACTTTAGTATGAATATAACTTTATTTTCAAATAAATTTATTTCAAAAAGTTAGAAAAAGAACTAAACATAATTGTTTATCTAGAACTATTAAAAACCTTAAACAAAAGTTATTAAAATATGACAATATGATAAATGGATTACTATTAATTTAAAAAAGATAACAGTTAGATGGTCTACAAAGTAGCCCAAGGTGGCACTTAATGAATTTGTGGAATACCATGTAATAAAGTTGGTTTCAAAAATTAACTAGGATTGAGTACTCATGGTTAAACCACATGATTAACCTAATGGAATAATAACCGTTTTTATGACATCTAGAAATAACACATGTTTAGAAATTTCAATAATTAAATTGCCTACACTTAAAATTAGTATATACTTTTGAAAATTAAGAGTGAATATTGGACCACAACTATTATTCAAGCGGTTTTAATTAATCTAGTATATAGTAACAACAATTTGTTGGTTTCGGAAGCTGTAGTGAGTGCCGACACAATAATAGTATCATAGTGAACTGAACCGATATCATTCGAATAATATCAATATTATCAAAACTAGCACTAGTGTTTGTTTATGTAGTATTAGATCAATGTAAAACACATATCGGTATCATTTTGAACATATAACAAATTTATTTTTTGGGTTTTATTTTTCGTTTCTATACCGAGTGCTGGTATTGTACTTGTATTGTAACAAAAAGAACTAATACCGACAAATTCCCATCGCTGATGTGGTAGTCATGTTTCTATAGCTGCTTTAACCTTTCAACTAAAAAGCAGCAAAACAAAATCCGATAACACGACCACCACGTTAGTGGTGGAGACCGTTACCGCACGTAGAACTCTTAGATGGTCTCTGGCCGGAACAACTGCTCACAACAGAAAAGGGCTTGCACTTGATTTAATCATGGTCGAATGCCATGGATTTTTAATCATATCTATTATTAAAACAATAAAACAATTATTATTACTATATTATATATTGTTATGTTATTATGTGTGTATATTAAAAGAAATTATGTGTGTATATTAAAAGAAACTGAGCATGAACAGGGTTTTATAATTTTTTTAGTATTGTTTGTTTTTTATTTTGATTTTTTTATAATTTTTTAGTATTGATTGTTTTTTAATTTTGATTCTTTTATTATTGTATTATTTTAATTGATTATAAGATCAATAAAACGAAATGTGAAAAGTCCTTAAAGAATGTATTGTATCATTAATGCAATAAAAGAAAAACTCTCAAATTCGAATCTCTTTTAAATGTTTTTTTAATGGAAAATTTGAATCACCAACAGACCACCAGTGTATTATTGTGTCACTAGCGGAATCATCCGATCATATCCATCTCCACTAGGTAATAATGCATATACACGAATTTAGTAGGAAGCCCAATAAATTTAGGAAAAAAATCTTGTGGGAACCCATAACCTAACGGTCATAAGCATTATCTCACCACCAAGATGCCACTAGACTATAATGCCATAGACTCTGATAAGTGTTTAATTTCTTTTTCTTCACATTCGAGAATAAATTTTGTTAACAACAAAGTTGCATTCAACATAGAGTATTTTTTTTGGTATCATGCTGGTATCCTGACAAACCTCGCTGATTTCAACCGAAAATCAGTATCGGCTTCAATATCGCTATTATCACACGGGTGTGTTTAATTTGTTTTCTTCACATTGCCATGTATATTTTGTTCACAACTGAGTACTTTTTTGGTGCTGAGTCTTGGTACCGATGTTACTATTATAGAAACCGATATTAGTTTATGGTTTTCAGTCAACGTGACACACAACTTAGCTTTTCTATTGCTCTAGCAAGTGCCGATCCATAACAAAGTAAATTAATATTGACCGAATTCCAGTCACGTATTGGAGAGAATCACACCGGTATATTTTATTAAAAAAAAGTGAAGGAAAAAATCAACCAAACCATTTTCGAAATTATAAATAATCCATAGCCACTTCGTGTTAACTCCATACATCTCAACCGAAAAGCAGCAAAAACAAAATCCAATGACCACCACGTCACCGGCACCCTCAGCGGGAAGTCTCCGATGGTCACTAGCCGGAAAAACTGCTCTGGTCACCGGCGGTACACGTGGCATCGGCTACGCCGTCGTAGAGGAACTGGCGGCGTTAGGTGCCGCCGTACACACCTGCTCTCGCAACGAATCAGAGCTCAATCAACGCTTACAGGAATGGTCCGATAAAGGATTCAACGTCACGGGATCCGTCTGTGATGCATCGTCTCGTTCTCAACGGCAAGAGCTTCTAGATAAAGTCTCATCTATCTTCAACGGAAAGCTCAACATTCTAGTAAGTTTCTTTCTTTTTTATTATGTTTCAACGGTTTTTAATTTCTGTTTCATACAGCTTTGAGCAAATTATTATCGAATTTAATTGTTAATTATATTGCTGGTCCGTAATATAAAGGAGGTTTTGAAATGCTTATGCTTTGATTGATCATAAATTATTTTAGTAAGGTCATGAATTTGGGCACAGTTGTCAATAGCGAGTGTTGCCGGGTTGCAGCGATAGATAGAGATAATATCAATAATTTATTTATTTATTTATTCTTTTTTATATAAATAGCAATTAAATATAGCTATAAAATAGCGAGATTTTAGGTTTTTGTTAAATATATGTAAATGTAAAATAGCTTATATATTAGGGTATTTTGATAAAATATACACATAAAATTTTTACTTTTTTTCAAGTGTATCACTATTTATAAAATATACGCCAGCGGCGGATCTAGAAATTTTGTATAGGGGCCATGTTTCATATAAAAAGGGGTAACGAAATCGAAAAACTTCAAATTTTTTTTTTAAAATTTGCACTACCACCGGAGCGTCAAGGGGTAGCGGGGGCTACCCCTAGTAACATGCTAGGTCCGCCCCTGATATACGCAATGTAGCATATAGGTATCTTATCGTTATTTGCCATTAACAACTATGAATTTGAGTTCTTGGTGCATCTGGTTGACAACATGTTTATGTAGGTTCTTGAACTGTTTGAGAGTTTGGAATTTGGGGATAAAAAAATATTAGGTGTATTATATATATTTCTTTTAGGAACTCTCATGTTTCTTAGGACTTACTTTCATGTAGATAAACAATGTTGGGACAAACATAAGGAAACCTACCATCGAGTATACCGCAGAAGAGTATTCGACGCTCATGTCCACCAATTTGGAATCGTGTTACCATTTGTGTCAACTTGCGCATCCTCTTTTAAAGGCTTCTGGTGCTGGTAGCATTGTGTTCATTTCCTCTGTGGCAGGTCTTGTTCACATTCTTTCTGGATCCATCTATGGAGCCACTAAAGGTATATGTTTTCCCTGACTCATTTCGGATTACGCAAAGTTTGCGGGCTAGCAAACTTAGTTTTTTTCACGACTGTTTTCCGCTCACAGGTGCAATCAATCAGCTCGCTAAGAATTTAGCATGTGAATGGGCCAAAGACAATATACGGGTTAATAGTGTGGCACCGTGGTACATCAAAACCTCCCTTGTCAAACATGTAATATACATTCACCACACTTGTTTTTCTACCATATTGTTGAAGTTGATTGATTGGGCCAGCTGGACTGTCAATATGGTTCAGTTTAGGTAGTTTGAACCGGTTTCCTATTTAAAATGCAATTTTCGTCCGTGAGCTTTGGCTAGTTTTTTGACTTTCGTCTTAAGGTTGTTTTTCCGTGTCTGGATCCAAAAGGTTTGAAATCTTACCATTTTCATCCGGCTCGTTAACTCCATCCATTTTTCCATTAAGTCAGGGGTTTTTTCGTCTTTTTACCTATATTATTTTTGTTTTTTATTTAGTAAGGGTATTTTGAATACTTGTACATTATGCTAAATGCTTGTAAATAAAGTGAAAAAGATTGAATTGCTCTTTAAGTTAGCAAAAAAGACGGAAATATACCTGACTTAACGGAGACAAATGGATGGAGTTCACGAGCCGAATAAAAATGACAAGATTTAAAACTTTTTGGATCCAGACAAGGAAAAACAAACCTTTGGACGAAAGTCGCAAAACTGGCCAAACCTCAGGGACGAAAATAGCATTCTACTCTTGATTTTTTCAAAACCTTTAGTTTGTATTAAGTTCTAACAATGATAAAAACGGTTCATGAATATTTTAAATATTCATAACTGCGTATTCCAAAAATGAAAAACCAAATTAAATAGTACTGGTAATTGGTCCGTTCCGTATAACGGACACTTTCACGTTCTAATCATGAACTGAACCGTTACACCCCATTTTTAAACTGAACTGCACTGATCAGTTTTCTTTGGTTTGAGCGATAAAAACACCTAGTTGAAGTTTCCGTTGTAGATCTCTCACTGAGATAGTTTATGTTGCGCAGTTGCTTAGCGATGAACAGTTTTTGGATAAAGTGGTATCTAGAACTCCATTGAAACGCCCCGGAGAAGCTAACGAAGTTTCATCATTGGTGGCATTCCTCTGCCTGCCTGCTGCTTCGTATATCACTGGACAAACAGTTTCTGTCGATGGAGGATTTTCGGTTAACGGTTTCCCATGATCCCATTTTCTTTTTATGTTCAAGTTGACAGACTTTTGTGCTGACCGTTTCTTGTTTAATATGATCATTGTCATATGACCCTATGATCAATAACAGATCATAATCTTTATGGTTTTTTAAGATTAAGTTTCTGTCTTATGCGTTTTGGAGACTGGTGCAAGCAAACGGTTTTGTTATTTATGTGTTTGTATGGATGTCGTCTGCATATGAGACGCGTTGATAGAAATCTAGTCAGTTTTGTGTGCCTCGTAGATGAAGAGTACATGAGGGTCATTCTGGATGATATATCACTTATTGTAATAGACGATCTCTAGAAACACCAAGTTATGCTTTTAAGTGTAGTTTCTTTTCGTCATAAAACCTCGACGCAATTCGTATGAATCGTTAAAGGTTGTTGATGAAGATGTGATGTAGACATGTTTGGATAATTAGGCTCTAAAGTTTTACCTTTATATGAATTCTATCACTCTTGTACTCTAGTAAGAGTATTATGAGGGGATGATGAGAGTAGAATGTGGTTAAATACTCATTTTGTGAATTACACACTAATTAAATTTAACTATAATCTTAACCATGAACTTTTTAGAATTAAAAAGGTTGTTTCAGGGAATAATAAATAATAAATGGACAATTGTAATAACAAGTTAAACAAAGGTATCTAAGCACACATGATTGTAGGTTCTTTAACTCCCCCTTTGTATGTATATGTATATATAGAGGCCTAGAGGGTGTCGCAATCTTGTTTCATTCAAATCTTTAATTTCCAGTAGTATTACTTACAGAGAAGCATGTTGCAGTAAAATCTAGAGTGTATCTTTGTGTCTAAGATTTTTAATATGACTATACAAAATAATTCTTTTGATTGTTCTATATCCCATATTCTCTACTGTAGGACCCTAATTATACGTAATTGATCAGTCATTTATTTATTTATTTATTTGTGCTCGAGCAATATGGTGCAACAAACCCTTGAGTAAATATAAGAACCAACACATAATTTAATCATATTGTCAAATGTGGTTACCATGGGCATATCAATCTAACATACTCCTACTTACATGAGTCTTGACCATTTGTCAACGCATACAATGGTGGATGTCTAGCTACATCTCACTACCCATATCAAGGTATGATGCTTTATCAACATTCTATTATTCTCGAATAGTACAAGTGCATTTACTTTACCTCTCGTAACAAATATCGTTGCATGTCATACGTTTTTCTGTTATGGACATCTTGTTAAAACATGAGACAGAGATCATAATTCATTCTCGTATAGTGTCCAACGATTCTCTTCTTGATCTACATTCGATGTAGTATGTTCAAACTCCTAGTTGAGCACGACCATGTATTTACACCAGTTCCAGTCAATGAGAGGACTAGAGATATCTCCCACTTACATTTAAGGGTCATAAATACCATCTTGAATACATACAACTATCACTAAACTTCAGATTATCTGCTAATATAATTCTTATTACCACCTAGTCAAGGGTAGCATTGGACCATGTCAATGAGCAACCCTCCGTAGAATCAAGTTCTAGTATGTATCTCATGTCTGAAGATACAATGCCGACACCATTTTCGAAACCGTCTTACGACATCGATCTAAGAAGTAGTTTTGAAGTGAGTTACTAGCAATATTTATTATCCAACAAATATATATGAATGTGGTTCACAACTCGTTGTCTTTAATTCTCATGAAATAAAAACAACCTATTGACAATAGTCTTAATTCATATTTGGTCCCGAAAATTTGATCGTCTGTGGACCTTTTAGAATTATTCAAGGATCTTAAATGTGCTTATATTTCAACACACCTACATTAATGAAAAAGACATTAACCATTAGCGTAAAATAAAATAAGATGTTATTATCACCATTCAAAACATCCAAATACTTAAAAAAATCATATCCACTCTCTAGCTATCCTAAGCCCTATCACTGTCTCACTTGAGGTAAGTGCTTAGTAAACGTGTATGGTAGATTTTGATTTGTGTGTATCTTGCTTATTTTGATGTCTTCATGTTTCGAAATCTCCCGTATATAGTGGAACTTCCTGTGTATGTGCTTGGTGTTGTGATGCGACCTTGGTTCTTTCGCATGAGCAATAGCACATGTGTATCATGAATATCTCGATTGGTCTCTTAATACATAGCACCATCTGGAGATCAACAATGAACTTCTTCATCCAAGCAACCTCCTTTGAGCATGATATGCTGCAATGTATTCAGATGATGGTAGATCATGTCACAATACTTTGCTTGGAACTCTCCCAGTTGTTGTTCCACCGTTCAATATGTGAACGAATCCTGTATGAGATATCTCGATCAGTTAGGAATCTAGCATTGGTGTAACAATTTACAATGAGCTCCTTTTTCACTCGTATATGTATTAAGAACATATCCTTAATCATTCTCAAGTACTTGAGGATACATGCAGAACAGTGACACTCACTCGGGTTTTGCTGATATGACTAGCCATGCTTAATGCAAACAATACATCAATCCTGGTGCATTGCATGACATACATAATAGACCATATAGTAGAAGCATTTGGAACTCTTCTCATCTTTTTCTTCTTATTGTTCGTCATGGGATATTGAAACTTGTTAAGGATCGTTTCATTTGCCCTGTGCAAGATTACCATCTTGAAGTCTTGCATTGAGAAGTACTAAATGACCTTATCAATATATGTATTTCGGCTTAAACCTTAAATCTCCATTCATAGAATATATGCGGCTTCGTGATAGTCCTTCACTGCAAAACATCTTTTAAGACAGTTAAGTTTCTAGGGTTACTCGTAATCCCTATATATTGTAACCTACTCATTCAATAATAATCAATTAAGCCTTTTACCATTCTTACATGGTATCAGAGCCAGCCTAGGCTCTATACCCTCTCCGCTGCATCAAACACAAATAACAAAACCCTAGCCATCACCACTTGAGAAAAACCCTAGACAAGGCGGCATGCCGCCGCTGCCGCTCTGTCCGATCTCTGTTCGTTTTCCGTTTTTTTTTTCAGTTTCGTATTCAATGTCTGTGGTTCTAGTTTCACCGGCTTTCTTACGGTCTCTTACCACAAAGATGATGCTACGGCTCATCTTGTTGATTTCACATCTCCGTCAAGCCGCCCCTTGCCGCCGTGCCGCCGCCGCTCATTAGACTACGGTCTTCCGCCGCGCCGCCTGCAGGATTACGATTCGCCGCTGCGCCGCTACATTGTGGTATTGGTTGCCTCTTATAGGATTATGAGATCATTCAATCTGTGGATCGACGATTATTGATTGAAGATTGCAAGATTATCGAATTTTGACCAAAATCGAAGACAATTTTTTAGGGTTTATTATTGTTTTTGTTTTCAGTCTAAGCTTCTAGTTCCATCCTCTACGACTGCGGGGGAGTAATAGACTATGGGCCCACGGGCTCAGTTAGGTTTTTAGGGTTACTCGTAATCCCTATATATATTGTAACCTACTCATTCAATAATAATCAATTAAGCCTTTTACCATTCTTACAGGAATATCGTTTCAAAATGAGTAGTATGTCATCTATATATAGTATCAGGGAAACAACTGCACTCTCACTTTCCTTCTTGTAAACACACGACTTGTCTTCGTTCTTGATAAAACCAAACTCTTTGATTTTCTCATCAAACCGAAGATTCCAGCTTTGAGATGCTTGTTTCAATGCATAAATGGATTTCTTCAGTTTTCATACTTTGTCGGGATTCTTTGGATCTACAAAACCGTCTAACTGAGCCATATGGACATCTTCCGTAAGATATCCATTCGTGAAAGTCGTTTTAACATCCATCTACCATATTTCCTTGTCATAATACGCAGCTGTCAATAAAAATTTTGATAGATTTAAGCATGTCAACCAATGAGAAGATGTCCTCATAATTAATCCCTTAAATATATGCATATTCCCATCCATGTATGTTTTCTTCATAAAAACCCTCTAAAAATATATAGCCCGACTGTTAGGAGAAGATCAACTAAGTCCTGGACTTAGTCATCGTATATAAATTACATCTCAGTACCCATGGCCGCAAGCGATTCTCAGATTTCAAATCTAAGATAGCAATCTAGTGGGTTCAACTTGATCTACTAAGTAGATATCATCTTCTTGTATGAGTACCTAAATTTCTTAGGTTCCTAACTTATTCTACCAAATTAGCAGGCATTCAGTGTTGTAAACAGCTTCCTTTGAACTCAGTTGTTCGGTGGTCTCAACCTCAGTTGAGGTAGTCTATGATTCTTGAACCGCTTCAAGATCAACAATATTTTTATACGTCCCTTTCCTAAGGAATTCCATCTCCAAGAATGTTCTTCTGCGGTTTATGTAAACCTTATTTTAAATAGTAATAAATAGTAACCCCTAGTTTCCTAGGGTATCCTGCGAAAACAACCTTTTCGCCTCTGGGTTTTTAACTTGTCATATGTCTCATGTTTCACGTAAGCATCACAACCCTAGACCCTTAGGTAAGACAAGTTAGACTCTTCGCATGCCATATCTCATATAGTGTCTAATTAACTTTGTTGGTTGGACCCTTAGGTAAGACAAGTTAACGAGAAACACTAAAATCATACCAAATATGACTAGGGAATATGGGCCTGAAATAATAGGGCATCTGTAATCTCAAACAATTGGCGGGTTTTCTGTTCAATAACTCCATTTTGTTGGGATATGTATGGACAAAAGATACCGATGGGGCCTTTCATCCCCTCAATTTTCCACTATTCGATTCAAGCTTCAAGTTGGTATGAACATATCACTTTAAAGGGCATATAACGGCAATTTGTATTTCACAATGCTAATGGGACATGTTGTCCCACCTCCGACCACTTTTGTTGTGAGTGTTTTTAATATCACCTCATATACTTACATGTTAATAACATTGAATTATTAACCAAAATCAAATCTGAAAACAAATTTCATCATTCTTGTTTTGTTTTAACTTAATAGATTCTTACATATAGAAACAAGCAACACAAGAATAATGCACACAATAATACCATAGCAACGAGCGTAACACGTTGAACAATGTGATTACCACAATAATCACATTGTTAGCATAAATAGTTGAATACACACACGAGATCGACGTGAATTCTTGAACGATAGGGAAATGTGAAGTCATGATCATGGGAAAGCGTTGACCGAAAATCCTCCATCAACAGCAATTGTTTGGCCAGTAATATAAGAAGCAGCATGCATGCAAAGGAATGCAACCGTTGATGCAATTTCATATGGTTCCGCTGGTCGTTTCATAGGAGTTCTAGATACCAATTTATCCATAAACTTTTTATCACTTAGCAACTGCAAAAACAAACATAAATATCCCATCAATCATTAATTGAACAAAAACTACAAACAAGAGAGATTCAAGCATATTACGGGTTGGACACGCGGAGTTTTGGTGTACCAAGGTGCTACACTATTAACCCGAACATTGTCCTCGGCCCATCACTACAAGAAATCACTATTTTTAGTGGCGACCTTTGTCGCTGCTATTAGTCCCTTTTGTCGCCGCTATTGACCTTTAGCGGCGACACGTGGCCGCTAAAGCGTCGCCGCTATTGATGGGACGCTATTGCTCTTCGTGTCGCCGCTGAAGGTTACCGTCGCCGCTATTGCCCTATTTTGTCTTTAGTGGTTTTTGCGGACAATCAATAGCGGCGACATGTGTCGCCGCTAAAAGTCAATTTTTTTAATGCAGCAGCTACATACAGCTACCGAACCTGTTTCGGGTAAAAAAAACGCAACCTGTTTCAAAATGCAACCTGAATACAGCTACATTCAAATATATTAAACACCAAAACCATATACAAACGTAATACAGTTTCAAACAACAGTTACGCCCTACATTATCATCCTACATGCGTAAAAACGTTAAAAATAACTACCCATACTTCGAAATCATCCTAATCTTCATCATCCTCTTCTTCGTTATCGAAATAAGGGTTATAACAATCGTCGTCGTCTGCCGGTTCTTTTCCTTTTGAACTTAAGTAGCTGTCAAGTCGATTTCGAAAAGCCGGGCTTTGGAACAAGTTGTTAACAAATCCCTACAATAATAAATATCAAAACGTATGTTAGCATATTAGCGGACGCTACCAACATATAATTTAACAAGGAAACACGCGTTTGTTTATCATTTTATAAATTGTGTAGTTTACCTTAGAAAAGGGTTCTTGAGTCTCAGGTTGGGAAGCCGACAAGTTCGGGGGCGTATTTGAAGGTTATGCCCCATCCCCCGGTACCATCCTCTCCGCTCTCCCAAGGCTTCCTGAAATGGGGCAAGTGGAGGACCGTCACCGTGCCACTCGTTTGTGGCCTGTTGTAAGTTCCGCTGTATATTACAAAGATGATTATATATATATATATGTGTTTGTTATAGAAAAAATATACTTAAAAGAAATACTTACGAAGTTCTGTTCGGCAACCGGGTCAACCCAATGCCCCTCCTTATCCTGGTGGGTTTTTGCGTACGTAGGTACCCAATCTACATCCTGTTGAACATTAAACTTAGATTAGATATTAAATAAACAAAAGCTTACACAAACACATATATAAAACATTACATTTTGTAGGCTGTGCTACCATATGATGCCGTCCCCCCGCGGAATGGGAATTGTTGTTTCGCGAGGACACCCTTGTTGGCCTCGCATCGTTTGATATATTTTTCGTTTAAAAATCGGTCAACGGCTTCAACCAGTTATCATAGGGCATATCAACGGGATGGTATGCCCTTGCTTGTTTCAACATCCTGGTACCCTCCGTGTTGCTCAAACAATTTTTTTGCATCGTGTTTGCGGTCAGAGTACCTCTTCATAATCAAACTCTTGATTCCACCTTTAATTTTTTTGCTTGTATATCCTGTTCAACTTCGTCAAAGTTAAACATTTCCTACAAATTCAATAAAAAAGGTAAAATATTATTATAAATTAAGTCTCGGCTATTAGTCTTGTGCCACATGACCTTTAACACGTGGGCTAAATTATTATGCATTGCTTATTCTCCCGCAAGGTTAGACGCGCTTTGCCTATTTTTACGTTGTGCCTTATCCGATCAACATTTAGCGGCGACATGTAGCGCCACTAAAATGATAACGCGCATTTAAAACACTACCTGTTTCGGGTAAAACGTGACATCCCTTTTCAAAATGCACCGGGAATACAGCTACACAAATTTTCAAAATGATACAAAACGTAATGCAGTTTCAAACAACAGTTACGTCCTACATTATCATCCTACATGCGTAAAAACGTTAAAAATAACTACCCATACTTCAAAATCATCCTAATCTTCATCATCCTCTTCTTCGTTATCGAAATAAGGGTTATAACAATCGTCGTCGTCTGCCGGTTCTTTTCCTTTTGAACTTAAGTAGCTGTCAAGTCGATTTCGAAAAGCCGGGCTTTGGAACAAGTTGTCAACAAATCCCTACAATAATAAATATCAAAACGTATGTTAGCATATTAGCGGACGCTACCAACATATATTTAACAAGGAAACACGCGTTTGTTTATCATTTATATAAATTGTGTAGTTTACCTTAGAAAAGGGTTCTTGAGTCTCAGGTTGGGAAGCCGACAAGTTCGGGGGCGTATTTGAAGGTTATGCCCCATCCCCCGGTACCATCCTCTCCGCTCTCCCAAGGCTTCCTGAAATGGGGCAAGTGGAGGACCGTCACCGTGCCACTCGTTTGTGGCCTGTTGTAAGTTCCGCTGTATATTACGAAGATGATTATATATATATATATATATATATATATATAAATATATATTATATATATATATATATATATATATATAATATATATTTGTTTGTTATAGAAAAATATACTTAAAAGAAATACTTACGAAGTTCTGTTCGGCAACCGGGTCAACCCAATGCCCCTCCTTATCCTGGTGGGTTTTTGCGTACGTAGGTACCCAATCTACATCCTGTTGAACATTAAACTTAGATTAGATATTAAATAAACAAAAGCTTACACAAACACATATATAAAACATTACATTTTTGTAGGCTGTGCTACCGTATGATGCCGTCCCCCGCGGAATGGGAATTGTTGTTTCGCGAGGACACCCTTGTTGGCCTCGCATCGTTTGATATATTTTTCGTTTAAAAATCCGTCAACGGCTTCAACCAGTTATCATAGGGCATATCAATCGGGATGGTATGCCCTTGCTTGTTCAACATCCTGGTACCCTCCGTGTTGCTCAAAAAATTTTTTTGCATCGTGTTTGCGGTCAGAGTACCTCTTCATAATCAAACTCTTGATTCCACCCTTTAATTTTTTTGCTTGTATATCCTGTTCAACTTCGTCAAAGTTAAACATTTCCTACAAATTCAATAAAAAAGGTAAAATATTATTATAAATTAAGTCTACCGACCTCGTGAAACGGCTGCAAACTGCCTTTAAACGATGGCAAATTATATGCATATAACTTATTTACCCTCAAGTGGTTCATGAGCGCTTCCTTGTACGGTTGTGCCACATTATCCCATCCAACTTTATCGAACGGAGGAAGGACCGCCACATAAATGAACCGGCCTCTCTTGAAAACATATCTCTTCCTTCGCCAACGGGGGTAAACGTGACATCCCTTTCAAATGTTAGGGATACGCCCCCCCCCCCCCCCCGCCTTAACCATACGACGGAGTTTTTGGTCTTTGGCTTTCCCCCTAACCCTCTTCGGGGGATCAGCTGCAATTAAAACATAAATAATTAGTAACAACATTTATAATATATGAAACATAACAACTAAAAAAATAATTAAAACATAAATAATTAAAAGACTTACCATCAAGCTCGTGCGTGCCTCTAAAAAAATGATTTGGAGGCGGTGGATCACCGCGCCGTCTCCCCTATGTCCCCATGGGGCCAGATCGGCCATCAAATAAGCAAATATCAACAGTACCTAAATCATGATTTTTCTAAAAGTTGCAAATGTTAAAGCATGTGTATCTAATAGAAATTAATGATAAGTACAACAAGTGTAACTCATATTCAGATAAATATTTCAACAACTGTTTATCAAAGTTAAACTTTTTTTTTCAAACCTACACATAAACATTCAAATTATCAAGTTAAATATTTTTTTTCTCAAACCTAAACATAAACATAGAAATTATCAAGTTAAACATATTTTTTTCAAACATAACCATAAACATAGAAATCATGAAACTTAAACATAATTTATACTACCAACACATATACATACTTATAAACAAACATTTTAAACAAAACACAAGATTTATACATACTTACATACCATTTGCATACTTTATATAAACATACATACTAGCATAAACATTTTTCACCAATTGCAAACATTTAGATGCACAATTGTTCATCATTTACATACACCTACATACTAACATACAACTTGATACATTCATTCATAGACTTGCATACACACATACATGCTTACATACACCTACATCAACAAATACATAGATTTCCATAACACATTTTCACCAAACACACTTACATTATACATTTTACATACAAACATTCATCTTTACATACACCTACATCAACAAATACATAGATTTCCATATACACATTTTTTACCAAACACACCTACATTATACATTTTACATGCAAACATTCATCCTTACATACACATTTACGTACCTAAACAAAAAATTATACAATTTCTAAACTTAAAAAAAAAACATATAAAACTAACATTTTTTTAAAGTTTCAAGGATAAGAAGACCGCGAAGAAGAGGTGGTGCCGGAGAAATGATGGTGGTGACCGGAGAAGAGTGATGGTGATCTGAGTTATATTCCACAAACACAAAAATACACAAAAACGAGCAAAAATTAAAGCCTATAACATGTATATAACAAATGTAGAGAAGAAATTTAACATAAATATAGTTAAACTAACCGATTTGGGCAAAATATGGGTGTCTCTGACGGAGCTCAGACGTTTTTTTGAAGGAAAAATGAAGGAGGGAAAAAGGCGCTGATATTGGGTTTGTACGTTAAGAGCCATTACCGGCGACACCCTGTCGCCGCTATTGGTACTACCGTCGCCGCTGCTGGTTGAACCTGGATAACATTTGTGTGTGCTAGGGTTTATTGTGGTTTAGGGACCTTTAGCGGAGACGGCGTCGCCACTAATGGTCTAATATTTGTCGCCGCTATTGCCTGTTGAATCCCCAACCGTCAGATCTAGAAAATGATCAACGGCTGGGGTTTGGTCTGAGGGGCCGGGACACGGATCGACCAATAGCGGCAACACTTGGCCTATCGCCGCTAATGGTGTCGCCGCTAAAACCGGTGGTTTCTTGTAGTGCATTCACATGCGAAGTCCTTTGTAATTTGTATTATTGCACCTGTTGATATTAGAAGGAAGTTAAACTCCATGATCTCCATCCCCTTATTAGTTTCACTAAGGAAAACCATACCTTTAGTGGCTGCATAGATAGACCCTCTAGAAATGTTATTAGATCTGCAACAGAAAAAGTGAAGACAATACTACCAACTCCAGAAGCTTTTAAAAGAGGGTGTGCAAGTTGAGATATATGGTAACAAGATTCCAAATTGGTTGAAGCATCTCGTCTTCCATGTTTCACTTTTGAAACCGAGCTATGGGGTTGAAGCATCTCACGAAGCGCCACCAGAGCCAACGCCGGCAACTGCTTATTACCTAGAACAAATACTCAACAAACACATTGGTCCAGGAAATCCCATTGAGCTTCTAATCAATTGAAAGGATAGTCACATCTCTGCATTAACTTGGGAAGACATCACTAAGCTTAAAGAGCAATTTCCAGGCTTCGTGTTCAGCCTGGAGGACAATTTCGTTTTTCAGCGGGGCGTATTGATGTGACCAGGACCATGCTCATTACTTAAAATAAATAAGTTCCTTTAGTTTTGCAAGTTTTGAAGTAGTCTTTTCCAGAAAATTGCTCCTATCGGTTTCCTTTCTTCTTCTTGATTTTTCATGGAGACAGATCCACACTACGGATCATATCATATTATGACATGTTTTCCGTCTCCTACCACTTTTATTACGACAATTTTTAATATCACCTCATATCCTTAGATGTTGATAAGATTGGATAATTAATCAATCAAATTTGAATACAAAGTTCATCATCCTTCTTTTGTTTCCACATAATAGATTCTTCTTACATATATGAACAAGCAACACAAGAATAAATTTAGGACATAACAAAGACAAAGAAGTTCTACATCAAAGCAACGAGAGTTACACTCGTTGAACATTGCGATTACCACAATAATCACGTTATTAACATAACTAGACACACGAGATCAAGGTGAATTTTTGAGCACTAGGGAACTATGAAGTCACAATCATGGGAAAGCGTTGACCGAAAATCCTCCATCAACAGCAATTGTTTGGCCAGTGATATAAGAAGCAGCAGGCATGCAAAGGAATGCAACCGTTGAGGCAATTTCATATGGTTCTGCAGGTCGTTTCATAGGAGTTCTAGATACCAGTTTATCCATAAACTTTTTATCACTTAGCAACTGCAAAAACAAATATCCCATCAATCTTATATTAAACTACAACTACAAACAAGAGAGATTCAAGTGTATTACTGGTTCAACACGTGGCGTTTTGGTGTACCAAGGTGCTACACTATTAACCCGAACATTGTCTTCAGCCCATTCGCATGCGAAGTCCTTTGTAATTTGTATTATTGCACCTGTTGATGTTAGATGGAAGTTAAACTCTGTCCCATAGTTTCACCAAATAAAAACCATACCTTTAGTGGCTGCATAGATAGACCCTCTAGATATGTTAATTAGACCTGCAACAGAAGAAGTGAAGACAATGCTACCAACTCCAGAAGCCTTTAAAAGAGGGTGTGCAAGTTGAGATATATGGTAACAAGATTCCAAATTGGTAGACATAAACATCGAATACTCCTCTGCAGTAAACTCTCTAGTAACAGTCTTAAGCAAGTTTGTCCCAGCATTGTTTATCTACAAGAAAACTTGTTAGGTCTTTGAAATTCAGGAGTGTGATCAAGCCGAGTCGAATTCAAATTAAACTCAAACTCGGTTAAGTTAAAGCTTGACTTATTAAACTTAAGATACCTCATGTTAACTACTCCGCTTATTTCATTATATCTAGTAATTTTTTTTATTTAGGGTCTCGTTTATTATTTACTTTTTACTTAGTTAGTTAGACCCTTTATAAATAATTCCTTATTATAATTATATGTTAGATGAGATGTATTATTTAGGTTTTCTAATACACTTATTATATATTACAACTTATTATATATTACAATCTTAGAAACTATTCTATTATACGAGTTGATTAAAGAAAATATTAACTTGTTAGTAACATAGTAATACTAATAATATTATTACTTTATCATACTTAAAAAATCATTTAAAAATGTAATGATTTTTCTAAAGAATCAATTTTAAAATTTGTTTTGTGTCTCACAAAGGTCGAGCTACCTGCTTCTATAGATTGTGTTTTATTTTGCACTCGAGCGTAGGAAGTTGTAAAACCAAACCATATTCAACAGAACTTTCATCATCATTATACTATGTAAATCTCACTAATAGCAAAGCTAAGGTAGGGTCTCAAGAGGGTAAGATGTAACCTCTACATCATAGGAATAGAGAGTATACTTCACCCAAATCAAAATTTGTGATTCAACAGAACTTTGTGAATCAAAATTTGTTTAAAAACTCTCTTTTAACAAGTTATTTTCAACAACACTCACCCAAATCAAAATTTTCTGTTAAGATGCCTATAGACATGTGACTAACATAATCGAAAAAAATTTAAAAGGACTTACTAGGATGTTGAGCTTTCCGTTAAAAATGGACGAGACTTCTTTTATGAGGTGTTCGCGTTGAGGGCGAGAAGCTACATCGCACACGGATCCAGTGACACTGAATCCTTTGACAGACCAGTACTGTAATCGTTTGTTTAGTTCAGCTTCGGTACGAGAGCAAGTGTGCACCATTGCACCTAGTGCAGCCAATTCCTCCACCACAGCATAGCCAATTCCCCGTGTACCGCCTGTGACTAGAGCATACATTCCTGTAAGAGACCATCTTGGGGTTTATAGTTGGAGAATCGATGGTCATGTTGTTGTTGGGCTATTTTGCTACCACCTTTCAATTGATTATATGAGTTAATCTCTCTTGTATAGAGTATATATAGAGGTTCGGTACTTGTATTTTGAATAATTAACTACGTATTTAGAAATAAATAAAATGCATTTATTCTTAAAAATAATTAACTGCATATTTATCTATTTGTATGCTTTTATTTTTAGTATACCTACATTAACATGACATGGTCTTGTATGTTTAAGCTTTGTGCCCATAACTAATAATAAAGTATGTTGGTTGCACGTTTGTATAAAGATTGAGCATATTAGTAATTAGTTTATGGAGAAAAAGGCATTTACGCATGTTTTTTAAGTGTATCATTTATTGATATTTTATTAAATAACAATGCATTATAAATCTATTTATTATTATCATTATTACGGTTAGTATACTACTATGATTATTACTATTTATTTTTAATTGTTTTTGTTGTGAAATATTGACATCATGTACGCTATATTCCTTAATTATTTGAAGTGAAACATGACTTTAACATGGATTAACTAGAACCAAGTTCGACAAAGTTGTTAAATTATGATGGGACATTTCAACAAGGGAGAACCAAATATGAAAAGAACAAGTGCTCGATTATTTTCCATATTTGTTGGTAACCATTCATACAAGGCATATTTAGTATGAACTTCAATAACCTGGTGTGGGTTTGTGTAACAAAACAAAGTCACAGAGACATGTAGGATGAGATCGTTATTGGTATTGTATCGAACCGGTACTATACCACCTAGTACCAATACTAAAAGTTAGTTAAATTCAAAGCCGAATATCGTATCATTTATGTTCTTTTGGTAACGTTATGGTATGTACCCTTAAAAGTCCCTAAATGATACCGGTTAAAGTCATGAACTTCGTACTGCATAGCTTCAATACCAAAATTTAGCTAAATTCAAAACTGAACCATATATGTTCAGTTGGTACCGGTATGGTATGGTATGAAGCTTCCCATCCCTAAACACAAGTTAACGTATAGTTATCACACATAATGATCAGTAGACCCAAATTACTGTTACGACTCGGTGTGAGTTTATGTAACATAAACAATCCTTTAACACATGACAAGTCCCATTAAGGCACAAAAATATATAGTTTTCACAAACAAGGATCAGTTGACCAAAACTGACTTCTTATGACCCTAGGTAGGTTTGAGTAATCAAAGCAAACCCAAAATCACATGTCAAGGCGCATTTAGGCTTTGATTGACTTTGTATGATCTAGTGTAGGTTTGTGTTGTTAAAAGAAACACATTATTAAGGTCTCAAAACGAAAAAAAATGGTTGTATTGTCAATTCATCAGTAATTACCGACGGATTACCGTATAAATATAAATCCTTTGCTAATCTATGACCAAACATGGAGGGATTACCCAACGGCCTAATGTAACTTTGATTTCGATGGTTGGTTCGTAGGCAATCCACCAGCGACTTTAGGCTAAAAGGAGTACGAAACTTTGTTATGGTACGTACCGTTAGAAGTCACTAACTGATGCCGTTAAAAGTCATGAACTTCGTACTGCATAGCTTCAATACCAAAATTTAGCTAAATTCGAAACTGAATATTGTACCGTATATGTTCGGTTGGTACCGGTATGGTACGATATTGGTATATGGTATGAAGCTTCCCATCTCTAAACACAAGTTAACGTATAGTTATCACACACAATGATTAGTAGACCCAAATTACTTTTTTACGACTCGGTGTGAGTTTATGTAACATAAACAATCCTTTAACACATGACAAGGCCATTAAAGCACAAAAATATATAGCTTTCACAAACAAGGATCAGTTGACCAAAACTGACTTCTTATGACCCTAGGTAGGTTTCAGTAATCAAAGCAAACCCAAAAACACATGTCAAGGCGCATTTAGGCTTTGATTGACTTTGTACGATCTAGTGTAGGCTTGTGTTGTTAAAAGAAACATATTATTAAGGTCTCAAAACGAAAAAAATGGTTGTATTGTCAATTTATCAGTAATTACCGATGGATTATCGTACAAATGTAAATCCTTTGCTAATCTATGACCAAACATGGATGTATTACCCAATGGCCTAAATTAACTTTCATTTCGATGGTTGGTTCGTAGTTAATCCACCAGCGATTTTGGGCTAAAAAGAGTACAAAACGTTGTCTACCTCACTTTTTCTTTTCAATTCCTTCCATCTTCTCCTAAAGCAATCGTCTCCAACCGTCCCCCGCCTTCAATAAACTATTACAACCGCCATCCAGCACCTCTAATCACCAACATAAGTGCTTTCCATACCCACCATCATCCGACATTGCTACCTACCACAACATTAGTCGATCTTGGATTTTTTATAAGTTCGAAACGAGCTGAAGTTGAATTCGAAACGAGCTGAGGATCAAAATTTGTTAAGTTAGATAAATCTAGGTGAAGTTCTATTAAGCTAATCGACCCAATCTCGATCCTGGCATGACACTTTTACACACCTATGTATATCCTGAAGATCACATATATTAAGTAAACCAACGTTTGGCGGAATCAAACTGTTGATAGAAACTAAGAACACGAAGAAAGAACATTAAACTTGCTTACAATTTGATGTATAACTTTGATAATCATATGACTACGAGAATGACTTAACAAAACCGCTAACCTGATAATGGAGGAAGAAACCCCATTATATAGCTAGCACCTAGCGTCCCCTTATGGGCTCCTGCAAGCCGACCTGGCCCACATGGCCTTAGGCGCGGGTGAAGAAGCACCGGTTGAACCTAGAGATATCCGGGGATATATAAGTCACAACCAGGATGTTTCTGCATAAAAGGTTAACCTCTCACTTCACTTTTTGGGTTGCAAGCTCGCTCCGGCTGATCTGCAAAACTAGCAACGCCGTTAGTCTAACCACTTTTTTGGATAGTAGGTACGTAATTGCTGGTGTAAGCAAGAGCTTATGTGTGTGGTATATTTTGTTGTAAGTGTGTAAGCGTCCTCTTTTACCTGGAGATCCGATACTTATTTATAGCCAAGAAAGGTATGTTCAGGAGAAATGCTGGTGGGCCTTGGGCCCGACCCATACAGCCAGAGACATCCTTTTTGTCCCTCGACGCCAGACATTAAATGCTCCCTATAGGAGAATTAATGTTCACTGTCGGGAGGTATGCTTTGTCGGATGCTGAATGGTGCCACGTGTAAAGGCAGCCACTTCTGGTGTTAGGTCTGGTGCCAGCCGAAAATGGAGAAGGTGGAACAGTCACTGGCAGAGATGTGGTTGGTGTATGGTCTGACACTTGCCTCACTGGTCATAGGTACTTTCACACGCAACCTGCCGGGTAATCTTTGGTCACAGTTCTGTCATTCCGTACCCTGAGGTATGGTCAACATCTCTTAGTGCTTACCCCCTTCTGCGAGGCTGTCAAGGTTTTTCCCGCCAGCGTAGGGTGTCAGGGGTACATCCTTTTGTCCCAAGACTATGACGTGCTTCTCATGTGTGTCTTGTCATTGCCAGGTTTTGGGATTCACAGCTCAGAGGAATGTTGTTATGCGCAGGGTCTAGTAGCCTGCGCGCGTGAGTCTAACTTGCCGTTGTGGCGAGTACACAAGGCTCGTTGTGTGACTTATAAAAGCTGGTCTAATTCACTGTTGCGCTGAGTGCGCAAGGCTCATTGTGTGACCTATAAAAGATGGTCTAATTCACCGTTGTGCTAAGTGCGCAAGGTTCATTGTGTGACCTATAAAGGCTGGTTTTAATTCACCAGTGCGCTGAGTGCGCAAGGCTCATTTTGTGACTTATTAGATCCAAAGAAAACGCACCATTGCATGTTGCGCGCAAGGTTATCCTTGTAGAAATTTGGTCAAGGGTATGGTCATTTGGGACCATACCTCCTCAGCGGGCATTGCTAGTTAAACTAACCCAAAACGTTCCACCGTTAACCCGTTAAACCACCATTAACTATTATAAAGAATAAACCTATTATACAAACCTTACAATCTCCCCTAGGTTTTTTCTTTTCATGGCTCATTGTTGATGTACTTTCCCATGATCCTCGTTTCTATCGCTCTTAGTTCTCTAGCTTGCAAGTTCATATTAAGTATATAAACGAAAATACCTGTATATGCTTTAGCAAACATTTCATATTTTGGATCCGACTTGATTTGATTCCTCGATAACATATCAATGTCTTCTCTTTCGAGCCTCATCAAATCTATTGGACCATGCAAAACTATTGGAACTCAATCACATACTTACTGGATCTCTACAAGTCAAGAAAGCACACATTGGTTCCAAACCAGTTGTTGCTAAAACTAATGGTACACAGCTTGGTGCAAAACCAGTAGTTGTTGAATCAGATGTTCCAAAGAAACTAGTAGTTCAATTGTCAAGAAAAAGAAAGTTGGTAATGCAGGTCGATCCAGAAGACTCTCCACCACAGCTCCAACATCAACTGCCATAATCACAAAGGATCTAGTGTCAACAACAACATTCACTAAAAGATTCAAAGAAAATTTAGTAGTTTCTGAAACATCTGAAGATCCTCCCCCATCTCCAAGGTTTATCTTATCCCTGAAACAGCTTCCACTGCTTAAAATTGACAAAAGTTAAACCATCTGGATAACACAAAAAGGTTTGAGAAAGAGGCTATCAAGGAGTTCACTAAGAACCAAGGCAAGATGACTTACAGAAAAGCGTAGTACATTATGGATAGAAGGATGAGAGAGATAAAGACTTATGAGCAATACATGTATCAAGAATCACAAAGGCTCTCCTAAGTCCCACCTTTCAAAAATCTCTTAGTTGCTAAATTATTAAAACAAGAACGTGTTCCTTTCAAACCCTAAGAGATCTTCTCTTACAATCCAAAGCTTATGGAAAACTATATGAGCAATCTTAAAGAAAAGCATGGCTACGCCAGATGGATTACAGGATTGGATGATGAAGAGAAGAAATTCTAATCAACAACATGCCTGATGCGACACATGTTTCATGATCTGAAGATATAGCTCGTGGCATTGTTGCTCTAGAACAATCACCAAAAGAAGATCCATAAGATTTACCACATCAATCAATGGACATCAAGGGTTCTCAAAGCCTTCAAGGCCAGATTCAGCAACACCCACACCGAATGTCATAGACTTGCCTTTATTCCTCCCTAACCTAAGGATTGTGAGATGGAAAGAAATAAAACACTCAAATGATGGATATATCTAGAGAAAATGGCTATAGAGCCAGGTGGATGGGTATGATGTTCAAAGCCTAAGCTTGGATGACATAAAAGTTATTGTTGATCTAGAACATGAAATAGATGAAGATGATATCCAAGAAATGAATCTAGAACTTGGCATTAAAGGCATGATCAGAAAAGGCTTGTTGGCATCATCAAAGAAGAGAATAAAAGACAGACATTAATAAGTGTGATTTTGGCATCAATATATATAGGGGTGATTATTGGGTTATATAAGATCTACTGATGGTGAAAGCCAAAACCCAAATGAACCATCCTCCTTGCATGATGGAATAAGGTTGAAGCTCAACTCAAAGTACTAGAAGTTCGCCCCTTGAAAGCTTCTCAAACAACCAACTAAAACAGTTGGAATAAACTACAGGGTCGAAGTACTAGAAGGCATAGTACAAAGCGCTGGAAAGAAAAAAGACTGATCAACAAGTCAACAACGGAAGACAAAGTGCTGGGTCAACAAGTCAATAGTTGAAGACAAGTGCTCGGTCAACAAGTTAATAATTAAAGACAAGTGCTGGACAACAAAGTCAACACTAAAGACAGAAGTACTAGATTCCAAAGTGCTGGAATTTTTCCAACAATTTTGGTTTCCCAACTGGGTCACTAAGTAAACAGTAGAAGACAAGTGCTACTCAGAGTAATGTTTAACTTCCTTAAGTATTTATGTTTTCCCATCTTCAACACTAGTGGTTGAAGGAAGAATGGGCCATACATATTTGATCACCAACATCCGATGTGTTGATGTGATAGAAAGTGGGCCATCCTTCGTTTCCAAATATTGTATTCATTTAAATAGCATCGGTGGGTTCGACGATGAATCAGTGTTATGTGGATCATGCTGATTTGAAACCATTCCTAACATTTGAAGAAGTTTATGAAACACACTATGAACTGAAATGGGTTTTTGAAATTAGTTGAAAGTTCTCAAAAATTTATGCAAGATAACAATTGCGATCTTAGAATTGTGTTCTATTTAGAATTGTTATTGAATTTAGAGATCTAGCACTTATACCAATTTGGGATCTGAGGGTGTATTTTAATCAACGAAATAGTAATAATTCATGTTTATGAGAATTAATGAAGCAAAATAAAAAAAAAAATCAAATATCCAGAACAACTGTAAACAAAACTCATCGCATATTCTCATTTTATCAAATCAAGTGTTTATAGATGCATACTCCCCCTCAACTAAGGATCTCACAGTTGTATTTCAATCTAAGAGCAGCTAATTAATAGATCACGACCATATCATGATCTGTTTATACATAGAGGGTAACAATTGATGACATCAGCTAAGACGACTGTCCTATAAAACAACTATCATCTAAGACAGACAGTTGTTCCTTCAACTATAGTTCTCTTAACAGTACTTGTCTTTATCTTTAACAATTGTTTTACCCAATAGTTCTTATGTGAGAGCAGTAGTTTTACTGGCAAAAGCAGTTCTTTCAAAAGTAGTTTTATCAGCTGTGAAGAACAACTATTTGTAACCAGTTGTTTAGGTTTGGCTGATCAGTTCCTTCAGGTTCAACAGTCTAAGATGTGTTAGAATTGGTTTTGCATTTCTTTGCAGTTTGTATATTACTGTATTTCTATTTTAAGTATGTAAATAAGATTAAAATGCACACAATCTAGGATTAATAAGCCTATTTAATGGTAATCAGTTCAGTGGATGGAAGATTAAAATCATGTAAGATGTGCCTATATATAAGAGCATTTAGTGTATGTTAATTAGCTTGCCATTCAAATAATAAATAAATAAATTGTAAGGTAAATTTGGAAGTGGAACCAATCAGAAGGATTTTTAGTTTAAATTAACTCGTTGAAAAATATTGATAAAAGTAGTCTTATATCTTTTATAGAAAAGTGAAAGCATGAAAGAGATCAATTTGGTTTCTGTCAAAGAATCTTTGGAAATCCGAATAAAAGTGACAATAGTCGTTTCGATATTAACATCTTCTGTTTTCTATTTAATATTATTAAATAAATGTGTGTTTTTATGAGTTTTGGAAAAAAATGGAAATAATATAAAACTAAATTACAATTACTTGGTTGATTGGGCATGATTAAAGAACAAGTATTAGTTGTTTTAAGTGTAAGGAATCATCGAAAAGATCTTTTGACCAATTTTTATTATATCATCATTTTCTAAATTGTAAGGATTTATATATATATATATATATATATATATATATATATAGAAAGTGATGAATAGTAATTTTATTTTTATAATATTATATAGTTTTTCTCATATTTTTTTAATTATTTTGATATTACAATAAATTATTATTATATCTATTTTTAACCAAAATATATATTTTTTCTTATTTTAACTTTTAATGGTTTTTTTAAAACTATCAACACGTCTCATCATTGGTATCGTTACCGTATAACAACGGTTAAATTTTTTTATTAGAAACTGATCTATTATAAATAATAAACAAAAATATTTTTAGGCGATGTGTCCCTTGATTATGGCATCCGTTAAATGCTTTTAGTGCACAACAATCCGAGTTATTTATTTTTGTGAGTTGGATATCAAAGCGTGTTACACCAGACAATAATATTCATTCGGATAGTTTTATATTTGGGGATTTTTGGATTCTTCTTCACACTGCTAAACAAACCCTAAGCTCGATCCCCTTTTTCGCTATATTGGATAAACATTGGTTTTTCCCACAGATTCACTTGGTGGTATGATATATCTATACCGTATCTTTGATTTTAATGTTTAATCCATTTTATCTACTTTGGTTATTCTCAATTTTTTTTGTTGATGTTTAAATGTTTTTTTTTGTATATTTAATGGTTTTTTTTAATATTATCGACCCGTCTCAACATCGGTATCATTGCCGTATAACAACAGTTTAGTTTTTTATTAGAAAGTGGTCTATTATATATAATAAACAAAAATAATTTTTGGCCATGTCCCTTGATTATGGCATCCGTTAATTGCTTTTGGCGCACAACAATCCAAGTTATTATTTTTGTGAGTGGGATATCAAAGCGTATTTTACCTGATATAATATTCCTTCGGATAGTTTTATATTTGGGGATTTTGGGATTCTTCTTCACACCGCTAACAAACCTTAAGCTCTATCCCTTTTTTCGCGCTATTGGATAAACAGTGTTTTCCCACTAATTCACCAATTCACCAGGAGGTATAACATATCTATACCTTATCTTTGATTTTAATGTTTAATCTATTCTATCTACTTTGTTTATTCTCAATTTTTTTTGTATTTATATGTTTGTTTTGTATGTGATTGAATATCATATTATTCCTTCTTAATCACAAACGCCATTAGATTTGCAATCCTTTGATGCAAAGAATTTTGTTTTTTTTAATCTTTTAATTATGTATGAATCTCTTTTGATGACGTTATTGGCTCCAATCTATTTTTTATGATCATTCACTTATCCTTTGATACTAGTATTTTTTTTTTAGTTTTTAATCTGTTTATTATTTATTTATCGTTGTTATTTACAAGTGTTCATCTATGTTCTCTTTCGTAGTTTTGCCCTCATTTGGCCTATTGATGTTTCTTTTACCCTAAACATATTTTGAATTTTTATTTGAACTTTTAATGGTTTTTTTAATGTTATCAATTCGTCCAATATCGATACCGTTACCGTATAACTTGGGCTTAGTTGTTTTTAGAAATTGATCTATTATATTAATACACAAAAATAATTTTGGCCACATGTCACTTGATTATGGCATCCTACAAACAAGGTTTTTTCATTAGTTGGATATCAAAGTATGTTTTACCCAACACGAACATACATTCAAATAGTTTTATATTCAGGGATTCTTCTTCTTCTTTTTTAAATTGCTAATAAACCCTAAGCTCCATCCACTTATTCTCTCTATTGGATAAACATAGTTTTTCCCACATATTCACTTGGAGGTATGACATATCTCTACCTTGCCTTTGATTTTAATGTTTAATCCATTTTATCTACTTTGTTATTCTCAATATTTTGTTGATGTTTAAATGTTTGTTTTCCATATGATTGACGCATCATATTTATCCTTTGTAATCGTACAACACCATCATGTTTGTAATCATGTGATGCTAAAATTTTGTCTTCTTTTTAATCTTATAATTATGTATGAATCTCTTTTTGTCTCCGATATTTTTATGATTATCCACTTATCCTTTCATGCTATGTGTTTTAGTAGTAGTTAATCTATTTACTTTTTCTACCATTGTCTTTCTCAAGCATCGATGTATCTTTTCTACCGTATTTCTCCTCTAAATTGCCTATTGATATTATTTTTAACTTGAAACATATCTTGGTATTTGAGTTTAACTTTTAATGATTTTTTAATATTATTGACTCATCTCAACATCTGTGTCCTTACCCTATAACACCGGTTTAGTTTTTTTAGTAGAAAGTGATCCAGTATATACAATAAACACAAATAATTTTGGGCCACGTGTGCCTTGATTATGGCATTCGCTAATTGCTTTTGGCGCACTACAATCTGTTTTTTTGTTTTTTTTTTTTTTTTGTGTTGGATATCAAAGCGTGTTGACCCAACCTAACATTCATTCAGATAGTTTTATGTTTAGGGATTTTTCTTCAAACCGCTAATAAAACCCTAAGCTCTCTCCCCTTCTTCACTCTATTGAATAACATTGGAATTTCCCACCGATCCACTTCACTTGACGGTAGGACATATCTATACCTTATCTTTGATTTAAATGTTTAATCCATTCTATCTACTTTGGTTATTCTCAACTTTTTTGTTAATGTTTAAATGTGTGTTTTGCATCTAAATGATGCATTATATTCCTCCTTCCTAATCGCACAATACCATCAGGTTTTCAATTATTTCAGGCAAGGTCGCTAAACACAAGAAGGCTTGTTTAGAGAATCAACACGTATTTATCCCATTCGCTTTTGATACATTTGGGTCTCTAGCCCCAGAGGCTGTGGAATTTCTAAACAGGGTCCAACAGGTTGTGAATAGTAATCTTTCAACCTTTCAGAGCCGTTTCGTCTTTAGTGGATTGGTTTTGTAATTCAAAAGGAGGTCGCGGCGCAGCTTGTTACCCGTTTACCTGCCACTTGTTTGTAATTTGTTACTTTGGTATATAATTGTTTAAAAAAAACAAAAAAAAAATTATTTGATGTTGAGAATTTTGTCTTTTTTAATTCTTTAATTATGTATGAATCTCTTTTTGATGATGTTATTGGCTCCGGTATATTTTTTATGATCATCACTTATCCTTTGATGCAATGTGTTTTTTTACAGTATTTAATCCATTTACTTCTTTTATCATTGTCTTTAGTCTCTATGTATGTTTCCTTTCATTCTCCTAATTTGGCCTATTGGTGTTTCTTTTAAACTTAAACAAATCTTTTATTTAAATTTTTAATGGTTTTTTTAATATTATCAATCCAGCTCAACATCGGTACCATTACCGTATAACATTAGTTTAGTTTTTTATTAGAAATGATCTATTCTTTTATATTTAATAAACAAAAATAATTGTGGGCCAAATGTCATTTGATTATGGCATTCGTTAATTGCTTTTGGCGCACTACAATATGGCTTTTTTTTTCATTTTCGTGAGTTGGATATAAAAGCGTATTTTAACCGACCGTAACATTCATTCGGGTAGTTTTATTTATATTTGGGGATTCTTTTTCTTCACACCACTAAGAAACCCTAAGCTCCATCCACTTGTTCGCTTTATCGGATAAACATAGGTTTTTCCCCACCTATTCTTTAATTTTAATGTTTAATCCATATTATCTGTAACATCCGTCGAAAAACGGGTTTTCAAAACCCGCTTCGTTTATTAATCAAATATCCAGTTATAAATTTTCGTTGCGTATTTAATGCTCAAATTAATTTTAAATGATACATAATTAATAAACATTTTAGAATTTAAAAACCATAATTAATAAATAATAAAAAAAGAGAATAAAAAAATAAATGAGGCTGCCGGGTTTCGAACCCGGGTCAGCCGGTTCAACAAACAACCAACACACCACTCCACCACACACTTAAGTTTGGAATAATACTTAAATAAATAATACTTAACATAAAACTCGAAACTCAAAATCGGTAACCAGCGCGCCCAAATCCGCAATCGCCGGAAAATACGCGGATTTGCGACTGTTTCCTTTGACTCCGGAATCAAGCGAGTGTAATTGACGATTAACGTCAGTTATAACCGAAATCTAACCTTAATTGCATTCAAAAACTGACCAAATTCAATGATTTACAAAAAAACCGAAGAATGATTTAACCATAACCGAAATCGGTGATTTGCCTATAAATATCGATGCCCCACCTCACTTTCACTCGCTCAAACTCTCAATCATTACCCTCTGTACAAATTTTGCTGTTTCTGAATCCTCACCGGAAAACATTTTGTCGCCGGAAAACCGAACCCATTTCGTTTCTTCTGCTTTACTCTAAAATAAGACTTCTAGAGCTCAGACAGAAATCACCCACAGTCACCTCAAACTCCCTGTAGAGCCTCTGTCGCAAGTTATACATCGCCGGAAATTGCTGAACCCGCCGGAGTTAGTCACCGGAAAACCGGGCCCCTGTGTTCGGTATGCATTCTAAATCTTTATGTCAGTACTATTCGATTTATTTGTTCAAACTCTAAAACAACAGAGCAGTGAAACCAAATGTTTAACAAATCTGTGTTCGATCTGAGATTAATGAAGAAGACGATTATCGAGTTGTTTATGAATATAATTAAAATCAGTATTTTAACTGGTTAGACACACAGTCCAGCGGTGGACTGTGTGCAATTTCAACGCGCACATCCCGGGTTCGAGCCACACTTGCTTCGACTTCTGAAATAAAATGTTCCTTTTTAAACAAGCTTAATCAGATTCGCTTCAGTATGTGTATAAATATAAAATAAATTCAGTTTATTATGGGTTAGACACCCAGCCCAGTTGGTCGGGCTGGGTGCAAGTTAAGTCGATGGTCACGGGTTCGAAACGTGTTCTGAGCGTCCGGTAAACCTTTTTAATTAAATAAATTCCAGATTTAAACCAGTAAGTATATAAGTATAATTAAAATCAGAAATATTTCGGGTTAGACACGTAGCTCAGATGGTAGAGCTGCGTGCACGTATACGGGAGGTCATGAGTTCGAACCTCACTCAGCGCACATAATTAACACGGTCCGACCGGTCAACGGTCAAAAAGTCAAAATTTTTATTTTCTTTTTATTTATTTATTTTATTTTAAAAATCAATTAAAAACACTTAAAAATAATATTTTTGAAGTTAGAAAATTTCCTTGAACTCACAAACATAAATCTAACAATCCCATTAAGAACACTAATTAAAAATATTAATCTCAAATAAAAGTTTATTTATTTATCGAATTATTATGTTATTATTTAGGTTAGTTTCTCTCGTGGTTAAATCCAAATTCGTGCGCATTCATCATCAATCCAAGAAACGCATCCACTGTGAGTGAATTCTTACAAATTCCCCTTTTTATTCATGTTTTGGGGTGTATCATGTGTCGCTTAAATTAATTCGCTTATTCAAACTCGTGCTATTACCATTATATGATCTAAACTTATAATGTAAATATTGTTTGTTGTAATGTGTGTTTACATTTAGTCAAGTTGCGTGCAAATCAATTCATTAGGCCCATCAGTTCCCCGTTGGAGACGGGTTGAACATCGCGTGCCTCAAAATCATTCATTAGGCCCATCAGTTCCTCGTGGGAGACGAGTTGAACATCGCGTGCCTCAAAATCATTCATTTGGTGTGTGCGTGTGTATTAATTAATATTATGTGTTTTGTGATTAAATTTACATTTACGTTTATTCATATTTGGTTATGCACAATTTTATTCAAATAACCAACATAACTAATCCTTTCAAATGTTTAAATAAGATTCACTCGCCAACTTTTTGTTGACCCAAAACCTTATTTTTTACACATGATAATGGTGAACAGGTTGAAGCAAGGGACACATAGGAAATTGCCTTAGAAGAAAAATAATGAAGTTATAAAAAATGTATTTGAACATGTTGTATTTGTATGCTTATTGTAATGTTCTTTAAAAAGAAATAATGAATATGAAACTTTATAGTAAATGTCATGAGCTTTGATGAAAACCCAATCATGCCCCGATCACCTTTTCCGCTGCGGGTCGGAGTGTGACATTATCTACTTTGGTTATTCTCAATTTTTTTGTTGATGTTTAAACGTTTATTTTTCATATGATTGACGCATCATATTTATCCTTTGTAATCGCACAAAACCATCATGTTTGCAATCATGTGATGCTAAAATTTTGTCTTCTTTTTTAATCTTATAATTATGTATGAATCTCTTTTTGTCTCTGATATTTTTTATGATTATCCACTTATCCTTTCATGCTATGTGTTTTAGTAGTAGTTAATCTATTTACTTTTTCTACCATTGTCTTTTTCAAGCATTGATGTATCTTTTCTACCGTATTTCTCCCCTAAATTGGCCTATTGATATTTCTTTTAACTTGAAACATATCGTGTTATTTGAGTTTAACTTTTAGTGATTTTTTAATATTATTGACTCATCTCAACATCTGTGCCGTTACCCTATAACACCGGTTTAGTTTTTTAGTAGAAAGTGATCTAGTATATACACTAAACACAAATAATTTTGGGCCATGTGTGCCTTGATTATGGCATTCGCTAATTGCTTTTGGCGCACTACAATCTGTTTTTTTTTATATTTTTGTGTTGGATATCAAAGCGTGTTGACCCCAACCTAACATTCATTCAGATAGTTTTATGTTTAGGGATTTTTCTTCAAACCCCTAATAAAACCCTAAGCTCTCTCCCCTTCTTCACTCTATTGAATAACATTGGAATTTCCCATCGATTCACTTCACTTGGCCGTAGGACATATCTATACCTTATCTTTGATTTAAATGTTTAATCCATTCTATCTACTTTGGTTATTCTCAACTTTTTTGTTAATGTTTAAATGTGTGTTTTGCATCTAAATGATGCATTATATTCCTCCTTCCAAATCGCACAATACCATCAGGTTTTCAATTATTTGATGTTGAGAATTTTTTTCTTTTTAATTCTTTAATTATGTATGAATCTCTTTTGATGATGTTATTGGCTCCGGTCTATTTTTTATGATCATCCACTTATCCTTTGATGCAATGTGTTTTTTTACAGTATTTAATCTTTTTACTTCTTTTATCATTGTCTTTAGTGTCTATGTATGTTTCCTTTCATTCTTCTAATTTGGCCTATTGGTGTTTCTTTTGAACTCAAACAAATCCTTTATTTAATTTTTTTATTTTTTTTTAATATTATCAATCCAGCTCAACATCGGTACCATTACCGTATAACATTAGTTTAGTTTTTTATTAGAAATGATCTATTCTGTTATACTTAATAAACAAAAATAATTGTGGGCCACATGTCATTTGATTATGGCATTCGTTAATTGCTTTTGGTGCACTACAATCTGGCTTTTTTTCATTTTCGTGAGTTGGATATAAAAGCGTATTTTAACCGACCGTAACATTCATTCGGGTAGTTTTTTTTATATTTGGGGATTCTTTTTCTTCACACCGCTAAGAAACCCTAAGCTCCATCCACTTATTCGCTTTATCGGATAAACATAGGTTTTTCCCTCCTACTCTTTAATTTTAATGTTTAATCCATTTTATCTACTTTGGTTATTCTCAATTTTGTGTTGATGTTTAAATGTTTGTTTTCCATATAATTGACGCATCATATTTATACTTTGTAATCGTACAGCACCATCATGTTTGCAATCATGTGATGCTAAAATTTTGTCTTCTTTTTTAATCTTACAATTATGTATGAATCTCTTTTTGTGTCCGATATTTTTTTATGATTATCCACATATCCTTTCATGCTATGTGTTTTTGTAGTAGTTAATCTATTTACTTTTTCTACCATTATCTTTTTCAAGCGTCGATGTATCTTTTCTACCGTATTTCTCCCCTAAATTGGCCTATTGATATTTCTTTTAACTTGAAACATATCTTGGTATTTGAGTTTAACTTTTAATGATTTTTTAATATTATTGACTCATCTCAACATCTGTACCGTTACCCTATAACATCGGTTTAGTTTTTTTAGTAGAAAGTGATCTAGTATTTACAATAAGCACAAATAATTTTGGGCCACGTGTGCCTTGATTATGGCATTCGCTAATTGCTTTTGGCGCACTACAATCTGTTTTTTTATTTTTATGTTGGATATCAAAGTGTGTTGACCCCAACCTAACATTCATTCAGATAGTTTTATGTTTAGGGATTTTTCTTCAAACCGCTAATAAAACCCTAAGCTCTCTCCCCCTTCTTCACTCTATTGAATAACATTGGAATTTCCCATCGATTCACTTCACTTGGCCGTAGGACATATCTATACCTTATCTTTGATTTAAATGTTTAATCCATTCTATCTACTTTGGTTATTCTCAACTTTTTTGTTAATGTTTAAATGTGTGTTTTGCATCTAAATGATGCATTATATTCCTCCTTCCAAATCGCACAATACCATCAGGTTTTCAATTATTGATGTTGAGAATTTTGTCTTTTTAATTCTTTAATTATGTATGAATCTCTTTTTGATGATGTTATTGGCTCCGGTCTATTTTTTATGATCATCCACTTATCCTTTGATGCAATGTGTTTTTTTACAGTATTTAATCTTTTTACTTCTTTTATCATTGTCTTTAGTGTCTATGTATGTTTCCTTTCATTCTTCTAATTTGGCCTATTGGTGTTTCTTTTGAACTCAAACAAATCCTTTATTTAATTTTTTTATTTTTTTTAATATTATCAATCCAGCTCAACATCTGTACCATTACCGTATAACATTAGTTTAGTTTTTTATTAGAAATGATCTATTCTGTTATACTTAATAAACAAAAATAATTGTGGGCCACATGTGATTTGATTATGGCATTCGTTAATTGCTTTTGGTGCACTACAATCTGGCTTTTTTTCATTTTCGTGAGTTGGAAATAAAAGCGTATTTTAACCGACCGTAACATTCATTCGGGTAGTTTTTTTTATATTTGGGGATTCTTTTTCTTCACACCGCTAAGAAACCCTAAGCTCCATCCACTTATTCGCTTTATCGGATAAACATAGGTTTTTCCCTCCTACTCTTTAATTTTAATGTTTAATCCATTTTATCTACTTTGGTTATTCTCAATTTTGTGTTGATGTTTAAATGTTTGTTTTCCATATAATTGACGCATCATATTTATACTTTGTAATCGTACAGCACCATCATGTTTGCAATCATGTGATGCTAAAATTTTGTCTTCTTTTTTAATCTTACAATTATGTATGAATCTCTTTTTGTCTCCGATATTTTTTTATGATTATCCACATATCCTTTCATGCTGTGTTTTTGTAGTAGTTAATCTATTTACTTTTTCTACCATTGTCTTTTTCAAGCGTCGATGTATCTTTTCTAATGTATTTCTCCCCTAAATTGGCCAATTGATATTTCTTTTAACTTGAAACATATCTTGGTATTTGAGTTTAACTTTTAATAATTTTTTAATATTATTGACTCATCTCAACATCTGTGCCGTTACCCTATAGCATCGGTTTAGTTTTTTTAATAGAAAGTGATCTAGTATATACAATAAACACAAATAATTTTGGGCCACGTGTGCCTTGATTATGGCATTCGTTAATTGCTTTTGACGCACTACAATCTGTTTTTTTTTTTTGTGTTGGATATCAAAGCGTGTTGAACCCAACCTAACATTCATTCAGATAGTTTTATGTTTAGGGATTTTTCTTCAAACCGCTAATAAAACCCTAAGCTCTCTCCCCTTCTTCACTCTATTGAATTACATTGGAATTTCCCACCGATTCACTTCACTTGGCGGTAGGACATATCTATACCTTATCTTTGATTTAAATGTTTAATCCATTCTATCTACATGGTTATTCTCAACTTTTTTGTTAATGTTTAAATGTGTGTTTTGCATCTAAATGATGCATTATATTCCTCCTTCCTAATCGCACAATACCATCAGGTTTTCAATTATTTAATGTTGAGAATTTTGTCTTTTTTGATTCTTTAATTATGTATGAATCTCTGTTTGATGATGTTATTGGCTCCGGTCTATTTTTTATGATCATCCACTTATCCTTTGATGCAATGTGTTTTTTTAGAATATTTAATCTATTTACTTCTTTTATCATTGTCTTTAGTGTCTACGTATGTTTCCTTTCATTCTCCTAATTTGGCCTATTAGTGTTTCTTTTAAACTGAAACAAATCTTTTATTTTTAGTTTTTTATTAGAAATGATCTATTCTGTTATATTTAATAAACAAAAATAATTGTGGGCCACGTGTAATTTGATTATGGCATTCGTTTATTGCTTTTGGCGCACTACAATCAGGCTTTTTTTTCATTTTCGTGAGTTGGATATAAAAGCGTATTTTAACCGACCGTAACATTCATTTGGGTAGTTTTATTTATATTTGGGGATTCTTTTTCTTCACACCGCTAAGAAACCCTAATCTCCATCCACTTATTCGCTTTATTGGATAAACATAGGTTTTTCCCACATATTCTCTTAGAGGTATGACATATCTATACCTTATCTTTAATTTTAATGTTTAATCTATTCTATCTACTTTGGTTATTCTCAATTTATTTTTGTTGATGTTTAAATGTTTGTTTTACATATGATTAACTCATCATATTCTTCCTTTGTAATCGCACAACACCATCAGGTTTGCAATCCGTTGATGCTAAGAATTGTCTTTTTTTTTTTTTTTTTTGATATTTTAGTTATGTATGAATCTCTTTTTATTGATTTTACCAGCTCCGGTATCTCTTTTTATGATCATCCACTAATCCTTTGATGCTATGTGTTTTTGCCGAATTTTATTAATGTATTTGTTTTTTTTTTGTTTTCTTTTGTGTCAATGTATGGTTTTTTCGTTGTTTTGGCCTAATTTGGCCTATTGATGTTTCTTTAACCTCAAACATATTTTGATTTTTAATTTTTAATTTTAATGGTTTTTTTTAATATTATAGATCCGTCTCAACATCGGTATCATCATTGTTTAACATGATTTAGTTTTTTTTTACTATGAAGTGATCTATTATATATAATAAACAAAAATAATTTAGATCACGTGCCTTGGTTATGGCATCCGCTAATTGCTTTTGACACACTATAATCTAGGTTTCTTATTTTTGTGATTTTGATACCAAAGTGTGTTTTACCCAACCCTAACATTTAGTCAGATAGTTTTATATTTGGGGCTTTGGGATTCTTCACTTTTTTATCTTTTTAAACTGATTTAACATGTTACAATTTGAGTCATTAAAAGGTCAATGCACGCTTTTGGTGCATCAGGATCAACCACTTCAAGAATCGAAACGCTATTCGGCACAAAATATTTGTCGGGAAGTCTCAGTAAACCTAGCCAAGGGGTCCCAATCACTGATCAACGATAAACCATCAACCATGGTTTTCCCATTCGTAGGACAACTGGCCCGTTTCTTAGTTCATCTCAACTACACCATCTACATATATATATATATATATATATATATATAGGGTGAGGTTATTGTGAGAAAATTTAAAAGTGTAAGAAGGATAAGAAATATTTTGGAGGTGATATGTATCCTTTTTTTTTTGGTAGCTTAAGAGTATAAGTTAATTTAACTAATAAAATCTAATTATGTAATGAATATATGCAACCGATTTTTAGCAATTATTGTAGGGATTTTCTAATTTGAAATCAACATCCTAACTCATACAAACACCACAACATGTATATTGAAGGCATACATCTTATAAAGGACAAAAATATAACAGAAACAACACCCTAACTCATAAAAATACCACAACATGTATATTGAAGGCATACATCTTATAAAGAACAGGAATATAACAAAGTAACACCATAACTCATAAAAACACCACACAGTTATATTGAAGGCACACATCTTATAAAGAACACCATAACATTGAATATAACAGAAATAACACCCTAATATAACACAAGTCAACACTTTAATCAGAATCAAACAGAAATAACACCCAAAAGATATAAAAACAGAAATAACACCCTATCTCTTTGAATGCAACAGAAACCTACTGAAGACACCAGAAACCACAGCAATGCAAGGACCTTTGTCCTCGCATTAAATATAACAGGAATAACACCCTAACTCATAAAAACACCACAGCATGTATATTGAAGACATACATCTTACGAAGAACAGAAATATAACAGAAATAACACCTACAATTATAACACCATTGTATAAACATAGAAAAACACCATGGACTAAAACATCCAAGCGAGACATAATTTTTTTCTCTACATAAGTATATCAATATGGTACTCATATTAAAGATAAAAAAACACTCGTCATTATGGTGTAACCTAAAAAAAAGAGTTACGGATAAAAAGTTATTGACGTTTAAAAAAGAAGGGGTGAACTTTACATGTGCATTAATGTTAGTCTCTTAATTTAAAATGTTAAATTCACCTTTATACCCTTAATCTAGAAAATTAGTTAGTTTAATAATCAACACTACTTACAGAATTGTCACTATGATCTCAACCATTAGATTAAATATCTAATGGTTTAGATTCTTTCTTATCTTTCTCACACTTTCAAATTTTCTGACATAAACTATATCTATATATATATATATATATATATCCCGATAAGTAAGGCCTAATTCTTTGTCAATTATTCAGAATTAAACTTTTACGCTTGTATCAACTTAGAATGGAATATGCATTCGTTATATTCTAGGTATACTTCAAAGAAATCGTTGTGGTACTAATGATTTTCTTACCTACCAATCTATTTCAAGGTATAAACCTATATATATATATATAGGATTATGATCATTTGTGAACAACTTCTTAAGAGTGAACTAATTTTGGTCTTTGATTATTTTTAAAATTAAAATGGTAAGATTGATATTAGTCAAGTACTTTTAATTAAAATCCTTAATTTTCTCATCTCTTAACTCTCTCTCTCTCTCTCTCTCTCATTTTTAATTATTTCTCTATTATTTTAATTATAAGAGATTAAACGGCTAATGTTTATTTATAAATAAACTCTTATGTTCTTTTTAAAATCAAATATTAAACCTAATTAAATTATGTTTTTTACATGTGTATACAGGTCAGTATATACAAGACTTATACACTTGTGTATAATTACATCTTGTTCCCACAGGTTGGTATAAACCAGATTTATACACATGTGTATTATTGAAGTACATATGTGTATAAACTAACATCTGTGTATCTTGTATAAACTAATACTATGGAGACTATACACATGTGTATACACTAACAATTTTGTATCTTGTATATACGGAAACTAGCAAGATTTTAGAAATTTTGATTATATTGTTTAATAAATGCAATTTACAAAAGATGCAAATACCATTCTGTCAATTAATTTAAAGGAAAGTTACAACATTATAATTATAATCTTGCCATTGTTTAAAAATCTCTAGATGATAAAATCCAATGGCTCATATTAGCTCACACAGTTCACTCTCAAACTAGTATTCACTCTAGAACCTTACCCTATATATATATATACAATATATATATATATATATATTGCAGGGTTCAAATGAAAAAAAATTAAAAATAAAAAAGAAGAAATTTCAACTAATAATAATACTTCATTTTACTTCATTTAATTTTCGTATTTAGTATTGGGTAAGGATATTATTGTAAACTTATAGATATTATTAATTATTGGTCTTCCTTTATATATATATTGCAGGGTTCAAATGAAAAAAAATTAAAAATAAAAAAGAAGAAATTTCAATAATGATAATACTTCATTTTACTTTATTTAATTTTTGTATTTAATATTGGTGTAAGGGTATATTGGTAAACTTAGATAGATTATTAATTGTTTAGATAGATTATTAATTGTTGGTCTTCCTTTTTAATAGCTAATTATATTAAATTTGTAATTTATTTTCAAAAAATATATTTTTTCAAAAAAAAAAAAATTTTAAGTGTAAGATACATTACGAGGAGTGTAGAATGAATATGAGAAGTGTAGGATGAATTATAAGTTATGTAGGATAAATTCAATGTGTAGAATAATTTTTAAAATGTGTAAGATAAATTTTGATATGTACTAAAAAATTAGTGTGAAGGATGAAATCTTTATAACTAATTAATTAGTAAAAGATAATAATAAATGAGATAAGAGAAAAACAATTTAATATTTTACAATTGTAACATTTATTCTTTTTTTTCCACAATTTAATTTTCTTCTCAAACGAATCTTGCCCTATACACACATACACACACACACACATATATATAGATGGATGGGTTAAAATAGGAACTACCTTGAAATGCGAGAACTGTAGAAATCATCATCCACCCTAGATCTTTCATGTATTAGTGGTTGAGATTTAATTGTTTAAGTTTTATTTGTATTGTAGTGATTTTATTGATTAAAAAATTAAATAGTATAAGAAAGATATTTTGAAAATTTGACTTATGTACTATTCATGTCAAGTTGTCAAACTAACAATCAAACATTATAGACTACATTACTCTTCATGTTAATATTAATTGCATTTATCTATTTAAAAAAAGAATTAATTATAACACATGATATTTGTTATATAAAAAATTACACTACATTATAAAAAAGAAAACGTCTTCAATCTCTAATTTTGATCTTTATATTAGTTATCCTCGTCATTTGAACGTAAATGCCCCAAAATCTACGGAAATCAAAGAAAAAAACAGAGCTTTTACATTACACAAACGTTTAGAGGAGCTTGGCTGGTGATCAGGGGCGTAAAAAACTTTTTATATCGTGTGTAATAAAAAACATTTTTTTTACATTCGGTACCGTGCGCGAATTTTTTTACATTCGACAACGTACGAGAAACAATTTTTCAAACGTATGAAAAACTAAACATTTACGTGTGCCGTTTTTACATACGTTTGAAAAATAGATTTGCGCGTAACGTTTAGAGGAGCTCGAGCCGACGATTAGGGGTGTAAAAACATTTTTTTTCATTTGATACCGTGTGCAATAAAAATATTTTACATTCGACAATTGCGTAAAAATATTTTTCAAACGTACGTAAAAGCTATTTTACGCCTTCCCTTTTTACATATGTTTGAAAATTAGATTTATGCGTGACGTTTAGAGAAGCTCGGGTCAACAATTAGGGGCTTAAAAACTTTATTTATGAACGTTGTCAAAATATTTATTTATCTTTTTACATAGTGATGTTCTCATACTCAGTTCATATAAATGTTTACGCACGTTGTCAAACTATTTTTACACATGTTGTCAAAACTTTTTTACACACGTTGTCAAAACTTTCTTTACGCATGTTGTTGAATGTTTTTTTTAAATTGTAGAACAAAGTCATGAAACGTTAAAAGAATGAAAAAGAAATTCTCAGTAAACATATAATATAAATATAACTTGCATTTTGTAAAGAACATTATGTCATAATTATGGAAAATAGAGTAAAAAGAAATAGATATCATTTCCGATATTTTTTATTTTCTAATAAATATATAAGACAAATATAGCTTGTATTTTATAAAGAACATTATGTCATAATTAGGGAAAATAGAGCAAAAAGAAATAGATATCATTTTTGATATTTTTGTATTTTTTAAATTACGTAATATTTTTTCTGTTTTAATTTAAACCTAAGATATTTTTTTTTTCAAATTTTAAATATGTGAAACATATAAATGATGATGTGATGTGTTTAGAGATAAGAGAGATGAGATGTGACATTAAAAGAAAAATATTAAAATACCTTTTAAATTAAATTAATTATAAGTGATGTGTTAAATTCTATTGGATGGGAGGAGTTTTCATGGTTCTCGCAACTGGTAGTGATTCCTCCTTGAACTGGATCCCCCTCTCTCTCTGTCTCTCTCTCTCTCTCTCTCTCTATATATATATATATATATAATAGAGTAAACTTCGTTTTTGCTCCTGTGGTTTAACAATTTTAACGTTTTTGCCCCAATAGTTTAAAAACAGCCATTTTCCTCCTTGACGTTTCCATTGTATTCCTTGTTTGCTCCCCGCTTTTAACTTCATCCACAATGTCTGTGAAATAGAAGGGTATTTTGGTAACTTTACTAATAAAAGTAAGGGCATTTTAGTCTTTTTATATTATATACACACACCCCCACACATATAATGTCTTTATATATTTTTGAAATATCATTTTACACTTTTTATCCCTTCTCTCTCTCTACCTTTCTATACCAGGCACCACCACAACGTCGGCGTTGCCCCCACCTCCAACGCCGCTACACCATCATCTGCCACCAATACTAACAAGCACCACAACCTGCCACCAACACCAACATCCACCACCATAAGTTGCCATCAACACCAAAAAATCATAGATCTAAACCACGTCGTAACTCAACGGCATCAGTTACCACTAGCCGATATCTACATCACCACCATCAGCCACCCAATCCACACACACGTACACTCACTATTTTTCTCTGTTTCCCCTTCTGTCGCCGGCTACCATTGTGGCACTGCCATCACCGCCATTAGCACCACCCCAACCATCATCTTCATCTCAAACCACTACAACCTTCAAACCCTGACACAAGTTGCAAACCTTTAAGGCCGATTGAAAACTTCAGATGCGACGGTTGCCACCACCAAAACCTGTAAACCCTAATCGCCCCCCGCCGCCCCTTTTCTTCTCCTCAAAGATTCTGAGATCCGGCCTTCCTATCCCTCGTCATTTTGTCAACTAGCATAACAAGTCTTTAAGGCTTGAATCCTCTTTTCAGATCTAGCATGACGAATGGAGGCGAGGAGGTGGTGGTGTGGTTGGCCGGAAAAGTTTAGGTAAAAAAAAGGGGCGAGGAGGTTGTGATCGACGCAGGTGGTTGTGGATGAGGTGGTTGTCGTCAGCGGCGGCAGGTGGTTGTGGATGGAGGTGGTCAGCGACGGGAGGTTGTGGTTGTTGGTTGTCGGTGACAAGCGGTGGTGGTTGGTGGTGAAAGGTTGGGGTGGTCGATGGTGAGAGAGGTGGTTGGTGGTTGTCTGCAATTCTCAACTCTTTAAATGGATTTATTGAAGATAGTAAATAATAAATTCTTACATGAAAATTTACCAAAATATCCCTACGTTTAATTGAGATTTTAATTGAGTTAGAGGAGGAGAGCAAACTGGGAATAAAATGGAAACATCAAAAAGGAAAATGACTGTTTTTAAACTATTGAAATAAAAGTATTAAAATGGTCAAACCACATGAACCAAAAACAAAGTTTACTCTATATAATATTGTGTTATTTTTTCCTAGATTTAGTAAAAATCCTTCTTGTCACTGCTTTTTAACGCAGAACAAATGCAATGTTGGGTATGCGTTTATCAACATGCTTTTAACCATGCATATTATCCCATTTTACCAGGTATGTTTTAGTGACAAAATTTTACTTTCTTTTACCTGTTGAATAATATAACCTCTTAACTTCCATAAATTATATTATCGTATTGAGTAACTTGTGGTTTAGATTTTCATGGGAAAAGGTGGGAGAAGTTTAGTAGTGAAAAAGTAACTTCATTAACATATGCTACAATCCAAGGAAGCGGCACTTGTAACCGATTTCAATATTCCCGCTTGATCAACGAAGATAAATGATGTCGACCGATTTCAATATTCCGGTTTCAATATGAGGTCTATGATCAAGTCCCAGACGATAATCAAACGAAAAACACGAATATGAATAGAATAACTCTCCAAGAATTTTTATTATAACCAAGAAAATATAAATAAAAAAAACTTGATTACAATAACTCATAAACCATAACTCGGTTTCTCTCTAGTATTTTTCTTTTTTCTCTTAATAATGTCTAACCCTAACTTGATTTATATACGCTAACCCTAACATATAATTATAACATAATTAGAAACTTAACCAACTATAACTGACTTGTCAACATTGATCTCTCAAGTTCACTGACTTGTGACTTGAAGTATGTAAATTACTAACAATCACCCTCGTAATTTCGGACTCAAAATGTCACGTCCCGACCCGTAGCGGAAGTGAACCTTGATAAAACATTTAAGTAAATCAATTTTATCGTTGTTTAAATAAAATTGTGCATAACCACATGTGAACAAATGTATAATGTAACAAATCACAAACCACATTGAATGAATATATGACAAATAATGTATCTGAGATCAAGGCTCAATCGAACAGAGCCGATCTAATGAGGCACCTGATGCTCAACCCGTATCCCACGAGGAACTGATGGGCCTAATGAAATGAGTGCACTGAAATGATAAAATGTATCCACATATAAACTACATTACAAGCAATACACATTTGATCACGAAATGATATTAGCACAAGTGTTAAATAAAATAAAGAAATGGTACGACACATGTGTAACATCCGTCGCAAAACGGGTTTTCAAAACCCGCTTCGTTTATTAATCGAATACTCAATTTCAAATTTTCGTTGCTTATTTAATGCTCTTTTTAATTTTTAAACAATACATAATTAATAAATTATTAGAATTTATAAACTATAGTTAATAAACAACAAAAACGGTTGAAAAAAAAAATAAATGCCGCTGCCGGGTTTCGAACCCGGGTCAGCCGGCTCATTTAACACACAAACACTTAACCACTCCGCCACTTGATTCTTTTGTGTAATCAAGGAATCAAATAAAACATAAGTTCCACCGAGAATTCATCTGTTTGCGCCAAAACTGAAACCGATCATCGGCTTTCAACCATCCAGAGACGTTTGAGTGATCGTGAGTTACTGAAAATAACCGATAAATCAATTGTTGCCCACGTTCTAATCAATTCAGCCTTCAATTGCTTCGATTCATATGATTTTCGGGAGTTAAAACCGAAATGAAATTTATTATCAATATACACTAATAATACCATCGCCTCACATCACGGATACACTCGCCGCACCTTCAATTTCATTTGTGCTCTAGTTTCTGTTCGTCGGAAACGGTATCTGCTATCGCCGGACTTTCGCCGGAAAACCGAGACATACATCAAATCGGTAATTTTCTCGATTCTTACATTTTCAATCCATTGTTAGACTTTTACTAACTCAAATCCTTCAACCAGAATCGGTCCCAGACGACGTTACCGGATATTCAACACTCGCCGGAAAATCTCTGGACATTTCCGAAAACACGCTGTGAATCGGTACAAACATCTAAACCCTCTGATAATCCTTGTTTAGTAACTTAATTTCGCAACTAATTGATCAAAACTGTAAATTCATCCGATCAGATGGAATTCACAAAATAGAGCGACGACCTTTGCCGGAGTTCTGAGAAAAACATCTTTCCGGTACATTCATTTCCAAAACCTTCTTTATCCATTACATTTCAATCATTTATATGTTCGTTAATCGAATTAAACAAGAACTGTCGAATATCGGTTGTCTGTGTCTTTGAACGAAGAAGATGAAGTCGAACATTAGGCATAAGTTTAATTAAAACAAGATATTAAACCGGGTTAGACACACAGTCCAGCGGTGGACTGTGTGCGCAAACAAAACAAACGTCATGAGTTCGAATCTTGCAACACACCGACTTTCCGAATTAAAACCAATTTTTTTAACTGAACCAGAGTAGGCCCAGGATGTTTTTAAGATTAATATAAACTGTAAGCTTAGCATATAAAACACACAGCCCAACTGGTTGGGCTGTGCGCTTACAAACCAAAGGACCCGAGTTCGATCCGGTTTCCCTGCAACCGGTTCGACCATTTAAATTCTTTTAATATAAAACCAAATAAATTAAACATTTAATTAGTATATATATATATAATTAAAACATGGAATATTTCGGGTTAGACACGTAGCTCAGTTGGTAGAGCTGCGTGCACGCGTACGAGAGGTCTCGGGTTCGAGCCTCACCCAGCGCACACATAAGTCAATGTCCGACCGGTCAACGGACCGGTCAACGGTCAACAAAAAGTCAACATTTGTTTTATATTTTTATTTATTTATTTAATTACAAAATCAATTAAAAATACTTAAAAATAATATTTTTAAAATGATCTTAAACTCACAAAAATAAATCTAAAATCCTATTAAAATTGTTAATAAAATCCACTTATTTACCGAACCTTTTCGTTATTATTTTAGGTTAGTTATTCCTCGTAGATCTAATCTCCAAACTCGTGCGCATGCAACATCATCACGAGAACGCACCCAATGTGAGTGAATCTCTACAAATTCCCCGTTTTAATCACATTTTTGGGGTGTATCATGTGTCGCTTATTATTTATTACATTTAAACACTTGTGCATCCATTATATCCATGATCAAACGTGTATCCAATATGTATCATTTGTTTGTGTGGTAATGTTTAGATTAAATTTATCATTTTCAGTACATACATCATCATAGGCTCGTCTATTCCCCATTACCTATGAGCGGAACGTGGCGTCGCCAACATACGATCGGCTCCGTTTGATTGAGCCTTGATCGCACATACATCATCATAGGCCGTCCGTTCCCCATTACCTATGAGCGGAACGTGACGTTGCCAACATATACATTATTATTCATGTCATATACTCATGCAAGGTGGTTTGTTATTTGTTTGATTATATACGTTTGCTCACATATGATTATTGCACAATTTTTTTATATTAAATACAATAAGAAATCAACATCAAATGTTTTAACAAGGTTCACTCGCCAACTTTTGTTGACCCAAAATTCCCCATTTTTACACATGATACAGGTGATCCAGTTGCAGCAAGAAACATATAGGACGGCCTAGAAGAATAAATCAGTTTAGGCTTTGGATTGTTTACTTAGTTACTTTTTCCTTGTAATTGTATGAACTTGTTTGGAATATTGAAGTTGTAATTTGAATTTAATAAATATGAAACATTTTAGTAAACAACATCAGCTTTGGTGATAACCCAATTATGCCCCGACTCTTATTCCGCTGCGGGTCGGGGTGTGACAACACGATAAACCCAAAACGTGATTAAAACGAGAATTTGTAGAAATTCACTCACCGTGGGTGCGTAATCTTGATTGAAGATGAGAGCGCACGAGTTAGGAATTTAACCGATCAAAGAGTACTAACCGAAAAATAAGAAAGCGATAACTTGATTAATAAATAATTTAGTATTTCGGTTAAGATCCTTTGTTTCGGTTTTTAGGTTATTTTTGTGGCTTGTATTAATGTTTTAAACCCTTAAAAGAAATATATTTTTAACCTTCCATTAGATTTTTTTTATTAAAATAATAACAAAAACAATAGAATTTAACTAAATGCAACAAAATAAAGGAAATACATAATATATAAATAAAATAAAAAAATAATAAAAATCTTGTTAGTCTGACAAGGTCACTATCAGACCGGCTCGATGTGTTGTAGGCATGCGTGTGTATAGATTCGAACTTGAGACCAACTGTTCACGTGCACGCAGCTCTTCCAACTGAGCTACGTGTCTAACCCGACATATTCTACATTTTAATTATTCTTATTGTGATATCCCGGGTTTTCGGATAACTTACACGTGACACTTGTCGAATAATATATGTGCTAAGTACTAAACGTGCAAGGATTAAAGACGTGTGTGTGTTGTGTGAATTTTTAGTTATAGAATAATTAATGTAAATATGTACACGAACTAAACCGAACCGCGACATGAACCAACTTCGATTCATCGTGACTCTAGGAGTAACAAGTTTTAAACTTTAGCTCAAGTCTAGTCCTCGGCCAAGATCAAATCCAACACACATCAAAACCTAAACCCTAAACCAAAACATGTCTCGGCCATAAGACCAAAACCAAACCGAAACCCATAGCATGCAACTTTAGTCCTCGGCCACATGATCAAGACCCAAACCAAATCACCCAAGCTTCCTTGCGGCCGCATACAAACCCAAACCGTAACCCTTCCCTTTTAACCCTCATCCTCCTTGCGCCTATATATACTAACATTCATGCATGTTCTATACACAACACAAAACCCTAGAATTTCATTGCCGTCGGCTGCCTTACCTTCATCATCATCTCGGTCGCAGTAAGCAACAGCTTTCCTGTTCTTTCCTTCCGGTCGCGGCAGCAACAGCAGCAGTCTTGCGATCACAGAAAGTTGCTTCTCTTCTCGGTCGCAGCAAGCAGCAGCCGGAGCCTTTATCAACTCAGTCACAAACAGCCCACTATTCTTTCCAGTCGCGAACAACATTCTTTTTCTCGGTCACGGATCTCTCGGCTGCAAGCAATCTTTGATCACCGGATTCCTTAGCTTAAGCACGGTTCGTTTACCTTATCATATGATACAAGACCATATTCGGATACATGTGTGAAACTTTGTTGTGTTCGGGTCGTATGATTGTATTGCCTCCGCTAAATATGCATGCTTGAATGTCTAGTTGTTTCGGATATATATGCATGCTTGAATGATTCGTTGTCTCGGACATATGCTTGAATGATTTGTTGTCTCGGACATATGATTAATTGATTAGTTGTTTCGGGTCTTATATGTTGAATAAGTAATCGGCTGTTTTGATCATGTTCTTGTGAATAATTGTTTGCGGAAATCATAAGTGCTTGAATGAATTGATTGTATTGTCTTCGGATCATATGTTTGAATGAATAGTCATGATAGCCAATTAGCTAGTAATGTGTACAAGTGAGGTTTGTTCGAAATCTGAAAATCATAAGCCGTATTGGTTTATAAAAACAAGAGATGTTGACTAGGGTTCGCATGGATAGGTTATTAGTATTAATCTAGGACTAGAAATCAGTTCTAGATCGCTTAGGTTAATCGCATGAACGGGTTATACGAGTTCAGGATAAACATATGCAGAAAACAGCCTGCTGAATAATAGTTACAGCCGACTTCATCTGGCTGTAACTTGGTCGTTAGTTGTCGAAAAACGGATTTTCTGATGTCTAGGACGTAGAGATTTGAATAAGGAATCTAATGGCACTGGATTCATAATTTTCTGAAATCGTTTGATATTTTTAAAGGGCCAAACAAGTTCAGTAGCTAAAGCTGTTAAAATTCTGGAATTTTGTTGGTTGTTTATCAAGTTGGGTTTTAAAATCAGTAGGGAGTAGAGTCATGATTTTTGTACAGCAACTAGGTATAGAAATTTCCGGGCAACTCCAACTGGAATTTTGTTAATCGGACGATCAGTGATTTTTAAATAAATTCTTCCGTAGACTGCAGTCAGAAAGCGGTAAATCTGACTGCAGCTTAATGAATTAATATTTATGGCTAATTGGTAAAGATTTAGGACTTGGAAAAATTATATAAATTTCTATGGTATAAATGTCACCTACTGTAAAAATATGGGAATTTTTGGAATGTTAGAACTATTTTATAAAAATCCTAGAAAACAGCTGAATAATTGAGTGTTAAGCAGAAAGTTGATAACTTGTGATTGTATGTATAAAGTGTTGTATGGATTTGGAATATGTTCATGATAAGTTGTTTGATTCCTATGATCACATGAGAATACTTGCATGCATGTTTGAGTGTTAGATATGTTGTTTGTGTGTATCACTTTGTGAGTAAATTGCGTGTGGAATTTGTATTGGTGTGATTTCACACTGACGTGGAATTAATTGGTTTGTTAGGACGCAACTAGCGGTCCCATCTCTTATAACATCTTTGCTACACTAACCGAGCAAATAAAGGTGAGTTCACGGCCCCTAACTTTATCCGGTTTTTAAACAACAGGGGGAGAAACATGTATACACTCTCAAACTCAATCTCTTTACGTTATACGAATTTAACGTCACATAACTATACGGTAACTAAGTTAATGTTAATGTAATGTTATGGTCACTAAGCAGCTTTATCACTTAAGTCCTCGACAATCTCCTCGGATCGTTAGTATTTGGGTTAAATAGCGGGGGAATTATAAGTAGTACTACTGGGTCTGACGAGCCCCATCCGAGCTAGTCGCGCTAGCCGACCTGGTATGGTCAACGGGTGAATAATTGGCCTAACATCGCCATGGTCATGTGATAGGCCTGGCAAAACGGAGGCACAACTGTCAGCTTCGATCGCGAACTCTTACGTGACATGACTTTAGGCTAGCTACCTATATACATTAATATTGAACTTAATTACGGAACAACTTAATATTCCGGGTTGGGAATATTGGAAACATCAACTTATTATCCCGGGTTGGGGATAATGGAAACAACAACTTAATATTCCGGGTTGGGAATATTGGAAGCAACAACTTGTTATTCCGGGATTGGAATAATGGAACTGATATGTTATCCCGAGTTGGGGATAACGGAGTAAACAAACTATAACCGAACAAACGAATTTATGAAAACCTGTGAACTCACTCATCTTTAATGTTGACACTTGTTTCTTTACATGTTTCTCAGGACGCTAGGAGCTCTAGGTGCACGCACATGCATTGAACAAGACATCTTTATCGAGTCTCATTTATTAATATTGTTTTGGGATTTTTCAAGTTGTTTTGGAGTTTGTGTTGGCGCCCGCATCATTACTTATTTATGCTTCCGCTCAAACTTTAAAACTAATGCTCTGCTCAATATTGGTAATTGATATAAAATCTACAACGAACAATTTTGGAAAACGTATAATCAAATCATATAGAGTCGTTCGACGTACTAGTGTTTCAGATTCTGGTTTGTTCACACGCCTCGCGGTAAAACTCCGCAAGTGGAAATTGAGGGTGTGACACTTATACACACCTTAAGTTTATACAGAAATGGTTACTTGTTTAAAAAGAGTTTAAGGTGATCAGACCAAGGTGAGAGCATGGATTCGAACCTGTGACCTGGGGTTACATTGCACCCGGCCCAAACCAGTTGAGCTGGGTGCTTAACCCGTAAGATATAGAAATTGTATGGTACTTAACACCTCCGTGGATCTTAGTCTGGTTTTGTTTAAAAAGTTTACAGAAAACGGTGCCAGTTGCAAGTTTCGAACTCGGGACGTGTGTTTGAATGTGCACACAGTCCACCGCTGGACTGTGTGTCTAACCCAGTTATAACTTAGGATTTAATTACATAAGAACACTACCCCACTTCGTCTTCTTCATTTGGAAATTTCCCCAAACATTATTCCCGCCTGAATCAAAGCCGATTCATTCGATCCAATTGTTTATGGGCAGATGCTTAAATGAATTAAAAAAAGAAAGGACACATAGGGGTCTACCGTAAAATAGGATGATGAACCGCAACTTCCGGTGATGAAATTCCGGTAACAGCCGGTGTTTTCCGGTGAGCAGGCAGAGGAAGAATGCGCTTAAAGAAGTTGGGAGTGAGCGATTTCTGAAAGAGGGTTGGTATTCGGTATATATAGTGGTGCTTTAGGGGTTCGATTTAGGAAACCGAATTCTACGATTTCCAATCTGCTGCAGAGATGACAGCTAATAGATTGGAGTTTGCCAAAAATAGCATCGAGCCAGTTGTCCGAGGGTTTAAGCCGAAAAGGAAAGCGCGTGCTGTATAATTCCGGGTAGTTGCAGGTTTTTCTCTGCCTGGTCTGAGGGTGTATGCATATATTTTGTTTTGCGAGGTTAAACACAAGAAGTGTGTGTAGTCCGGTGGTGTTTGCAGTGTGTGTGTGACCGGGGGAACCCGGATTTGATTCCCGGTTCCACCTTTCTATTTTTTTATTAAATTTTTTTGAATTATTATAAGTAATTATCAGTTAGTTGATTTATTTTTATTAGTTAATAGATTATATTATATTATCACTTTATTAATTTATTTTCAAACATTAATTCTCATAAAAATATAAAAGACAACTAAACGATGAAATTAAATATTCTTTGATTGATAAAATGAGGCGGGTTTTTCAAAACCCGTTTTACACAAATGTTACAGTATCCCCTACTTTTAGAAATTTCGTCCCGAAATTTAAGTAGTAGTTGTAACCAGAAAAAGATGCGGGTATTTCTCGCGCATTGAGTCTTCACGTTCCCAAGTAAACTCAGGCCCTCGTTTTGACTCCCAACGCACCCTGACGATTGGAATACGACTTCGCCTTAAACGCTTCTCACCGAAATCCATGATTTCCACTGGTCTTTCAACGAAGTGCATTGACTCATCAACTTGAATGTCTTCTAGAGGGATATGGAGATTTTCGTCAGCGAGACACTTTTTCAAGTTTGATACGTGGAACGTGGGATGTATTCTATTGAGTTCTTCTGGTAGGTCAAGCTTGTAGGCTACAAGACCTACTCTTTCGAGTATCTTGAAAGGTCCTACGTAGCGTGGTGCTAGCTTGCCCTTTTGGCTAAAACGAACCACTCCCTTCCACGGTGATACTTTCAAAAGTACTTGCTCACCAACGCCAAATTCCAAGGGCTTTCGTCGTTTGTCAGCATAACTCTTTTGACGACTTTGAGCCGCTAGAAGATTGTTTCGAATTTGAAGGATTTTGTCGGTTGTTTCTTGAATCAATTCATGTCCGGTGATTTGCGCTTCATCAATTTCATGCCAACATACTGGAGATCGGCATTTACGACCATATAAAGCTTCGAAAGGAGCCATGCCGATACTTGAATGATAGTTATTGTTGTACGAAAACTCGACTAACGGTAGATGAGCGTCCCAGTTCCCTTTGAAGTCTATGACGCATGCTCGAAGCATGTCTTTAAGGGTTTGGATGGTGCGTTCAGATTGACCATCAGTTTGAGGGTGAAAGGCGGTGCTAAGGTCTAACCGTGTACCCAAAGCGGTTTGTACGGCTCGCCATGTTCGTGAAGTGAAACGACCATCACGGTCTGAAATGATGCTTAACGGTACACCATGGCGGCTTACGATCTCGCTGATGTAGATACGAGCTAACTTCTCGTTCTTGAAGTCCTCGCGAATCGGAATGAAGTGAGCTGATTTTGTAAGACGATAAATGATTACCCATATGGTGTCATACCCACTGGAGGTGCAAGGTAACCCGGTAATGAAGTCCATGGTTATGTTTTCCCACTTCCATACAGGTATTTCGGGTTGGACTAGAAGTCCTGAAGGTCTTTGATGTTCAGCTTTCATTTTGGAACATGTAAGGCACTTGGAAACAAAAACAGTGATATCCTTTTTCATGCCAGGCCACCAGTAGGTGTATCGTAGGACTTGATACATCTTATCGGCTCCTGGGTGTACAGAGTATCGTGTTTTGTGCGCCTCATTCATGAGGAAATCACGAAGGTTGTCGTGATCGGGAATCCATATGCGGTTTAAATAATATAGAATACCGTCGGATTTGGTTTCAATTTTGAGTTCAGCTCCACATGACAGCTTATCGCGTACGTCATTTTCCGTTACAGAGATATGTTGAGCTGCCCGGATTCGATCCTTGATATTGGTTATGATTTGTGAACATAGAATACGAATAGAGGTCGCATATCCCTTTCGACTGAGCGCATCAGCCACCACGTTTGCCTTGCCAGGATGATACCGAATCTCGCAGTCGTGATCGTTGAGCAGTTCGACCCATCTTCGTTGCCTCATATTCAACTCTTTTTGATTGAAGATATGCTGGAGACTCTTGTGGTCACTGTATATTTCACACTTGGTACCGTAAAGATAATGTCTCCATATCTTGAGAGCGAACACAACGGCTCCAAGTTCCAGGTCGTGGGTGGTGTAATTTTTCTCATGAACTTTGAGTTGCCTAGAGGCATAGGCTATCACCTTTCCTCTTTGCATCAATACACAGCCTAGACCTTGCCCTGATGCGTCGCAATAAACCGCAAAGTCATCGCAACCCTCAGGGAGTGTAAGGATAGGTGCGTCACAAAGCCTTTGCTTTAAAGTTTGGAAGGCCTCCTCTTGCTTAGGTCCCCAAATGAAGGGTTTTCCCTTGTGGGTCAAGGCCGTGAGCAGAACGGCGATACGGGAAAAATTGGCAATGAAGCGTCGGTAGTAACCAGCCAAGCCAAGAAATGACCTAACTTCGGTAGGGGTACGTGGCGCTTGCCATTCTTGTACTGCCTTGATTTTCGAAAGATCGACATGAATCCCTTTGTCATTGACGACATGACCAAGGAATTGTACCTCTCTTAACCAGAATTCACATTTTGAGAACTTAGCGTAAAGCTTTTCAGTCCTTAAGAGTGTAAGAATGAGTCGAAGATGTCGCTCATGATCGGATTTTGACTTTGAGTAGATAAGGATATCGTCGATGAAGACTATGACGTAACGGTCGAGATAGGGTTTGCATACCCTATTCATTAAATCCATGAAGACAGCGGGGGCGTTGGTTAAACCGAAGGGCATAACCATGAACTCGTAATGACTATAACGAGTTCGGAAGGCAGTTTTTGGAATATCTTCTACGCGCACTCTAAGCTGATGATAACCAGAACGAAGGTCGATTTTGGAAAAACAGGTGGCGCCTTGAAGTTGGTCTAGAAGGTCATCAATACGAGGCAGTGGATAGCGATTCTTAACTGTCAACTTGTTGAGTTCTCTATAATCAATGCACATGCGAAACGTTCCATCTTTCTTCCTCACAAAAAGAACGGGCGCACCCCAAGGCGATGAGCTAGGACGTATGAATCCTTTGTCAGTCAGCTCTTGCAGTTGATTGGCCAACTCTTGCATCTCGGATGGGGCTAACCTATAGGGAGATTTTGCGATCGGTGTAGCGCCAGGCACAAGATCGATTCGAAATTCGACTTCTCGCACAAGAGGAAGTCCTGAAACGTCGTCGGGAAAAACTTGCGGGAATTCTTTCACAATTGGAATATCTTCGAGCTTCCTCTCCTTGCCTTCCTTCTTGACGACGTGAGCTAGAAATGCGACGTAATTCTTGTGAAGATAACTTCGGGCTTGAAGGCAAGACATCAATTTGAGCCCTTTCGAAGGAGTTTCCCCAAAGATACGTAGTGTCTGACCGTCGGCGAGAGGAATACGAATAAACTTTTCATGGCACACCACTTCAGCGTGATGCTGGCTGAGCCAGTCCATGCCGATGATAACATCGAAACTTTCCAATTTCATAGGAATGAGATCAATTGAAAAATCGTGATCATTTAGGGTGAGAGTGCAATCGCGTACAATAGAATTTAATGAAGTGGGTTTTCCGTCAGCAACTTCCACCGTCAGATATTCAACGAGATTATCACGAGGTTGGTCGAGAATAGATTCGAATTCTAAAGACACAAAGCTCTTATCCGCACCAGTATCGAATAATATGGATGCATAACTACCATTTACGAGAAACGTACCGTTGACCACATTATTGTCATCCCTGGCTTGGTTGGCGTTGATATTGAAAGCTCTTCCTCTAGCAGGTGGAGGAGCTTGGTTAGCTTGGTTTACCGGGTTTGCTTGAGCTTGGGCATGGATGATGTTCACCGGGCGTGGGTAAGTATTCCTGAAGTGGTTTGGGTCCCCACAATTGAAACAGGCTCGTATGGATTACAACATGGGGTAGTTGGGTTGGTAGTAAGGTTGGGCTGTGAGTTGTGCAGGTGGTAGAAGTAAGGTTTGTTGGGCTTGGCCCACCATTTGATTTTGGGTTTGGGTTGGAGGTTGACTGCGGTTTGATCGCTGAAGGTACGGCAGGTTTGGATAGTGTGACCCGCACGGCCACAACTTGTGCAATGTTGGCAAAGGGTTTTCAGGAGGGTGATGATATTGGCAACGGTTACACTTTGGTTGTGGGCCAGTATGCCCTTTTGAATGGTGCGGCTGGAGGGGCAACTTGGGTGATTGGAGCAGTAGTGATGGAGGGTTGGTTTGGGTGACAGCAAAGTTCTTGCCATTTCGCTTCCTCTTACCAGTAAACTTCGAGGATGAACCTGAGTTGTTTGGAATTGGGGTCTCAATGGGTGTTTTCTTCTTCTCATCTTTAAAATTGCCATTTCGAATGCGATTTTCAGTGAGTTCCGTAGCTAACTCCATTGCGGCTTCGAGTGTTGCAGGCGAAGTGCTTAAAACCGAATCTTGGATTTTCGAGGGGAGGCCTCGAATGTAGTGTTCAATTAAGCGGTATAATGAGGTGAACAGAATGGGAACCATTTGGTTTAACTCAAGAAACCTCTTGCTGTAGGAGGTGTGATCCCCTTCTTTTTGCTTTAGAGCATAGAATTCATCTTCAAGCTTCTTGATCTCGCTTCTAGGGCAAAAACGTCTTGTCATGACCTCTCTTAATTCTTCCCATGATAAGGCCATGGCATCGTCTACACCTCGCTTTCCTTTTTCCGTGTTCCACCAGGTAAGGGCTACCCCAAACAATCTTCCAGCTACGTAACGTACCTTACGGTCCTCGGGACAGTCGCAATTGAGAAAGGTGTTTTCCATCTCCTGAAACCAGTGGAGAAGAGCGGTGACACCTCCAGTCCCTTCATATTTTGGGAGATTGCAAGACTTGAAGTATTTGTAGGTGCATTTAGGGGTTTTGGGACGAGGGTTGGCGACGCTTTGGTCTTCTTGGTTGGGAGGGTTAATGGGATTAGCGGTGAGGGCTTGCTGAACTTGTAGCACGATGTCAAGAAGCACTGCGGCCATTTGTTTAGCGATTTGTGTGGCCAAGCGTTCGTTTGATTTTCCTGACCTTCTACCTCCACGTAATTGCCTAGCAGACATCTACAGGAATATATGTAGGGAGATTGTGAGTTCAAGAATTTCCTAGGTGTCATGTGTTGTAAAAAGAATGAAAACAACATAACTGAAAATTAATTTAACTACATCCATAGGTTGTCTTGGGTTTGCTCATGTTTGGGCCTCCAAATGTCCCCATACCATTGCCTGTGTAGTCATGTGGGCCCCCATGACTATTGGGCTTGGTAGGATTCACATTGGTGTCGGCGGGTTAACACTCGCACCACCCTAATGAAAATCGTAAAACATGATTGCGAGATGTATGGTCGGAGGGTGTCCAGGTGTGGACACAATGACAACTCAAAGTGGGGTTAGTTCACACGACGTTTGGTATAGCATGCTTTTGCCTAATAGGTCCTTCGTACTCTCATCGTTAGTCCCCAGGTAGGCAAACTGGTCCTTTATTTTGGATTTATACGAATGCCAAGCCTAGACAGGACGTTCCGACTACCGGTACTCGTACCCTTCCAGTTACTACATGCCCATCGTGAAAACTCACTTTGATGTGATTTGAAAAATATGAAAACATTGCATAAATCTTTGAAAAGAAATAACGGAAATTGTGAAATTGTGAGGTGTGTGCTTTCGTAGATATGATATGATATGAGGGTATGATCTATGATGAGCATTGCATATTAACATGTACTTGTGAGAATGTTTGCATAATGTTGTGTGTGAATATAAACATGAAACATATAAACATCATGAATTTTTGCATGTAACACATAAACAATTTAAATCTAGTCAACTATAGTATAGGCTCTAAGGGTCTAATCACTTATCCTATATCCCTATAGTCACAAGCTCTGATACCAATCTGTCACACCCTGACCCCGTAGCGGAATAAAAGTCGGGGCATGATTGGGTTATCACCAAAGCTCATGATATTTACTAACAAGTTTCATATTTATTAAATTCAAATTAAAATTCAAATATCCAACAAAATTTCATACAAACACAAATAATAATCTAAATGCTTGTTCCAACGAAATAACTTGATTATTCTTCTAGGCCATCCTAGGTGTTTCTTTACTCAACTTGATCACCTGTATGATGCGTAAAACAGATGAAATTTTGGGTCAACAAAAGTTGGCGAGTGAACCTTGATAAAACATTTAAGTAAATCAATTTTATCGTTTTTTAAATAAAATTGTGCATAATCACATGTGAACAAATGTATAATGTAACAAATCACAAACCACATTGAATGAATATAAGACATGAATAATGATGTATCTGAGATCAAGGCTCAATCGAAAGGGCCGATCTAATGAGGCACCTGATGCTCAACCCGTATCCCACGAGGAACTGATGGGCCTAATGAAGTGAGTGCACTGAAATGATAAAATGTATCCACATATAAACCACATTACAAGCAATACACATTTGATCACGAAATGATATTAGCACAAGTGTTAAATAAAAATAAAGAAATGGTACGACACATGATACACCCCAAAACGTGATTAAAACGGGGAATTTGTAGAGATTCACTCACCGTGGGTGCGTAATCTTGATTGAAGATGAGAGCGCACGAGTTAGGAATTTAACCGATCAACGAGTAATAACCTAAAAATAAGAACGCGATAACTTGATAAATAAATAATTTAATATTTCGGTTAAGATCCTTTGTTTCGGTTTTTAGGTTATTTTCGTGGGTTGTATTAATGTTTTAAACGCTTAAAAGAAATATACTTTTAACCTTCCATTAGATTTTTTTATTAAAATAATAACAAAAACAATAGAATTGAACTAAATACAATAAAATAAAGGAAATAAATAATATATAAATAAAATAAAAAAAATAATAAAAATCTTGTCAGTCTGACAAGGTCACTGTCAGACCGGCTCGATGTGTTGTACGCATGCGTGTGTATAGATTCGAACTTGAGACCAAACGTTCACGTGCACGCAGCTCTTCCAACTGAGCTAACCCGACATATTCTGGATTTTAATTATTCTTATACACACCTTAAGTTTATACAGAAATGGTTACTTGTTTAAAAAGAGTTTAAGGTGATCAGACCAAGGTGAGAGCATGGTTCGAACCTGTGACCTGGGTTTAGATTGCACCCGGCCCAAACCAGTTGGGCTGGTGCTTAACCCGTAAGATATAGACATTGTATGGTACTTAACACCTCTGTGGATCTCAGTCTGGTTTGGTTTAAAAAGTTTTAGAAAACGGTGCCAGTTGCAAGCTTCAAACTCGGGACGTGTGTTTGAATGTGCACACAGTCCACCGCTGGACTGTGTGTCTAACCCGGCTATAACTTAGGATTTAATTACATAAGAACACTACCCCACTTTGTCTTCTTCATTTAGAAATTTCCCCAAACATTATTCCCGCCTGAATCAAAACCGATTCATTCTGATCCAATTGTTTATGGGCAGATGCTTAAATGAATTAAAAAAAGAAAGGACATATAGGGGTCTACCGTAAAACAGGATGATGAACCGCAACTTCCGGCGATTAAATTCCGGTAACAGCCGGTGTTTTCCGGTGAGCAGGCAGAGGAAGAATGCGCGTAAAGAAGTTGGGAGTGAGCGATTTCTGAAAGAGGGTGGATATTCGGTATATATAGTGGTGCTTTAGGGGTTCGATTTAGGAAACCGAATTCTACGATTTCCAATCTACTGCGGAGATGACAGCTAATAGATTGGAGTTTGCCAAAAATAGCGTCGAGCCAGTTGTCGGAGGGTTTAAGCCGAAAAGGAAAGCGCGTGCTGTATAGTTCTGGGTAGTTGCAAGTTTTTTCCCGCCTGGTCTGAGGGTGTATGCATATATTTTGTTTTGCGAGGTTAAACACAAGAAGTGTGTGTAGTCCAGTGGTGTTTGCAGTGTGTGTGTGACCGGGGGAACCCGGGTTTGATTTCCGGTTCCACCTTTCTATTTTTTTTATTAAATTTTATTGAATTATTATAAGTAATTATCAATTAGTTTATTTATTTTTATTAGTTAATAGATTATATTATATTATCACTTTATTAATTTATTTTCAAACATTAATTCTCATAAAAAATATAAAAGACAACTAAACGATGAAATTAAATATTCTTTGATTGATAAAATGAGGCGGGTTTTTCAAAACCCATTTTACACAAATGTTACACAAAATTGGGTCTTTGACTCCAAGCATGCTTTCAACTTGATCCCCCAAGGCTTGTTTAGATATCTTATAGTGTACTTTGGGCTCAACTTAGCTTGAACAAATACTTGCTTCTTGTGATCATTACATGTCCTTTATTGGGTTTGAATCCCTTGTTTGACCTTTTCTTTGAATTCTTGAACATTCTTCTTTGGACTTTGAATTTTAGATTTCACAATTGAACTTGGATCATTGAGTGGAGCCTGACTCATACTTGGCCTATCGTCTTTTAGACCAACTCGTTGTAGATTCTCACCCGCAAAATTCTTCATTCTAATGATGCTAATCTGTGTACCGGGACTTGCTATCTTGAGACTGATTTTGTACAAACGGTTATTGGTCCTTGTCACCTTCATTATAAGTTTACCTGCATCACCATGAATGGTTAGCAAATCACGTTTCATGTTTCATACGAATGTCGCATCCACCTTCTGTTGCTTGACCAAGACTTATGATGTTGCTCAAGAATATAAATCCTCTTACAAAACGCGCACGGACAACCTACTCTGCCGCCACACGAACAACCTACTCGTTGTTTCCACCGTAACAATACCTACGTTGTTGCTCCGACGAACAAGTACCGCTAGCCTTGACTTTCCAGATCGCCGACTTGTTAGACTCCTTAGCCGCCGATTAGGATTCTGGATACCCATTTGATATCGACGATTGAACTTGTCTCTGATACCAAGTCAAGTCGAAGAACACGAATACAAACAGAAAAACTCTCCAAGAAAGTATAGCTTAAAAAACTTGATTTCAACAACTCATAAAACATAACTCGGTTTCTCTCTAATATTTCTCTTTTTTATTTATAATGCCTAACCCTAACTTGGTTTATATAGGCTAACCCTAACTTGGTGCCAAAAACATTACTAAATATAATTATAACATAATTAGAAAACTTAACCAACTATGACTAACTTGTCAACATTAACCCCTCAAGTTTACTGACTTGTGACTTGAAGTCTATAAATTACCAAAATATGAGGATGTTGATTAGGTAACAAATAATGCAATTGAACTCATAAAAATCGGACGCTTGACTATCACTCTTTCTATAATATCAACCTATATATATTATTGATTAGCTTTTTATGTCATCTTATATACAAGTCATAGGAACAGGGTGTAAGCTTCTCTTTTTCACCTCTTTATTTTGGGGTTTCTATGTTGGTTAGTTAACTCATTTAGAAGTGGTACGCTGGTTTTTTTTTTTTTTTTTTTTTTTGCGACAATTTATAACTGTTTGATGTTAATATGATAAACAAACAATGTGGTCTACTGGTTTCACTAAATCCCCTATTGTCTAATCTATAAATTATTTTGGCAGTTTCATTGTTACTAAAATGTCCATATAATTTTTTTTCTTGAATAATATTTCCATATTCGATAGATAAATGCAAAAGAAAGTGGAAAACAATTCTTTAGTAACAGTAATAGTGAGGTCGAGAGGGTCATTTAATACAAAAATTAGGGTCGTTCAATACAAAACCAAATGTATAAAAAAAAATAATAACAATAAGATGGTTATGCAACATTATAAATCACTTATTTTTTATATTTATTCTATGTATTATTTTCCTAAAACTAGTATTAGTTTTATATTAATTTTGTTTTCATTCTGGCACATTCAAAGCAATCCGGTGAATTTTTTGAATAGGTTCTGATTCTTGCTTGGGGGTAAGTTAGTTACCTACATACCTTATTGAAAAAAAAATCTTGATTATTATAATTACTGTTCTTCCTATAGGCTGTCTTGATGTTGGAATTTTCCGCCATTGTGCCTTGCTTTTTAAGGCATAAATTGAGCACATGCTCTTTAATTTATAATTTTACACATGGTCTAATATTCATGTATTGATAGATACTTGCTGATGGGAATCTGAACTTGATCAAGATTGATAGTGGAAAGTACGGTGATCATACCTTTTGATTTTATCTTCAACTTAATTATCTTTATTAAATCTTTAATGTTAGCATTAGAAACATGTATTTACCAACATTAACCACATGTAAGTGGTGATTCAAAGTGTTTAAACTATCTTGTACTCAATCATCAAAGTGAGTCACGGATTAATCGATAACTGAATTAATCGACGATGATGGTCAACGTTATTTAATTAACATATTAATCGGTTATGGTTATGCTTAAAGATTTCTTATAATCATACGTTAACCTAAATGAATCGAAAATAATTAAAAGACATGCTTACGTCCATATTATGACTCCCTATTTGTGAATTGGATATATAGTGTTGTTGGAAGTATTTTGTGTGAACAAAACATGAAACACGATGAATATTGCAACTTAGTATTACTATGTATTAGAATTCCATGATTCCTTTTTCTCCAAATCAAATCCGAAATTAGATTATTCTCTTTAAATTTTAGTTTAAACCTGGTCTATTTTGCTATTACCTTTCAATATATCATATGGTTTGTTTTCTCGTGTACAGAGAGACATCTTTATAGAAATCCGGTACTTATCTTTCATTAATCAACTAAATACTTAAAAATAAATAAAATGCATTTCTATTTGAAAATATGAAATTGCATATATTTTATTTATATAATCTACCTACATTAACATGAAATAGTATTTTCTTTCTTTCTTAGGCTAATGGGTGTGGTTATCACCCTTCAGACAAGAGTTAATTACTGTTTTCGTTCCTGTGGTTTGTCAAAAATCACTATTTCAGTCCATTAGTTAAAAAATTGCGATTTCAGTCCCGTGGTTTCACTTTCGTAACCATTTCAGTCAATGTGGTTTCATTTTCATAACCACTTCAATCCATTTATTCTGTAAATACAGGGACTGAAATGGTTGCGAGGTGGACTGAAATGGTTACGAAAGTGAAACCACAGGACGAGAAATAGAAAAACAGTAACTAACTCCTTCAGACTGAAATGGTAACCACAGGGCGAGAAACAGTAACTAACTCCTTCAATCCATTTATTCTGTAAATACAGGGACTGAAATGGTTGCGAGGTGGACTGAAATGGTTACGAAAATGAGATGACATGACGCTGATATATATAGTAATGGTTGTCTGAAAGAGTTAGTTACTGTTTTTCTATTTCTCGACCACCAAATACTCCAGCAAGAGACCATAATCACTGCTTGAATTTTTTTTTTTTTGAGTGGGTCCTATAAAAGACTTATGAATATCAAAGATATCACTAGTCGAAGATACCAAAATCTGAGGACATTTGCACAAAAGGACTGATATAGTACCACACTCTGTGAATAGGTGAATCAGTTGTCTCATCTTCAGACCTGCAGAAACACATCTGAATCATGTCCGACCCAAAACCAAATATCGGACCTTTCCCTGAAACTGTACTGGGCAATTTTTATGTACAGGGTATGCCAATCAGCTTCCCATGGCGGCACATACCCATGCCATATATTTTTTTTATTTAAAAAGGGTTAAATAGCCCCAATCAATCAAAACTCACCCACAAAATATTAAACTCAACCCTTGCAATAGTAAAGCTACTAGCTTAACCAATCCACCTTACCTACCCTAGAGGGTGACGGCTGTGTTATAGCACTAGTTCTAACCCATAATCCCCTACCAGGGGCGGATCTACATTGATAAAAATATGTTGGTCGCACGTTCAGATAAAAATTGAGCAGATCAGTAATTATTTAATGGAGAAAATGGCATTTCACGCATGTATTTTTTTTTAAATTTTTTTTTGTGTGCAACATTCCTTGAAATTTTATCAAATAACAATACATTAAATATTTACCCCAAAATCTAATTTCTTGACGTTTTAGTTAAATTAATGAGATGGTAAGTTGAAAGCAGGAGATATATGTTATCAAGTGTATCATGCGGAGTCACTTGATTAAACTCAGAGTCAACATTGATGTGCATTGAGACCTCAATGCTGGTTTCACCAAGCCACAGGTTTTGGTAGTAAATAGTAATACGTACAGCCAATGGTATTATAGGCTAGTGAAATCTTGGGGTTATAAAGTTATGGGATGATTAGGTTCTTGGTTCGATTTCCACAATGAGGTTTTCCTCAGATTTATTGTCAGTGATCCAAATTTAACGTTCAAAAAAAGATAGTAATGCGTACATTGCAAATAAAAGGGGGATGTGTAGCCATGTTAACAATATTTGAGTTTATAGCCTTTCAAACAGATGGCGTTAATTATGCATGTTAATATTTGTCTCCTTTGTATAATTACAGTTATTTTTTTTTTGTTTACTTCATTTATATTCAAAATGTGCATCTAAAATAACCAAATATGGTCGACAATCACATCAAGTTTACGTACGAATCGAAATCATTAGGATTCACTAAGATAATTTTGAATAAAACATTATTTGGTTGTATTTTTTTAATGAATTAGGATTCCATTGGATTATCTTTAGTTAAATATATTTTCTATTTCTACATTGATGAATTCCATTGGATTATCTTTAGTTAAATATATTTTATATTTCTACATTGATGAATTATAAGGATCCATTATATGATTATCTTTAAATATAAAAGGATACTTATTCTATATTAGTGAATTATTAGAAATACATCGTAATGCACCACCTAACTCTTCGAGTATTTCAATTTAGGCATAAAAATGGTAACCTCTCTCTAGTTCAAAAAAAATTGTTTGGGAAGGTTTTTCAGAATAGTTAGGTGGTGTTTGTGTTTTAAAAAAAATATATGTGCAGGCTTTTCTATCTGTGCTGCGCAGACATTGAGATCTGCAGACTGTTTTTTTTTTTCTGAAGACGTTTCATTAAAAAATGTATGCGCGAGCTCTTCATATTGAAGACTTGGCCCAACCACTTCTAAAACCTGTAGAGAGTTAAATACTACCACCCACCACCATCATCCATCACCACATCCACCATCCACCGTCCATCACTCCATTATGGATGCGTATTATGTGAAGGTCATAGTAAAAAGGTAGGCAAGTACTAGGGCTTGGTATCCGATGTGTGAATGTTCCTTTTGTATGGACTTATGTAACGGTATTTTATTTAAGCTCAATTTATTCACACATACATTTTGCCTATCTGGACACCTTTGGTGCCCTAGTCGCCTCGTCTAGACCTATACGGGGCGTCTAAGCACTGAAATCAAGGGGGCTCTGATTGGGATGTCGGGTATAGAATCTAAGGGGTCTAGACACCCCGTATAGGTCTAGACTATGCGTCTATGAGGTTGGTGTTTTTTTGAGTTGAAAAATAGATGTTTTGGTGGGGTAATTTGATTGTTTTTTGAGGGTGATGTTTTTTGAGTGAAAAAATGGGTATTTTGGTGGGGTAATTTGAGTTTTTTTTTAGAAAAGTTTTATTTTTTGTAAAAATAATATTTTACCCTTTTAAAGATCGGCCCTTTAAAAATATTTGATCGTTTGAATATTACATTGTTTTTACATTTTACCTTTTCAAATATTACCCTTCCATTAAATATTATATTGTTTAAGTCTCGTATATGGCTCGTATGGGCCTGTGGGTGTAGTATCATATCGTATAGTATCGTATCGTGTCGTATAGCGTATAGTATAAGCCTCGTATAGGTCCCTATAGGTCTTATATATGCCTATAGGCTTGTACGGGACCTAAACCACACCTATAGTTCTATACGAGAGTTATACTACACCTACATGCCTATACGAGTGTTGTATCTTATCCTATAGTCTCGTATTGTATTTTATCGTATAGTGTAGTATAAGTCTCGTATAGAAATCATATAATTAATATTAGTGTTATTATATGAGTTTTTTTATAATTAATATTAGTGTTATTGATATTAATATGAGTTTTTTATAATTAATATTAGTGTTATTGATATTAAAAAGAGAAAAAAATAAAAATATATGTCGCATACAGGTCTAGCCTAGGCGTCTAGTGTGGTTCAAAAGACCATTATAGCCCTGTTTTGCCCCCCAGTCTAGCACTAACTCAGGGATATAATGATATTTTAAACAACTCTAGACGCCCAGTCTAGTCCTATATGTGACGTATATTGTTTTCTCTTTTTAATATAGTGTTATTGATATTAAAAAGAGAAAACAAAAAAAATAAAAATATGTCGCATACAGCCTAGACTGTCGACTAGTGTGGTCCAAAAGACCATTGCCCCCAGTCTAGCCCTAACTCAGAGGTATAATAGTATTTTAAACAACCCTAGACACCCAGTCTAGTCCTGTATGCAACGTATATTTTTTTTTGTTTTCTCTTTTTAATATCAATAACACTAATATTAAAAAGAGAAAACAAAAAAAAAAAATATACGCAGCATACAATGCTAGCCTAGGCATCTAGTATGGTCCAAAAGACCATTATAGCCCTGTTTTGCCCCTAGTCTAGCCCTAACTCAGGGGTATAATAGTCTTTTAAACAACTCTTGACGCCCAGTCTAGCCCTGTACGCGGCGTATATTTTTATTATATTTGTTTTCTCTTTTTAATATTAGTGTTATTGATATTAAAAAGGGAAAACAAAAAAAAAAAAATATACGTCGCATACATGGCTAGACTGGGCATCTAGTGTGGTCCAAAAGACCATTATACCCCCGAGTCTAGCACTAACTCAGGGGTATAATAGTCTTGTAAACAACCCTAGACGCTCAGTCTAGCATTGTACGCGACGTATATTTTTATTTTGCAAAACTCCCCCCTTAAAGTTTAAAATTTTTTCACTCAAAAAAACATCACCCTCCAAAAATAATCCATTTTTCAACTAAAAAACACCAACCTGCTAGACGCCTAGTCTAGACCTATACAGGGCGTCTAAACCCTTTAAATTCTATGCCCAACATCCCACTCAAAGCTCCCTTGATTTCAGTGCCTAGACGCCCCGTATAGGCCTAGACGAGACGTTTTGAAGGTGTGGAAATAGACACTTGGATGTGTGAATATGTAAACCCTTTTTTATATGTATTGTCCATATTTGGCAATTAAGACTCGTGTCAAGGCCCACAAACACAAATCAAGGCACATTAAGGGTCAATATATAGGCGGAGGTAGATTATCTCTAGAGGTTGTCCGACTACAACTCAAGTTCGGCTCACAAGTGTAAAAAAATCTCGTTTTAAGCGTAGGATACCCCTGAAAAAAATGGGATACTTCAATTTAGAATAAGTCCAAATTATATACTCAAATTTATTAAATTATCTAATTAATTATTAACAGAGTAATATTTATTTATATGAATTACTAACCTAAGAAAAGCTATAAGGCATAAGCCCAATTTCTATCGATTAGCTTTGCAAACTTGACTGGAGGAAGTGATCTTGTTTGTCTTATGGTGGAAACCGAAACACATAGTTCTTGTCCTTTGGTTTATCGGGTAGTGAAGCTAGCTTTAGTTTTACCAGTTGCAGCCGTTGAATGACGTTTTTTTTTCTAAATTGAAGCTTGTCAAGACGGATTTACGCAATTGAGTGGGCCTGGAATATTTGAGCAATACTATAGTTTGTGCAGTCTAAAAAGAAATTTTTGATAAAGTAAAAGACGACTGTGTGATGCAATGATTTAAAGCTATGAAAAAAAAGATGACAAATCTATTATGTATTTGTTTTACTTTATTTATTATGGGTTTTTTTTATTGTATGATTGTGTAGTAAATTTTTTTTGAGATATCCCTAAATTAAACAGGCTAGCTCTACCACTATCTTTATATGATGGGCACAAACAAGGTGATGTAGGCCCAAAAACACATGTCAAGGCCTATTACAGGCAACAATGAAGAGTTATCACACAAAATGACCACTAGGCTCAATTTAACCTGTTACAAATTGGTGTGGGTTTATGTAAGTAACCTAAAAAATTATTTAAACATGTGAAGGCCCAACAATGTATAGTTTTAAAAACACAAGGATTAGTAGGCCCAAATTGACTTATTATGAATCGGTGTGGGTTTGAGTAATCAAAACAAAACCACAATCACATGGAAAGGGCCTATTAAGGCCAAAATTTATTTGTTATGACCCAACTGGGGTTTGTTTAGCTAAAAGTAACACATCAAGATTTATTAAAGTCCAAAAAATCAAAAACAAAGGTTGTACTTAGTGATCTGTAGCAATAGCCAAACAGATGATCAACACAAATGTAAATCCTTTGCTAATTGGTCACCAAACACCAGGGGATTACCAAGGGTCCAAAAGCAGCTTTGATTTCGACGGTTGGGTCAGTAGACAAACCATAGGAAAATTAGGTTAACAAGAACTCAAAGGTTACCTACCTCGCTCTCGTCTTTTACATTTTCCCTCTATCTTCTCCTAAAGCAATGTCGTCCCCCATTTTCCACCTCCAGTCACTAACAAAACTATTTTCACCCCTACCATCAACCAACGTCACCGCCTACTACTACACGTGTTGAGCTCGAGTTATGTATAAGCTCAAAATAAGTCGAAGTTGAATTTGAAACGAGTCAAATCGAACTTTGTTCAAATAAACAATTCGGACTCGACCTCTACTAAGCTAACCGACCAGAGCTCTAGATTGACACGACTCATTTACACACTTATGAAATACATAGTATAATATCTATTAAAGATTATAGTACATACGTATGGTAAAAAAAAGTAAAAAAGACTAAGCTAAAAATTGAGTAATTATGATGCTTTAATATTTTTGAGAAAAAAAAACAAGTAAAATATTCTTATGACAAGTTTGTTTTTAGTTAAATATATTAAAATTGGATATATTAAAAACAAGTAAAATATTCTATTTACGCTTTTTTTAACTGCTTTTTTATATATTAAAATTTGATTTTTTATTAAAATTGTTTTTACAAGTATTTATAAGGAGAAGTCCTGAAAAAAATTAAAAAATTAATTTTTAACATGTTAAGTTCAATTTTTAAAAGTGTTCCTCGATTCCCCACTTTTTTAGTGTTCCTCAATGAAGCTCACACTATATATATATATGGTAGGATTCTAGAGTGAACACTAGGTTGAGAGTGAACTGTGTGAACTAATCTAAGCCATTGGATTATTCATCTAGAGATTTTTAAACAATGGCAAGATTGTAATTATAATGTTGTAATTTCTCTTTAAATTAAGTGATAGAAGGGTATTTATGTCTTTTGTAAATTGCATTTATTAAACAATATAATCAAAATTACTAAAATCTTGCTAGTTTCCGTATATACAAGATACACCGTTGTCACTGTATACACATGTGTATAGTCTCGATAGTATCAGTTTATACAAGATACACCGTTGTTAGTTTAAACACATGTGTACAGTCTCGCTAACTATCAGTTTATATAAGATACACAGTTGTTAGTTTATACAGATGTGTACAGACTTTTGATACATCTGTGTATTTTGTAGTCCACGACCTAGTTCTATTAGAGTTTCATATACGGTTTGAATCCGAGAGGGACAGTTGGTGTCCACTACCAAGTTTCGTTAGGAGTTTCATATACGTTATTAGCAACTGATTCTACACGAGTTTAAAATAATGAAAAAGTAATTAAAAATGTGTGTAAGAGAGAGAGAGAGATAGAGAGAATTAACAGATGAGAAAATTAATAGATTTTAATTAAGAGAGAGAGAGCTAATGTTAATCTTACCCTTTTAATCTAAAAAATAATGGTCAAGATTAGTTCACTCAGTTCATTCTCAAGAAGTTGTTCACAAATGATCCTAATCCTATATATATATATATATATATATAGAGAGAGAGAGAGAGGCGGTTAACGTACAAGAGCCCGTATCCCACATTATGTACGCGATCACCCAGTCGTACGATCTCGCATCATCAAACGCGAGAAACTAATTAATATAATAAAATTAATCAAATTAAAATACGCAAATCCAGCCGAGAAGGTTAAAATCGAAATTTCCATTCTGGTAATTTAGTGGTGATATTTCAAAATCAAAGCACTTTTCAACTCTAACTCAATATCAAAAGCTCTTCCCTTCTATTCTCCGACTGCCGTTGCTTCTTGAAGTGCGATTTCATTCAACGATGACCACTACAGTTTTAGGAGGTAACATAACAACTTAATTTCTTACTATTGTTGAATATATTAAAGACATACTTGATGCGATTGTTCTCTATTACAGGTGTATCGGAGAAACGGAGCAAGAAGAACAATGACATACCACAATCGAAGAAGATTAATCCAGGTTTTGATTATACAATGCTTATATCTGTCTCTTCATTTTGATTGATACACATGCGATTTCGTATAATTTGGGGGTTTCATAAGATGCGAAATTGTTTGGGGTTTAGATTTTTGTTCTGTTTTGATTAGTTTTTTTTTAATACGCGAAATACTGGTCAAAAATTTGTTTGAATTCATACAATTTATGAAAATATGTAATGTTTGTATTCTGTTTTGTTTGGATAAGGTTATTAATACTATGCGAAATAGATGTAATATTTTTGTTTGGATTCCTATAAATATGCGAGATCGATTGGGACGATTAGAATTATGCAAGTGGTTTACAGTTAATGATCTATTTGTTTAGGGGTTACCAGCTATGCGAATTTAGGAGTGGGTTTTGATTCAGTGTTCTGGATTTGCAAGGTTTTTACCATATGCGAAATATGTATAGTCATAGTTTCTGTTGGGTTTTAACAAATTTTTTGTTTTGGTATTGTAGAAATTGATGATGATGACTTTGAATTGCCTGTTAGCACATTGAAAGTGAACAAAACGAATAAAAAAAGGGTCACAGAAGATGAAAATGATGATGATGACTTCGATGATCCTATACCAAAGACAAAGAATCTGAAAGAGGGTGTGAATATGAAAAAAACGTTCTACTTCATAGAATGATGAGGGAGACGAATATCAACAACCGGCTAAGAAATCTAAAATACAAAAAATAAGCCTTCCAAAATAGTCGAAAAGGGAAAAAAGGCAAGCTAACCAGAACCACCTAGGATACAGCCTAGGGTTTCTTTGAATATCACAACGAAGCATTGCTGTTGCGATGTCAACCTACCCCGTAAATGGAAACTATTAGGAATTTTTCAGATGCACAAGTTGCTGACGTGAAAAGTGTGGGGTTCGGATCCTTTCTAGATATAGAAGTTAATAATATTTCGACACATTTCGGGTTTTGGCTAGTGAGAAACTTTGATGAGCAGTTCGATGAGCTTAACATAGGAAATTATAGGATAAAAATTACTTCAGATTCAGTTTACGAGGTCTTTGGTATACCAAAATGTTCTAAACCGGTTGTTACGATTGTTGATAAGAGAAAAGTTAAAAAGGTTGAAAAAAATAAAAAGAATAAGGATCCAGAAGGTGGGAATAGTATTATAGATGAGTTCAGTAGACAATGGGCTGAAGACGAGAGGATTACGCATGGCTTGGTTGCAACAGCCATTTATGAACAAAGAGATAGGGGAAGCTTGTTTAAATCAATTTTCTAGTATATTGGATTACACTTTTTGTGGAGATCACGAAAGCTACAACTGCAAATGATAAATGTTTCCTTGGCGTAGACACTGTTGAAGATATACCACATTTGGATTCGAGCTCATGTGTTTTGGAATATCTTTGTCGGACCAAAAAGGGTTGGAAAAACCCAAACACACAATACGTTGGACCTGTCGCTTTTCTTACGGTATGTGTTACTATAAGTTTTCACGAATATATCAGATTCAAACTAAACATTACCTCTTTTTTATATTAAACAACTTTTGTACACGCATGAATACAACAAGAGGCATCAGCTATTCAATCAAGTCGTCAAGATGCCAATCATTTGATATATCACATCTACAATGATTGATGAGTTGGAAGAACATGCCAGCGATAAAGGACCTCTAACGGATAGTGAAAATGAAAATGATTATGAACAAGAGCAAGAGCAAGATCGTTCAACGGAGTAGTATACAATACCACCCGTTGACACCACAAAAAGCTACTCAAAAGGAAATACACCTGCAATAGAAGACGGAGAGGAACCTTGTAGCATGACAGATGATTGCTTGATTTCAGCATTGACATGTACGAAACGTCGCAGTTGAACCTTGTGATGGGAGTTGGAGCACAGACACAGTAAATGATGGATTTTTGCAACACTCCAGTTCAACGTTCTCCTGGTATAATCAACAGTTCTGAACAAAAACAACAACAAGAGGCTTCAAACATCAATAAACGGGTATTTGCAAAAAACATTGATGCTTTTCTCGGCTGATTATTGTACCAAAAATTTTGGAATCTGTTGAAACGAATGAGTAGCATTATGAAGAAATACAATACAATTGTTCAAGAAATGAACAACTTGGTTTCAGGTGCAAAGACAAACTGTTTTAGGATCCGGAAATTATGCAAGTGTCTAAACAGTGGGAAGACACACTTCAAAAAACAACAGTTTGTGTGCCTGCTTCTGTTAGTGAGCCTGATTCTGTTCATGAGCCTGCTTTTGCAGCTTGTAATGATGATAACGCACATAGAGAAAATGTAGAATGTAGAGGGAGTGCAGAAGATCAAGAAGTCCAAGCCGCCAATAATGAGGACAGTGTTAGAAACATAGAATCAGAAGGTAAAACATGCTATTATGATAGTATAACATGCGAATTTGATTGTTTTGCTTATTAAACCTGTGAAAATGATTGTGTGTTGGACTAGTGCAGATAAAAGGCAAGACAGGGACACATATATGCAAACTTTGGAGCAAAAAATCAGAGCCAGTTGAATCGTTGCTTTGGAAAGCAAGAGTGAACTATTAGACAATGGTTATGTTAGTTTGATAAAACTTTGGAAAGCCGGTGTAAATTGAAAACAAAATTTCCTTCACGTTAGTTTTCCATACAATTTGTATGGTTTATTGCATGAAAAAAAACATACACAAAATACAAACATCCACTTCTTCCATACGATACATGCTAAAAAACAATCACAAATTAGACAATACAACTCACACACACAAACACGTCATTCGAAGCTTATACAACATAGTCATTCGAAAGAGGAAAGAAACATTATTTTCGTGTCCATCGAGCATCTTAAAATAGTTATTGCATTCGCAAGCTCTTTCAACTGCTTCTCTCCTTCATCCTCTCATCCAGGTCAACTAGGAACATCACAGATTTCTCGAAGGCTGCATTCTTGTATCTGTGAAAGCAAGTTCACGGTTTCTTCTCTTCTCTTCATATTCCCCTTACCCGCAAAATATTGGTTTCCAACATCTCTTTGCATGACCGATCCTCTTCAATTCGTTCCTCAAATCCTCTTTTTTCAAAATATTTTTGATACTTAAACTAGAAGAACATGAGGCAGAGGAGGATGTTAGTGAGTCTGTCATTTTTTTTCAAAATAAAAAAAAGTGGTATTAGATGGGGAGTTATAAAGAATATATTCTATATGAAAACAAAAAAACATTGTGTGAAGTGACAATTATTGTTATCTCTTTATTATTATATATTATTATTATTATATAAAAACATATGCTACTTTTATTGTACTTTGTTGGATTCGCCATGGACTTCGTACATATTAAAATCACATATTGTTATTAAATTCTCATATTATTTTGTAAATTTCTATTAAATTCACATATCATAATAGGATTATTTTCAATAACAAAATAGAATAAAAAACCAATAACCATAACCGGACAAATGTAACTAAGAACTATGTAGCTTAACTAAAACCTAACAAGTTAAAAAACAAACAATTATTAACCTAACAAGTTAAAAAACAAACAATTAACTTTGATGTGAATGGTATCGAATGATGACTTTTAACATAAATACAAAACTTACCACTTGGCACCTACTTATTAAATTTACTAGTTCTATATTCAAACACTGATACCATATCTTCCCAAATAAACACCAGAATCCCACCAACAACACACCTGATCTCTGTTAATCTTCGCACACACAAAATGTCTTCAGAAGAAATTGCAAACATTGCGATCAACGAGCTGCTGTCAACTCGCACATTGACAGAACTAAGCACTAATATCAACTCTTCTCATCTGATGCTTGATGTGCAGGGACGTGTTCTTGATTCAACGAAAAAGAATCAAGCCACGTGGGAGCAACTATTGGACAAATCCCCATCACCCTTCAAGGACAATGCCATGAGCAAATCAAAGAACAATCTCGAGCTGACAACTTGGTATATTCTTTCCTGAAGGACGCTCTAACTTCAGTGAAGGATAAAATGGACTATAGCTCAAAGGAGCGTGAGAAGATTTTTTGAAGAAAATAGCTAACTTGACTTTTGGTATGTCTATATACTTTATTATGCCACTGTGATGGTTTTTGGGTGGTGGATGTTTTGATACTGTGATGGTTTTTTGGGTGGTGGATGTTTGTGATGGTTTTAAGTATGAACTACGTTTTCAATGAAACAAGTTGTTATATAGTATTTTCTTGCATACTGAATCGGTATGGTTTTATAACTGGTTAATCACAATTATATATATATATATATATATTATATATATATATATATAAAAAATATCAAAAAGTAGATTAAAAATAAAATCGCATATTGTAAAAATTACCCAGTAACATAAGAAAGCCAATTAATATCCATGTATTAAGATAAATTCGCATATTGTGATGTTGTTTGGTGGTGGATGTTTGTGATGGTTTTAAGTATGAACTCGCATAGATTAAAAATAAAATCGCATATTGTAAAAAATACCCAGTAACATAAGAAAGCCAATTAATATCGCATGTATTAAGATAAAATTCGCATATTGTGATAATGTTTGGGCGGTGGATGTTTTAATGGTTGATTTTTTAAGTTTGAATTAGTCTTGTAAGAATATGGGATTTTAACTGGTTGTATGCCTTATATATTGAAAAATTAAATCGCATATTGAAAAAAATAAATGTCCAGTAACCACAAGTGATGTCCATTAACATGGTTTATTCTTCATCTTCTGAAACCTCCCCACATTCATCTTCATCACATACATGTCTTCATCATTCTCTCCACTATCATCTTCAACGTCATCAACATGGCAAGGGTCTTTGTCAAGCTGGACTCCCTTCTTTTTCTTTTGTTTATTACCTTTCAATTCCTCACATGTAGGAATATCATGACCTTTTCCTTTGCAAACACTATATGTCCTTGTTTTTTCCCCTTTGCGACTGATCATTTGTTCCTTTAATTGATTTAATCCTTTTATATGACCTACGACCTTTTTTTCTTATACCAGTTGGGAAACGGACAGTTGGCGGTGCATCAGTTGGTGGTTGTTGATAACAATTAGTTTTGAGAACCGGTCATACTTTGGATCAATCGACTTAGTTATGCGAATCTCGTTCATTTTTTCTTTAAGCTCCTTCATTTGATCCCTAACTAGAACGAGTTGATCAAGGTCAGTAATCAAATTGTTAACCAAATACTCCTTTGTATTCATGATTTCACGAGCAATCTATTTAGCCTTGTATTGCTCGTCCTTTTTATCTACCTTTATATCAGACGTGGAGTTTAGTTCGTTTGGAACCACATCTTTTGTCCATCTCTTCACAACGTATTTGTTTGGTATTTCTTTAACTCCAAACATCTTGAAAACAAAAAAGATGTGGCGATAGAGCAGCCTGTATTGTTCGAAACGCAAACAACTACATTGTGCAATCACATCCCCTTCAAATTTGTTGAAACACACCTACAAACAACAAAATACAAAAGCAAACTTAAAATCGCATGAGTGATTAACAAATCGCATGTGATTAACACCAACAACAAACAAAATACAAAAAAAATATATATATATAAAATCGCATGTTCATCTAAATCGCATGTTGTAAACCAGATGTTTTTTCATAAGTAAATATGTTGTGTATCACCTCTAAAAAACCATCTCCGTGGGCTTTAAAGTCTTTAATCGATATCCTTAATTGTTCACCCTTGATTTTGGTCTCCATAGCAGATATTCATCAGTAGTTGCATATAACTCTGTCTGCTGATCGAAGAATGTAGACCTGGTGTACACTTTTTTCGCATCTGCTTCCATAGTAGATTTGGTCCAATCGTTAGGGTCAACATATCTTGATATGTGATCATTCTTTCCATGGTTGAACCTTTGGACATCCATCGAACCGTCAAAATGATTCAGAAACTCTACAAGAGTGAGTTGAGAATTCGCCACCTGGCAAAAAATGGTTCTCGCTCTCTATGCTCGAAGTTGTTCGCATAAGTCCAGACATTGGCTCATGACAATAAAAAGCGGGAATCCACATCAATCTCATCACAAACATATCATCGATCCATTTGTTTTCAGTAAAACTAAACTCAATCATTATCAACTTCCACACTCTCTCGAATACTTCTAGCTCAATCGAATCTGTCCATATAATATCACACAATCTCCTTTTAAAATCATCGTTGTTGCACAATTCATAACCAACCTACATGGAAAAATACTTTTACTATATATACATAACGGATAAACAATGTAAATTAAAATGGTAATGACACACAATATAACATACTGAACCTTGTCTGCCACTTTTTTCATTATGTGCCACATGCACAATCTATGTCGGCTGATAGTAAAAACACTCTCGATAGCCTGTTTCATCGTCGGGTCTTGGTCTGTCACTACAACCTTTGGCTGACGTCCAAATGAATTTACAAATGAATTGAGTAGCCATTTATAAGATTCAATACTCTCCGACGCCAACAACCCAGCTCCAAGGGTTACATATCAACAATGGTTGTCTATCCCAATAAACGGCACACCATCTTATACCTTCACACAAGGAAATTAAATATTATGGCAAAGAACAATTCGCATACAAACTTAACAGAATCAGTTAGTGTGTGATTTTGAACTCCTAACTTTAATGTTTTGTTAACATGCGATTTTACTAGTTTATGGATTCATACAACATGCAGAAATGTTAAAAATGACATTTAAGTAAGAATTACTTATTTATTTAATTACAAATGATATTACATACCCAAACTCCATGAAGTTTCGCTTGCATAACCTATCTGCCCAGAACAAACCGGTCAAACGCTTGTTCTCGTCTGTAGAAATTCAAACGAAAAATCCACTAGATATTTTTTTTATCGGTAAGCCTATTGATACCATGTCTGCATCATAGTATCCTATATAGCTATTAATTCGAGCTCTAAAATTTTTGCAATCATCAACAGTGGTGCCAACTTTCTCAAAACCGCCATATTGTTTTCTCATTATATGAAAAGCATTCACCGGGCCAAGGTTTAGAGTCCCTAATTCCCATATCATTTCTTCTTGGACTTCTGACAAATTCCTGTAAGCTGGTAATAGATGAAGATCTTCAGGAAATACAAGCGTATGATTATGACCATCAACAAACTTCTTGACTGTAAATGATATTCCATCCACTGAACCAAGCATAAGTTGCGCTTTGCACCGGTTCTAACGGTTCCTCTTTTCCTTGTTTTGTATGGCTTCCTAGACTTTGAATAAGCATCATCAATAAACAATGGCTTATGTCCCTCTTTCGTACACACAAAATATTTAGTCTTAATTATACCACCACTGTTGTTTTCACCACCTTTGCGGACTGAAAAACTTGATAACTTGCCATGTGTTTGGTAAAACACGTAAGCTTGTTTGGTAGAATTAAATTGCATGCCAACCACTGGTATAACTGATGCTTCAACCTCCGGAATATAAAGCCTTTCATCTACAAATTAAATAAAAAGAACTGCTAATCAAACATGTTTTGACAACAGTTAATCTCTAATAACATTAAAACCACTACATGCTATTTATGGTATCATGCTATGCGAAACCATCGTGTTAATCCTTTCATCACATGCGATTTGTTGTTCTCATAACATGTGAATTTAATCATTTTGATTCGATAACAGTTAATCTCTAATAACATTAAAAACCTTCCAATCAATTACTATCAGACCCAAATCATTGCACCAAGTATTAAAAATAAGAACATTTAAACATCTGAATTAAGAACTTACTATTGGAAAACATTTGCATTTGCAGAATTAGCATTTCTAACTTCCTCAATCGTAACTCTCTGGTCACCACCCAATTGAACATGCTCACTGACGAATTCCGCATCTTCGAAATCCACATAAGTGTTTCGTCCGGTGCTTCTCTGTGGATCCATTGAAAGCAACAATTGATCAAACCCTAATCTCGCAGAGTGAAAACCGCAATGTATAGTTTTCAAAATTGTGAATATTTGAAACTGATACGATTTACCGGGATAGTGGTGTAATGAACTCGCGATCTGCTGATCGAAGGAATTATCTAATTTACCCTTTGCTGATTGAATGGATTGTCTGATATACCCTTATGTAGGAAAACTAAATCAGGGACACGTGTAGGGCTATTAAGATCGCATACGTAATGTATGATTAGAAGATTTGTATTCTACACTTCCTCTCTCTCTCTCTCTCTTATATATATATATATATATTATATATATAGTATATATATATATGAGGTTGTTTTGATGGAGGCAAAGGTCGTATATATGATTGGAAGCCGTGGCGATGGAGGTATCTAGGAGGTGTGAGAGAAGATTGAAATTGCCCCATATAAGGTAAAGGATATTGACTTTGTTTTGGGTTTTGGTAGGAAATTCAATTTGGATTAATTCTATATTTCGTGAAGGGAAAAAACAACTAGATGTGAGATCAAGACACTTAATGTCGGCTAGAAAGAAGAATATCCAAGAAATACACATCAAGTGGAACGCATGTGAAGTTTTGACTTTGCAAAAGGACAAAGCCATGGATAGCAAAGACAATCAAATTGTTCGAATTTTGTGTAGGTGGGTGATTTACCATACACATGGACTCTTGATCTAGAATCGGTGTTGGAAGTCAATTAATTAGAAATATAGCGATTTGAAATGCATGAGAACAAAAAGAAAGTGGAGATTAGCATATTGGAAGAGAGCTAATCGTGTGTCAGCAATGTCTCGATGTACTATCACTGGGGAAAGAGTTTGAAAGATCATACTCGAATTTTAGTGGATATAATAACATGTATTTGGAGTTAAATCCATGAAAATAACTTAATAAGTAAAATCATCAAAGGGTTTTTCTGTGTGTCCCCACACGTCCGAATATAAAAGTTCTAATGGTCTTGACGCACTAAATGAGTTAGCACCAAAAGGTATTATGTGACATTTATTTATAGGGCATGGGTTACAATGAAATTTTTGAATACGAGATGAAGCCCTAAACACTTTGCTAAAGAATCGAAGATTCGAAAGATGGGTAACCAATTTTATGGTGCTAATCAAGATGTGAAGTAGTTGAAGTTGAGTTGGCTGTGGTAACTAGTGGACATTAGCATGGTAGACATCATGATAATTTCCCTCTACATTAGATACACCTCCATGCGAAGATCCTTCACAAGAACATGAGAGGGAAAAAATTCAACCGAAACATGATTAGTCTTACAAAGTTTAGCTACTGAAATAAAGGATCTATTGTATTTGAGGATTACAGAGAAAATTTGATAATGAAAGTGGACCAAAAGGGTGTGAATGAGACTTGGAGTCTCCTAGGATGATTTAAACCATGGACTTGACCATTGACTATAACTTTTATTTTAGGGAAAATCACCAAAATGGCCGCGTTGACTTAAAAAATTATCAAAATAGCCATGAAAATTGTTAAAATACCACTTAACCATAGACAGAAACGTGTCCTTTTGATGTAGGAGCACAGAAAATGGCGCATGAGAAATGGTGGCACTCGAGAGAATGGTGGAGGAGAAGATGGCGCGGCACAGGAGCTGAAGGGTTGTGCAGGAGATGAAGGGTTGGCGCAGGAGAGTAATGTGTTGTGCCATGTGACGCAGGAGATGGAGAGTCAAGGCTATATTGACAATTTTAAAAAGTAAAGACTATTTTCATGATTATATTGGTCAATATGATTATTATGATGATTTTCCCTTTATTTTATTGTTTCTAATTTATGTGTTGGTGATTAGTGGCTTGAGAGAGAGAGAGAGAGAGAGAGAGAGTGTATATGTGTTATGTGATCAGATGAGTGAGCAAGGAGACCGCCTGTGGTGGTGCAAGGCGGCATCTATGGTGGTGCCAATGTTCTAGTGGGGGAATATGGTGTTTGGTTGGTGTTGTAGCACCTGTGAGCAATGTTAGTAAACGAAGACCGGCTTTGGCTTTTCGCGCCCTAATGAGCATGTAGAAAGCTTAGAATCATTTTTTCGCACCCTTTCACATAATTTCCAATGTTTTTGAATGGGGCTTAAAACGTGTGTCATGGTTAAACTTCAAAGTAGCTGAATGTCTGTATGGTAATTTTTTAGGCTGTTTATCAAAGTTATATCTTTAGAATTAATTAAATGTGCTTGAAAAAAAAAGTTAATAAAAAACCTAAAAGACATTTATTTTCCTCACTCTATAGTTTATTTGCATCTAATAAAATACCCAGATGGTTGATGGTTTGTTACTACTAAGATATCAAATGGTGCCATACTGCCATATGACAGAAATTGTTTCTACAAATCCTCATTTTTTACTATTATGAATTGGAGCTTGCCTAGAGGATTATAACTAACTTAGTTGATCATTCGGAGTGGTTCAGATATGGCGGATCTTAAATCGATTGTTGATGCTCGATGATACTCGATTGCATGATCTCTTCTAGATATGGAAAAGAGTTTGAGGTTTTACAAATTAAAATTCTTAGGAAATCGATTGTCGATGAGACATTGTATAATTGTTGGTTTGATCCGTTGTTGATGCTAAAACAATCAAAGCCAAGGTCGAAAGAAGTAAAAAATGTAACAGCCCCAGATAGTGCTTGGAGAAATTAGATGATATAAATCAGAATGCTTCAAGAAACTCAACTGGCCATTGGATCTTTCAAGCAATTTCCTCATTGAAGATGTTACAATTTAAATGACATAAGAGTATAAAGTTTTAGTAAACCTTTTCCTTATAAATTGAACTAGATTTTTTTTGAACGACAAATGTTACTCCTTTTACACCGATAATGGTTTTTTCAAAAAAAAAAAAAAAAAACTAACTGAAACTGTTAACATCAATTAGTGGAAAGTATGAAACATTTGACAAACCCCAAATGTGAAAAATGATTAGTGTAATTTTTGAAGTTTAAGGACGAAAGATGCAATTTCCTATATACGTAAAGAACAAAAAGTGTAATTTTGTATTTTAACTTGCTCGCCATAAATTCGAATTCACAGCTACCATTGAGCTTATGGAATCAAGAATTGCACAAGTGACGCTATCTATGGTACCTTGTCGAACAAGAACTCTATTGTTTTGTTGCAACCATTGATCTTTAACCGAAGATCAAAACCAAAAACGCCTCAACGTTCTGATTTAAGATTTAAACTTTATTAAACAAAAGAAATTTTCGAGGAATATAAAAGATATATAAATTGGTAGTTTCATATAAAGGGATTTTAGTTAGCCCTTGGTGTAGCCCACTCGACTCGTAGAATAAGATTATCATACCCATAACCATTTAACTTCAAAATAGCCCTTTCGGCGTCTTCCTTGTTCACAAAGTTCACAAACCCGAACCCACGGCTCACACCCGTCTTCTGGTCAATGGCTACATAAACACGGCTCACAGGTCCAAAAGTTCTAAAAAGCTCTAGCAAATCAGGCTCACGAGTGTCTTCAGATAAGTTAGTAACTCGAACTGAGTTCTCCTCGTTTCTGCGCCTCATATCTGAACCAGCAGGCCTCTCTGCACCTGCTCTCATGCTTGGTGGAACGTATGCGCCCTTTGTTGACCCTGAAGGTGTAACTTGGTCTGAACCAGGTGGTTTATCCACGAACGGGTCGGTTGATGGGGCTAGATCCTTGTAAGGACACCTAGAGGTCCAGTGGTCACCTTTTTTGCCACAAGTTCTGCATACCATAAGAACCGCGCCTCCTTTTCCTAGCTGTCCTAATGCGTCTCCTGCAGCCTTTTCTTCTCCTTTCGAACCTGTCAAAGAATTTAACACCTTTTTGACATAAATAGTTTATATAACGGTAGGGATGGTAATGGGATGAGTATTAGTAATCACAATTCGATACCCGATAAAAAAATCCATGTCCCATACCCATCGGGTGTGCGTAACACATTACCCATTGGGTTTGTGGCAATGGCAGAACTAGAAGTTTCGAGTGGGGGGAGTTAATCATAAGGATCTCTTCTCTGCTAGTTACAAGTAGGGGGCAAAACTAATGTTTTTGTTAAAAAATAAAAATAAAAACTCAACTTTTGTATATAAAAAGCCAACGAACTCTGAGAACCGAGTCAGCGAACTCTCTTAAAATCCCCTCCCACTCCTAATTCCCCGGTTCCGCCCAGATTCATGCTATCTGGTGGTATACTCATTTATGGTCTTATGTTGTCAAAAATTACCCATTGATGCGAAACACGGTAATAAACATATATAAAAACCTAGATACTTAAAGTATCAAATACTCCACTACATGTGTAATAATTCTATAACTTTATTAACTAAAAGTATTTAACAACTTAAGCATACTATTTATTAAAATACTTTGAACTTTTCACTTGTTAACCCTTGATCATTATCATTATTATCATCTACTAAACATCTTCATCATCATCGAATCATCCTGGATAATCATAAATTCTATGTGCTCATAAAGATTTGATGTTTTGTTTTATAATATCCAGCTATTGTACCCTCTTCTACCACATTCTGACATTCAAATAAGAATAGTACGATCAATCCACATATAAAACATATAAAAATCATGCCAGTTTCATAATTATCACCGAAATAATAATAATATTTTAGAGAAAGCAACAAACCAGGAGCCCTGGGTCGTTCAAGCAAGATCTCTTCAGTGGAAACCATGGTGAGCCTAGAACCAACGTCCTCATGAACCGCATCGCCAAACTTGGCCCAACCGCGCCTCTCGATGGCCCGCTTGCTAAACCGGGCCTTAGCGAGCTTCCGGACACGTGTGGTGGTGGTGATCTTGACCTTATTACATCATCATTGAATTTGTATTCGATTACTTTCTTGATCCCATTGCCATCGGGCCCGATCACCTGCCGGGGAGGGAGTAGGAAGTCCAGACCCTCACCATCGTCGTCGTCGAGTTCGCCCCATCGGAGTTTGCTAGGTGGTTTTTGTGCCGACTCGGGTGCCATGATCCGGTGATGGTGGTCGAGTGAATTATGGTTGGATAGATCCTAACGGCTTGTGTTGTTCCCGAATGCAGTGGTAACGATGAAAAAAAAAGTAACATAGACGCCGTCGTTTTACCTGTGGTGATGAATTATTATTTTGTTACTATATCATGTGATGTATATGTAATTACATGTAAGGGCTTGAGGTGTTGAGAATATTGTTAATACACCCCTTGTGGTGTTGTGTGTTGTTGTAAATAGTGATGGTGCAAATGTAATCTCAGTATAAATCTCAGTATAGAATCAATCATATATGTCCCCTCTCTCTCTCTATATATATATAGAGGACATAAGAAATAGATACAGAGTGTACATACAAAAGCTCTAGCTAACAGATCTGTAACTAACAACCAGAACTAACATGATCATCTCATGTAACTAACTCAACTCTAAAACATGCTCTCTCAAGCGAAACGGGTGGAGCAACGTGAAGCAAGCTTGGACCGAAGAGCGTCAAATCGAGAGGATAACAACTCCTTGGTCAAAATATCAGCTAGCTAACTGAAAGGTGGTAGAAACATTACGAACAACAAGCGTCTGAGCTAAAATCATGTCACGAATAAAATGCAAATCAATCTCAAATTGTTTTGTATGCTGGGATTGACAGCCAAGAGCATTCACATCCTATCCATCATTTTTTACCCTATAATTATACTAAAAACAACTATATTTTCTCTCTCTTTTCAATTAAATAATATTTTTTATTCATTTATCATTACATTTTCTCTCACTTCCACTCACAACTACTTTCAAAATATATTAAAAAATTATAGAGGGTGACCAGTGTTCACTCAAATATACATATGAACCGTAACATTTTCTCTCTTCTCTAGCAACGGCCATTTTTTATACCTTTTATAATATGAAAACCCCTTCTCACATATTTTAGTGGGTAGGATGTGAATGCTCTAAGTAGGTGGCTCCAATTAATATTGTCACACCTGAGTTTTGGTGGACAAGAGATAGGGATATGTAACTCATGCAAGACATATATAATCCAACAAATCTTGGCAGCAATATGAGCTAAAGCATGGCACTCAACCTCTGTACTGGAGCAAGCAACAATATACTGCTTCTTGGAACTCTTGATAAGGTTGGGTCCAAGAAAAATACAATCTTATAGTAGAACAACGATCATTAGGACATCCAGCCCAATGAGCATCAGAATACGCATGTAAGTCAAAACAAGTAGATCGTCGAATAGCTAAACCATCAGAAATGGTACCCTTAAGGTACCTCAAAATACGCTTGACAGTCCCCAATAGCGATCATTAGGACTCTGTAAAAACTGAGAAACCTTGCAAACCGCGTAAGCAATCTCAGAACGTGTCAAGACCTATCACAAAACACACACCATATCCATACTTCAAACAAAATGTTTTTCTTATTTACACAGATAACCATTCCCTTCGGTTGCTTCTCACATAGCAAATGTGTGTTCTTTTACTTCCTCACCAACAAAAGCTAACCCCTCCTTCGCCGTTACCTAAACTACACACTACATGAAATGTGGGCATTAGCAGCTGACACTTGACATGTCGCCTCTAATGCCCACGATATGGTGTGCTCCTCCAAGTGCTAAATCCGACCATTGACTAGGGGATGGACAAGAGGTCTAGGGTTTGTTCGTACTTAACAATTATCGCCACTGTTAGTCCTAATCCTTGTAGTGACAATTGAATTGAATACCTCAACTACGCAACTTAATGACAAATTTTGATATATCGGTTATAAATTTATAAATTATCATATATACCTAACTAAAACTTAAGATATTATATATGACTTGTGATCACTTTAGTACTTTACCCCTGTTAGATATAATCCTATGTTAATCTTTGGAGATTTCCTAAATCCTATGTAAACCTTCTGGATATCATATATATATCTTTTTTAAATGACTTTTTTATGACAATTATCTCCTTATCAAATATAACTTTTTTATTAGTTTTCAACAAAACAACCAATCATCTCTCAATAAACTTCGATTGGTATCCCACAATTTTGATTTTGTAACTAACGTATATAAATTTTGTTTCAACAAAACAAATCATATCCGTTTTATAAATAAGTTAGGGTTTCTTATAAAGTAATACAAAACAGAAGAATTTGAAAAGGATATTTCATTTCATTCTTTATTCATCTTTGGTTGTTCATTCAAAATCAAAGTCACTCAAATGTATTTATCTATATTATATAAGCTTTAACACACATAATTTTGTATCCAACCTGTAAACAGAGGCCAAATATTATTTTAATTTCAATAACTTCTAATTGAAGTTGCGACATACTAATAATCAATTATTTGAACACTCTTATGTAAATATGTCAATAACTTCCACTCTACTTAGTTAAGTTTTATAATATCAAAAATTTGATGTACAAAAGTAACATATTAAAAGTAACATATTACCGACACTACTACAAAATGTAGCATTAGACGGGGTGATTTCGCGAAGTACAAAAAGCCGTACGAAAATCAGTAAAACAAGTATAGTAAAAAAAATCTGTACAAATAGCCAAGTAAAATGGGTAAAAATGATATTTAATTCAAGTAACCTCAACTTTCACCAATCGGACGAAAGCACCCTCAACTTTTGATTTGTACCACAATGCTCTCAACTTTCAACTTATTTTCTCCTAGCACTCCCACAATAACTGAACCCTAACTTAGTTAGATTTTTGCTGATATGCCATCTAACATGACACTGTTTTTGCTGGCATGGCAATTTTTTTGCTGACATGGCGTCTAGCATGGCACTTTTGCTGACGTATCATTTAATTTGGCATTTTTAGTGACGTGACATCTTATATCAGTTAATTAGGTTAGGGTTTAGATAGTTTGGAAGTGAGAAGAAAAATAATTGAAAGTTGAGAGTGTTATGGTATAAATCAAAAGTTGAATTTAATTGATAAAAGTTATGATTTTTTAAATTCAATATCCCTGAAAAAACTACATATTTAATAGCGAGAAATAAAACAAGAGTAAGAAACTTGAACAAAAACTTAGTGAATAGCGAGAAATAAAACTAACGAAATTTGAAAAAAAAAACTTGGTAAATAACGGGTTAAAAGTCTTATTGATGGCTAAATATAAAACTTTAAAGTTAAAATGTGTAAAAATGAAATTTTTTAAGTTTAGGAAAGATAGGGGCAGAATGGTTACGTTAATGTAAATCGCTTTATATCCTAGTGGTATTTTAGGGGTGGGATAAGGTTTTGTAATCAATATGTTCTGAGTTTGTTTCTCATAAGAGGGGCTTTTCCCATGGATTTCCCCTGAATTTGTGTATAAGCATTATGCCTAGTAGAGATGGATATAATCGGGTGATTCTGCTGATATCACGATAATACTCTAGTGGACCGTTAGTGATCCAAATTTGCCGTTCAAAAAAATTAATTATGTTAATAAAAATGTTATATATAATAATATCTATAAAACAATCAGCAACTTTGATGATACTTTGACTTTTTTACTTTCCTTTTTTTGTTTCTTTTTTGGCTTTTTTATACTTTTACTTCTTAACTTTCAGAATTGACACTTACAACCTCTTAACTTTTTAAAGACTTTGTATGCGGGTTTGACGTGTTTTTGTATGTACGTGTCGATATAAATTAAAGTTGAATTACGTTTAAACGTAAATTTTCCTTGGAACGAGCCGGGTCAAATATAATATGTTCTTATGCTTATTATTGTGTATGTTTTGATGACAATTTTTTTTCCGAAAATGAGTCGAGTAAATATAATAACTGTTTTCGTGTTTATTTTAATATACTTTTTCAATTGTTCTACGTTTTGACGTAAAACACTATTTTCTTACGTGCTTATGTGTATAAATTCAAGTTGGTTTACGTTTCGTCGTAAATTTTCATGAAAGTCATATTTAAGATGGCGTTTATGTTAATTTAAAATCAGCCTTTTCCCGTTGTCCAATTTAAATTTATTTTTATGGTTTTCGATTGATATAAAATATGTGCGATATTCTTCTGGGCATATTTCTTTCGGTTGCTATACTGAACCAAAATATATATGACCGAAACCCCGCAGCGTAGCGCGGATAGTCTTACTAGTTTTAGTTATTTATTAAAGGATACATGGTACTTTTAATTTTGGATTGGATATACACAATAGTTTATAAGTTTCTAGAGGTATATATGAAACTCACTCAATCAAGCAATCATAAAACCTTAATCCAACCGCCAACAAATGTGACGACAAAAAGTGCGTAGTTGTACTTGAAACAACCATGATCAGCAATCAAATTCGAACACTAGATCTCCGCAAATTGAAAGTCATATTGGCCCTAGGACTCCCCTAAAGTGTTTTGTTGGCTTGTAATTCATCAGATTTGATGTATACGTGACAATTTCATTAAGAATGTAAGTTATGTTGTATTTTTTCCTTTCTGGTTATGTGTTAAGTTTTTGTTCTTTTTCAAGTAATTCTCCTAATTTATCTAGAACAATGCCGAAATAACTCTATCATTATTTGTGTCCATAGTGTGCTTGTTGAATTGCCCACTAGTAGTTTATAGAAATGATTGACTTAGAATTAGTATTTTAGTTACTTTTGTTACGCAGAGCATTTTTATATCATGAAAAACCATACCTTTTTTCTTATTAAAATATTGCTCAACTTATGAAACAACATTGATTTAAATATGAAACAAATTTGTTTACATGTGAACTAATTTTAATCAAGTGTATACATTCATATGTGATGGTATGTTTAACCAATATTTAATTAATGTTTTCTTCCCTGAATTTTTTTACGGTTTTGTAGGTTTTTAAACTTCTAGGATATGCTTACGAACGTGTGACGTTCTTACCAAATATTAAAGTTTTCTGTCATGATAATATTGTTATATTATTGTAATCACAGTATCTGGTGCTTTTTATGTTGTGGGGTTTTGATACCATGTGATGGTGTTACAAAGTCTTCTTGGCTTTCAATGTGATTCATATTTATTTTTTTAAATCACTACACCACAATGTGTTTTATAAACACGTTGCTTTTAACATTGATTATATATTATATATATATATATATATATATATATATTATCTGTTGAAACTCAAACTGTATAAACATATCAAAACAAATTTCACAATAAAGTATAATGGGTTGAAATCATCAGTTGATTTTAGCTTCACTATTAATATTTTTCGTTTATAATAAACTAGGTTAAAACCCCGTGTATTACATGGGGTGAAAAAAATATAGTTAATAACGAAGATTAAAATATTATAAAATAGTTTTTGTGATAAGATATTCTTGATTTTTTTAATTAAAATTTTAAAATTTAATAATAGACTCGAAAGAGAGGGGAAATCAGAATGGAAATAAATTTTTGGCTCACTAAATTATGACATATGATACAAAATGATAATAGTACTGACAATAACAACAATGTTATTAATAATAATAAAAGTATTTTTATGCGATTTGGTAGGTAATTTGTAGGAACACATTTATTATACATCATAGTGCTAGGCTATAAGCCGGTTATCTTTTATGTAGCTTCATTTATGTAACATCATGCTTATAGAATTCTATATGATAATAATAATAAGATGATGATGATGAATTGATTTTTCTTTAGTAGGAATATAAAAGAAAAACATGATCTTAAGAACTTTAATAGCATTATGAAATTTATAAAGATGTATTTAGTTAAAAATATATAAATAATATTTGAACATAAAGAATACATAAAATTAAAAAAAACTTATTTGTAATTATAACTTATCACTTATCAGTTAAAAAATATATAAATAATAATTAGACCTAAAGAATATGTAAAATAAAAAATAAAACTTATCAATAATTATTATTTATCACTCATCAGTTAAGAAATATATAAATATATTTAAACCTAAAGGATATAAAGTAAATTAGAGAAAAAAAGAGGCTGGAAAACAATTATGAGGATACATAGTAACACGACATTGTCCCTCATATATTTACTTTATTATATAATATAGATAGATAGATGATTTGATAAATATAGATTTATCCTACATTTGGTACGTATTGTATTTGTAAGATAAATAAAACTAATTATGTATTATTTACTCTTATTGTAATTATTTACCATATTATTAAATTAATAGATGCATCTATTTTATCCTGCTTCTAAGGCATAAGATTACTTTTAATAGTCAATAGTCTATATTTTAACTTAATATAATATAATTAGTAATCCATCCAAGATAAATATTCTAAATTTTACTGTTTATACACTATCATTTTATTTTATTTTATTTTTTTTTTCTTTAGATTGCTAACGTCATATTTGGGTTTTCTTTTCTGGTTGTTATACCGAATTTTGACTTCATACAAACCGAACGATAGTGACAAAATTCTCACTGCGCGTACCCGCCGTGAAGTGCGGGCATAAACCTAGTTTTTACATACGTGAAATTTAGCCTAACAACTTATTTACGTGTGTACATTCATATTTTATAATTTTTTTATTTTCTATAAATGTGAATAACATATAAAACATGTTAACAAAAATAAAAAAAAGGACACATTACATAGAATTCTCATGAGTTTTCCTAAGGCATAGGAGTTCTTAACATATCCATGCCCTAAAAAAAGGACACATTACATAAAATTCTCATAAGTTTTCCTAAGGCAGAGTTCTTAACATATCCATGCCCTACATCTAAGTGTGTGTGGAGAGAGAGACTTTAAATCAGAAAAAATATTTGTAGAGTAAACTTTTAAAATCGCGTCTTTGAGGTTTGGACATTTTTTTAAGATCCGTCCAAAAAGTTTTCTTTTCTTAGATCCATCTATTTTTGTAACACGATTAAAAACTAACATTAAATGATAGGTATTTTGAATGAAAAGTGCCCAAACCTAAAGGACAATTTTGATAGTTTATTCTTTTTAATGTTTTTTTTCTAGTTTTTATTAACATTTCTTATACTTTATACTTAAATTTTATGTTTTGTAAATATTTTAGAATTCCTTTTAACTATTACAAATAATTCTATTTAATTTATGGATATTTTTAAAGTTAAATGATAACTTTCTTTTTATAGTTTACATTTAATTAACATTTTCTTATAACTCTTTTAATAGCCATTGTTTAATATAAATGTTTTATTTATTAATTTGTTTAAAATATTTTATTTCTTCAAACTATAGTTTTTGTTACTAACAAAGTAACATTGTTTTCCATACTCATATTCGTAAAAAAAACCTTTTCTAAAATACCATTCCTATACAAGAATGTAAAACTTAACAACTAAACAAATAAAATCTTGTTAGTCTGGCTGTGTTAATATTATGCGTTTGCCTTTCACAAAGGATTATAACTTGCAGGGTATTACTCAAGATAATAAAAAATTTAAGCATATAAAAATATTTGAAGGGCATGATAAGTCGAATTCTAAAAACATTATTTGCATAAAAAACAATGGCAATGTTAAAGATTATAAAAATGTATATTACATAATTCTTGTTGAAATTATTGAAAAATGTTGAAACGTAATAGATAAATTAAGTGTCTAACTCTAAAAAAAAGTTATCATTTAACTTTGAAAATAATATAACTAGACATATATTAAATAGTTAAATAAATAATTAGTTTAGAAAAAATCTAAAATATTATTTACAGAGCATAAAATTTAAGCATGAAGTATAACAAAAATGATAACAAAAAATTTGAAATTTTTTAAAAGAGTGAACTGTATTGTTCCTAAGATTTGGACACTCACCAGATTCATCCAAAATACCCATTATTTAATGTTAACTTTTAACAGTGTTAGAGAAAAAATATTTTGGATGGATCTGGTAAAAGCGATCAAATCTCGGGGACATTTGGCAGTTTACTCTATTTTGTAAGAAGAGAAAAATAAATTCAAGGCAAATTGGATTTAAATAATCCCAACTTTCTCAATTTGGCCGATAATAATCCCAACTCAGTTATTTGCCGATAATAATCCGAACTGGTCAATTTTTCTTGTAAAATAGTCCCCCGTTAAAATAGCTTAACGGAGTTAAGTTTTTTTCCGAATTACAAACCGATGTTTTAGGGCTTTTGATCAGAACGAGGATACGAGTCGATTGATGTAAAACTTACCTCAAAATACTGCCCCAACCCACGAAAACGGTGCTTCAATTCGGTTGTTTAAACTTCTAATTAACAAAAATCAAGCCATTTCGAGCACAATTTCAAGTTAAGTTTTACATCAATCGACTCGTATCCTCGTTCTGATTAAAAGCCCTAAAACATCGGTTTCATCATCATCATCATACTCAGTATATCCCATCAATAGCAAAGCTAAGGTAGGGTCCGAGGAGGGTAAGATGTAGACAGCCTTACCTCTACCCCGTAGGAATAGAGAGGCTGCTTCGAGTGAGACCCCCGGCTCGATAGTAATTTTGCATCAAACATTGGACTAAGGCACCTAACACTCAGTAATTGGGACAAAAGTCGATTAGTGCATGTACCACATTGTCTTTCGGCTATCAACGCCACCACATGATGCATGATTAACCGTTCTTAGCTTTTTAATGTTATTTTCATGAAATTAGTCCCTAAAACATTGGTTTGTAATTCGGAAAAAAACTTAACTCCGTTAAGCTATTTTAACGGCGGATTATTTTATAAAAAATGGTCGAGTTTGGATTATATCGACTAATAACTGACTTGGATTATTATCGACCAAGTTAAAAAAGTGAATTATTTATTTCCAATTTGCTTAAATTTAAACCAACATAAGTCGGTCTAATATTTATATTTAATTTTATTGTAAAGTTAACTGAGTAAATTTACATAATGATTAATATGTTGTATTCTCCTAATGAGCTAACTAAATTAATTTAATACTTAGTTTAGAATTACTCTTTAATGAGTAAATTTACATAATGATTAATATGTTGTATTCTTCTTAATGAATTAATAAAATTAATTTAATAACTCAGTTCAGAATATACTCTTTTAATAAAAATCTATCTACGATGGAAGATAAATCTCTAACATATATAGGATAAAGACATGAGCAAGCCACTTACAAAGGCCTTTGCATAGCTCAGATCCATGCATTTAGACGCTAATTCTTTTTCTAGCAAAGTCCCACCAAGGTACCTTATCGGGAAATTCAATTCTTACACCGAACCAATGGGCACGATGAATACATTGATTAATTGGGTCCAATCATCACTAGAGGCCGACTATAATACATTGTTCGAAATTTATTCGTTATGTTAAAACCACATTATTGTCAATCTTAACCTTAGCAATTCCGCAAGCAAACGTAGACGAATGCTTGCAAGACCAGCAAAGCCTTATTTTTCATGGTTTCGTTAGCTTAAGTGAGTTTCCTATTTGTGATTTCACTGTAATGGGAAACTCAAAAAAATGGGGAAACCGTGAAACCATACATTTAACATGTTAAATATATCATAAAAAAATCCAGTTCAACATGTATAAAAAAATTCAAATGCTACAAAAAAAAAATGCTTAAAATAAAACTACAAAAAGTAAAAAAAAATCTTTTTTTACATACACATCTTTATATGCAAAATCTTTGCATTTTTCGAAAAAAAATAGTCATTTACATGTTATATTAAGTTTTTTATGATATATCTAATATGTTAGACGTATGATTTCTTGATTTTTTAAAAGCTATATATAACGCAACATAATGTTAATAGTTTTTTCTTATTTTTAAAACTTGGCTTATAAATAATTACTTATCACCAACATCTAGGTATATAAAATACACTTGTTAAAAACGACTTAAAAAAGATATAATATATGTTTTTGTCTTGTTACTTACAATTGGAAGTAGAAAATAAAGCTTATCACAATCATAAGTCTGAAAGTGCCAAGGGTAACTTGAACATGTAATTATCCAGCTTATAAACCCAATCATCACTCTTCTTCTCTCTACATATCCACTCCCTTCATCAATTCCCACATGTAGCAGACACCCCCTCACTCGGTTCAACCCAGGTAGCTTTCTCTCTTTAATTTCTTCATTTTTCATTAAACTCCTGTTGTTTAAAGTGTCGGTGGGTCTAATTTTGTCAAGCAATTAAGGTTTATACAAGGTTAGTGATTGCTAATCAAATGGTTATTTGTTGTAGATCTTTTCATGTGATTTTGATTGTTTAACACCTGCTGCAGATCTGGGAATTTCTTGATTTTACTGCATTGTTGTTGTAGTTTCACTAATGGTTGATGGTTTTGATTTGATATTAGATCTTGTTTCAAAGTCTTGATCTTAATGAAATCAGTAGTAGATGAGTTAATCTTTGATTAGAAGTTTGATTTGGGTTTGAGATTAAAATAATTGTGAAAATAGAACGTAGAAAATGATGTGTCTGAAGTTAAAGCAAAGACTAGAAGGTTAAAGACAGTACCACTAGTTATATAGTGCCTGCCTACCTGGCATACAACTAAGCAAGTAAAGTAGCATATGGATTTATAAAGTAACATGTTGCATTCTTTTGTTTACCTATCTAAATCCCTTTTTATTTGTCTATTTAGTGTTTTTATCATGTGGGTCCCATGTTATTCTGACAACGCGAAACATGACATGAAAATCGAGGTTTTGGGTTGTCATTTTTAACTTTTTTAATAAACGGGTTGTGTTTGGGTTGACATGTTTAATTTAACAGTCGACTCACCAACCCGTTTATGATCTTTTTAATCCATTTGTTACATTCAGTTTATAACCCGCTAAGTGCCAACACATTTGACTTGTTTAGATAAATGGGTTGTGCGAGTCGTGTTCAGGTTGCATGATTTTAAGTGTGTATGATTTAGGGTTTATGTTTTTGACGCAAATAAATGCACGGGCCGTGTTCGGGTTCATTAGTTGAACCCGTCAACCCATAAACCCCACACTACAAACACGGACACCACTACTTACATGTGACACAAAACAAATGAAAAATGCGATACTTTCTCGTTTTCTTTTCCTTATAATTTCGGCTTTCAGATTGTTGTACTTTTGTGTTTATCTATTAATTTACCAAGTGCAACACCGATAATCTTGGTAGAAGTTTTTCTTTCGTGTTATACGGTTAAATATTATTTTCTTTTACTGGTTTGTGGAAGAAGAATATTCATAGTAATAAAGCTAATTAAGATGCTAATAGTGACTTCCTTGACCAGTTATTCATCTTTTGCATTGTTTGGCAAAATGTCATGATCTCATTAGGTACACCTATTTTTAATAGTATTAGCTATTAAGATGTAACAATCTTATTGCACAGAGTGACAGAGAGTAAGAAATGAGAATCTTTTTAGTTACAAATAAGCCAAGTGTTTATTATTTCCAAACAGAAGCTGATATTCTCCAAGTAGGAATGCAACTTCTCCTAATTATTGAATTTAAATTAATAAATAAATAAATAAAACGAGTTCCAGCTTATATTCAGCTGGATTCACTTCTTTTTCAAAAAAATTCTCATGTGATGACACGCGTTGTAAAAAATTTCCGCTGTATCACGTCAGGCTCGGCTCTAAGTCTTCTTCTTTACTACGGCCACCAGATATGGTGTTATTTTTGGATACAAAGCTTCATTTAATTTGTGCAAAATATAGTTATTATGAAGGCTAAAATGAAATTTCTAATATTTGTGAATACCTTCTTTTATTTCTTGTTTGCGGTTATTGATCCACCGCATAGTTGTTAATGGCGAATAGCGACAAATAGCGACTAGGTACCTATATGCTACATAGTGAATAGCGACAAATAGGGTGTGCTATTTTATAAATAGCGATACACTAGGAAAAAAATATATGTATATTATATCAAAATACCCTGGTATATATGCTATTTTACTATATATTTAACGAAAACCTAAAATCCAACTATTTCATAGCTATATTTAATCGCTATTTATATTAAAAAAAATGAAATCTCGCTATGTATGGCTACATACCTTGTAGAGACCATCGACCTATACACTACATTATTCGCTATAGCGACCATAGCGACTGCTGTTGCCAACTTTGATCCACAGAGATTACGCATTAGTGGGTCAGGCAGGTCGGGTAACAAGTCAAAATAGTTGAATTTTGTTACATGTTGAAACGGGTCGGGTTGAAATTGCCACGTCTACTCATACATTGTTCACTGACCTTGTCTTTAAATTCGATGCATGCATGCCTATTTTTGGCATATACTCATCGGTCAAACTCAAACCACCATCATCTTATCTTTTTTAGGTGGAATTAAATTGCTTTTTTGACCTACAATGTACCAACTAATTACATAAATACACATCTTTCTTATTCCTTACACACTTTAAAGGGAATACATAATAAATTGTGTTCTTGTTTCAAGCTTCTAATAGTTATTCAATAGCCAGAATTTACCACCATGAAGGCACTTATTCTTGTTGGAGGGTTTGGAACTCGATTGAGACCGTTGACTCTCAGCTTCCCAAAACCGCTTGTTGACTTTGCAAACAAACCAATGATCCTGCACCAGGTGTGTAACCTTGACTCTTATTTCTTGAATATTAGCTCATGATTATGTTGCAGTTTAGGTTTATTTATCTATTGTTTTGTGTCAGATTGAAGCTCTGAAGGATATAGGAGTCACTGAGGTGGTTCTGGCTATTAATTATCAACCAGAGGTAAATTTGATGTTTTATTCATGGGCTAATTGCGTAAATGGCTACCGAATTTCGTCTAAAAAAAGAAAGAGTAAAATGCAATTTACGCCCCGACATTTGGCCAGTTTTGCGCACTTTCGTCCAAGGGTTTGTCTTTCCACATCTGGGTCCAAAAGGTTGATATCTTTCCATTTTCATCCGCCTTGTTAACTCCATCCATTTTTCTCCACTAAATCAGGGGTATTTTTGTCTTTTTTCTCCGTGTATTTTGAGTATTTGTACATAAATGCGTACAAAACAAAAAACCGAATTGCTCTTTAAGTTAACAAAAAAGACGGAAATACCCCTGACTTAATGGAGAAAAATGGATGGAGTTAACGAGCCGGATGAAAATGGCAAGCTTACAAACCTTTTGGATCCAGATGCGGAAAAACAAACCTTTGGACGAAAGTCGCAAAAGTAACCAAACCTAAGGGACGAAATGACATTTTTCTCAAAAAAAAAGGTTCTTATAATTTTTGTGCAATTTGTCCCATTATCATGCTATATGATTGATATGTTTTGGATGTAGTGTTGATAATTTTTTTGCATATGCAGGTGATGCTTAATTTCTTAAAGGATTTTGAAAGTAAGCTTGGGATAAAGATCACGTGTTCACAAGAGACCGAGCCGCTTGGAACCGCAGGGCCCCTAGCTCTGGCTAGAGACAAGCTAGCCGACGAATCTGGTGAACCGTTTTTTGTTCTCAACAGTGACGTCATCAGTGAATATCCCCTCAAAGAGATGATTGCGTTCCACAAGTCCCATGGTGGTGAAGCTTCATTAATGGTGACCAAGGTAATATTCACTTAAATAAATTCCTTTGGTGGCACGATTTGCGGGCTAGGTAATGGGTCAAAACAGGCCATTTTTGCAGCTGGGTTGGGTTGGGTTGATTTGACTTGATCCATTAATTGGTACATTTTTGTCGCTATACTAGTTAGGCCTGTAAACGAACCGAACGTTCATGAACTGTTCGTGAGCTTGTTTGTCGGGAAGTTTGTTTATGTTCGTTTATTTAATAAACGAACGAACATGAACACTATTTTTTGTTCATTTAATTAAATGAACAAATATGAACACACGTTTATTCGTTCATTTATGTTCGGTAAACATCCATTTATGTTTGTTTATTTACATTTGTTTATGTTTGTTCGTTTATATTCGTTTCAATTTAAATACATAAGTAGTTATATGTATAAAAATATTAAATATAAAATGAACTTTCTAGTTACTTATATGAATATAATTTATTGGTAATTGTACTTTTTAGTAATAAAAATGGGTTTTCCAATAGAATTAATCGTGATTAATCACTAATTTATATAAAAAAATATTACTTTATGTTTAGTCAACTATGTTCATTTATGTTTGTTCAATTATGTTCATATGTGTTGTTTATGTTTGATAAATTATGTTCGAATAAGTTTGTTTGTTTATGTTCATTTACCATCGTGAACTGTTCGTTTAAGTTTTAAACGAACGAACATAAATGAACACGAACATGCCCATTTTCTTAATAATGAACACGAACAAAAAAATGTGTTCTATTACGTGTTCGTGTTCGTTCGGTTCTATTAAAGGCCATATAATAGTTGTAAATTTTTTATTTTTATTTTTGTAGGTTGATGAGCCTTCAAAATATGGTGTGGTTGTAATGGAGGAATCAACTGGGAAAGTTGAAAGATTCGTTGAAAAACCAAAAATATTTGTGGGTAACAAGATTAATGCCGGGATTTATCTTTTAAACCCGGCTGTTCTCGATCGAATTGAGCTCAAGCCCACGTCAATCGAAAAAGAAATATTCCCAAAAATTGCATCCGCAAAGCAGTTATTTGCAATGGTTTTACCCGGGTTTTGGATGGACATCGGTCAGCCAAAAGATTACATCACCGGATTAAGACTATACCTCGACTCGTTAAGAAAGAAAACACCATCCAAACTGACTAGTGGAGCCCACATCTTAGGTAACGTTTTGGTTGACGAGGGTGCCAAGATCGGTGAAGGGTGCCTAATTGGGCCCGATGTTGCAATCGGGCCAGGATGTGTTATTGAGTCGGGTGTCAGACTCTCCAGGTGCACCATAATGCGCGGGTCCGAATTAAGAAACACGCTTGTATCTCGAGTAGTATTATAGGGTGGCACTCGACTGTCGGCCAGTGGGCCCGTGTTGAAAACATGACTATTTTGGGAGAAGATGTTCATGTTTGTGATGAGATCTACAGCAATGGTGGTGTGGTGCTGCCACATAAGGAGATCAAGGCTAGTATCTTGAAGCCAGAGATAGTTATGTGAAAGATCATTTTGTGTTCATGCTATAAGATAGTTGTGATGATGTGTTTTTTTTTCTTTCAAGTGTGGTTTGCTTTAATCTTCAACAAGTGTATGTTCTCTTGCAATTTGTAATTTTGTGTTGTAAATAGAATAATAATCTGTTCATATGGATATTATTTGTAATTTTGTTTGAAGTGTAATATTTGTAAGTTCTGGTGTTGGGAACTCATGAATAACCTGTAAATACGAAATGAATTCATACCAAGTAAAACGGGTTTGGGACATAAATTGGTTGATAGAACGTTTACCGAACAAGATTTCTTGTTCGTGTTCCTTTATTAAGGAAATGAATATGTTAATGAACATTTATTGAACGTAGACAAACGTAAACGAACACAAACAAATGTTTGTGAACATAAATTAATACAAAAGACGATTATACATTCGTTAAAAAATACAATTTAAATACTAAAAATAAATAAGTACTTAAACATAATTAACACAAAAAATTAGAAGTTTGTCAAACTTTAAAACAAACTCAAAATTGAAATGATCAAGGGAGGTTGACAGAGGTGTATAGCATGACTATGGTTTCAAATTTTAGAAATTAAAGTCACTAAAATAAAAATATGACATAAAAAAATCTTTTAAATGAATGAACACAGGTGAACCTAAATAAGCGAACATAAATGAACATGTTATCAAACGTTCATGAACATAGACGAATGAACGCAACCTCTGTTAATGTTTGTTTGTTTAACTTATTGGAAGAAAATTAATTGTTTGTGTTTGTTCATTTATTGAACAAAAAACATAAACAAACTTCCCGCAGAATGATTCACGAACGATTCACTGAATGTTCGGTTTGTTTACAGCCCTAGTTGTTGACACTCATTAATGGACTAAATTGGCAATAATCACGAGTTTGGTAGTAACCAGGCCCTTCTCCGAAAATGTTAAAAAAAATATGGGCCCTCGGCGAGATATAAAAATCGGGCCATACCCACCTATAATATAAACTTATCAATCATATTTATAAAAAGTAAAACCCATAATACGACGATAATTGTTACAAAATATTTTAATTTAGTTAGATAGTTTGAAATTTTGGACATTTTAAAACTCACCGTGTCATTTTACAATTAAATATTTAGTTTGGAATTTAAATTTTAAGGCTTTTAAAATGCTTGTAACTCAAAAATTAAAATAGACTAAAAGAACTAAAAGTAAATATAGGAGTTTTTTTAATATATGTATTCACCCAATAGCATTTTATAATATTTATTTATTAGCAATATATTGCTAATATTTTGCACAGAAAAGAACAAATGAAAATGCTGGAAGAAAAATGTTAAAAACTTTGTCTGAGCCTGGGTTCGAACCGGGGAAGGTGCCATAAATCAATGTTGCTCTGGTTTCTGGTCTTTTCCACATAGGTGGTTTCGGCTGATAATAGATATACGGTCTTTTCTTTTGCCCTTGTAGGATTGGAGTCGACTTGGTTTCAAAAATTTCGAACACTTTCACATCTTTCGGTCCGAACAAAACATATTTTCCTGTCTCGGTTATTTGAGAACCGAGATGAGATTCTTTTTGACACCTGGTACATGATAAACATTATCAAGTGTTAAACCGTGACCTCCATCTTTCTTTGGGAATAGAACATCACCTATGCTTGATATTGAATGTCGAGAGTTATCAGCTAATACAACTACTCGACTCCCGTTATACTTCTTTGGGTTGGATAGTCTATGTTTGTCCCCGGTCAAGTGGTTCGAACACCCAGAATCAACAATCCAATCATCTAGGTTGTTCGTTTTTTTATTCCACTAAACCGTAAGAGCTTGTACTTCCTCAACTTGAGTAACAAAAGCTTCCGCATCCCAGCCCGTTTCTACCTCAGTTTCAACACTGTTTCATTCGTCTTCTTGTTTAACCCGACAATCTTTGGCCATATGTCCTTTCATACCGCACCTATGACATTTAAAAGGAAAGTGTTTTCCATGTTTATTCTATTTCTTTTCAACCGGCTTCTCGTCCCTGTCAGTATTCTTTTTCTTTTCCCAGTTTCCTCGTTTTCCCTTATCATTGTACCGGTTTCCTTTTCCCTATCAAGATTTCTCCTTTGACTTCTCGGCATACAAAGCTTCTGTATCGCCTTTAATTACTACACCAGCTGGTTGTTTGGCTAAGGCCTCCTGGCCGGCCAAAAGGTTCTCAAACTGAGTTAAATTTGGTTGAGTAGGCCAGCCCTGAATCGCGGTAACAAAGGTTCTGTACTCCAGTTTAAGTCCGTGAATTATGATACGTTTCATTCGGGTTTTACTAATCCGAGATTGAGGATCTAGTTCTCTGATTTCCCGACACAAATTCTTGATACGACGAAAGTATTGTGGGATAGGTAATTCACCTTGAGAGGTTGTCATTAATTCACCTTCTAGTAGTTGCAAACGAGCATCATTCTTCTTCCAGAACATGGCTGCAAGAGTATCCCACGCCTGCTTTAGAAGACTATGTCTTGAACATTATCAAGGAGTTCTTCTTCGACTATGGTTTTGATGATGAACATGCACGACCTGCCTTTACTGCCACTTGCATATCGCGCCATTGATATCATTAGTAGGGTTGTCTTGTTTCGTTGCCATAAATCTTGTCCCTGCAGTACGACTTGATGCAGGTGCTCCAGGTCTTGTAGTTCTACTGATTCAACTTCTTGATCCCTCCAACAACTTGTAGTTCTGCCATTGTTTTCTCGGTTTCGTTCTTGGATTTCTTTCAATACGGTTTCCAGCAGCTTCCTGGATCGGTTTCAGCCTTCCCTTCGATCACCTACTGCTTCTTGGTCCCACCATTCGTATATTGCTCTGATACCACTTGTGAACTTGGTATGGTAAATAAGAGAATAGCGCACAAAAGAAATTACGAACTATATTATGTGAACGAATAAATTACAAGACTCGTAACACTATATATATACTAACATAACTTGACGACTACGTAACAGTAAACCTATTCTAATTCAAATAAGAAAATAGGAAAACACAATTTAGTTCTAAACGTAATACTTAATTCTAAGTTATTCTTAAATTGTCACTTTCAGTCCCTATACTTTTAGATCTCCTCCTCAACCTCCCCTTGAGATCTCCAAACCTCCTTTGGTTCATTCATTCTTAGCCGTCTACATAAATCAAGGTGGTATTGCACAGATTTTCACATAAATATATTTTGATTGAATGTTTAAACTGTTTGAGTATTTATAGTGTAAAATAAAAGTTTAAAAATTAATTGGTACATTTTAAAAATAGTCATTAAAAATAAAATTAATATGAGAATTAAGATTAATAAATTTTAATATGAAAAAGTTAAATGAAATTTATTTTTTGGGTTGTTTGTGCCAACCTAACAAATACATAAGTCATGTGACACCAATTTCATGTTTGTGTCATGTTCGGGTCGCACAAAACCTTTGTGTTTATTGTGTTTATATTAACCTGTTTTAACCTCTTTATATTATTTTATTATTTTAAAAATGTTTATGTATTAACTTAATTTTTGGTTATTTTTATGCCCAGATTTAACAGTTTAAAAAAGAAGTTGACATATTATAAATATAATTGTTTTATATTATTATTTTTTTATGTAGTTTTAGAATTATAAAGTATTAATAAACAAAAAGTTAAATTAAATCTTATTTAGATTAAATGGATCATGTTTGTGTTAACCGATATGGTTTTCATGTTTGACCCTCCAACCCATGAACACGAGTTCTAACATCTCTTTTGGTCAGGCGGAAGGTGCTCCTGAAGGTTTCCCTTTTCAAGTAAACGATAACCCCGGGCAGCAAACAGTCTCTCTAACAAGAGAATACCAAGGCGAAAAATTCCATATCGACGTTGAACCATCGGGCCTGATAACAGGTGGCGATAAAGACAATCAATCAAGTCTCCCAATGATTGTCAAAGTTTCCAAAACCTGTGTACCCTCTTTGGAGTTTGGTATCAGTGCTTATACCAAAGAGATCGTCATCGACAGCTTAACGGTTAATGATCCAGATATTACCGAAGATCAGACTCCTTATTAAGGACCTAGATTTGAGTAAGTATGATCTTTACAAACTTTATAACACGAATCGACTCGTTCATTTTTATATATACTAACTAAATGTATGTATGTATGTATGTATGTATGTATGTATGTATGTATGTATGTATGTATGTATGTATGCATGTATGTATATGCAGTGAACTGGATGAGAATATGCAAAAGGGATTCCACAAGTTTTTGGAGACAAGGGGATAAAAGCTGATGCAACAAAGTTTTTGCATGAATACATGGTGAACAAAGAGCATAGAGAGTATACTATCTGGCTTAAGAACCTTAAGAAGTTTGTTGAGGAATAAGGGTTATGAAGCAGTATTGATTTTGGATGGTGCTTATGGACAAAACATTATTATTATCGTTATATTCTACATTTGTTAGTTCCCAGGAACCCAGTGGGTTTGGAACAAATAGGAAAAAAATAGTGAGAACTTCACAGAATTTAGAAAAAAAATTAGTGAGAATTAAAAAGAATTTACTAAAAAGAACCCATTATAATAAAATCATGATCCGCCACTGTCTTGTATATAGTCATATAAGGTCGTGAAAAGCCATAAATGTAGACGAGACACAAGAACTTTGAACAATTTTCTGCTTATCTATTCGATACTTCATTCATAAACCAAAGCCTTTTATTTATAGGCGTACAAAAACAAACTGACGTAAATATATTACAAATATTATGCATAAAAAAACAAATGAACTGCTGGAAGAAACCACTAAAAAAATTTGTCTGAGCCCGGGTTCGAACCGGGGACCTCTAGTGTGTGAGACTAGCGTGATAACCGACTACACCACCCAGACATGCTTGTTTTGGTTTTTAATCATGTGTATATAATACTAAAAACAGTCGATTAGTTAACCTTTATCACGTTATAGTATCATTAAAGTTCTTTGTTTACATATATATATATATATATAATAAATTAAAATATACATCACATTACTTAATACCTGTATGTTTCATTTTAATTAATTATGAACTGCTGGAGTAAAGATGTTATCTTTGTAACTAATGTTATATTTGTTGTGATGATATATATTCCCTCTTTTATTATGAATAAATGTTGATGTTTTTATTTTAAATTATTACACGATAAATGTTTATTTCTAAAACTATTCGTCAAGTTTTGATAAGCTTTTAGGGCTTAGACTTGAGAGTCTGTCAGGCATATACACTTAAACCTTTAGTTATAGTCAGATAAAATAAAGATGAAGAGATTTAAAAGGAGACCCTAGATAGTATGGAGAATAGCACTTACTTCTAAATCCATCCCATGAAAGTACATATGAAAAGTATTAGAGAAGAGTTCGGCTTAAAGATTGTTACAGGCCAAGAGGTAATCACCACATATCGATAAAAACAAGGAAGAGATTGACATATCCGCCCTAAGGGGCACACAACTCACAGCTTGCTAGTTAGTATGACTTTAAGACCTCTTTTATCAAGTTTCTATGTTCATTGAATTGGCACAAGAACACATATCTCCACCTGATCTAGACTGGTGCTCTTGATCATAGTTGTAACATTTGACGCCATATATGGGACGTGCAATAAGAAGCTAGTCCATATCCCTTTGTTTGAACGTCGACTTGTATCATCATTCATCACTAACAACTAGATTAAGAATCACTTAAACATTTCATCGACATATTTGCTAGCACGGTATTTTGACATGTAAGGTTCACACGCATTCTACCTCTTCTGTAGCATGTTAAGAATGTTGTGATCATCTCCTTCAGATGCTAGCGAAGATTTTTTTACGATGTGTGCTTGTGAGACATACCAAAGAGTTTTGCATGGTGTAGATCACCTATGACATGCAATTGTTGGCAAATAGTAACGTGTGTGGTCATAGTCAATAGCGTGCCATGTGACACTGTGACGTATTGCCTCATAGGGAGCCCAAAGGTGTGCATCTATGGTGCCAACTAAAGCTGTAACATTTATAACCGACCATAACATCCATAACGTATTGCCATATCCAAACCGACATCACCCAAATTGCCATTATCAATCAATCAAAGCATTCACATGGTCTTCTTCACTCAAACTACCAAAACCTAAATATAGACAAATTTTGATAAAATAGCTTCAAAAATAAATATTGAATTATTGATCATTGTCTTGGCCATGAACCATCTCCTCAACATTCTTCTGCTCAAACTTAATCTTTGTGGACATCAAGAACTTATTTTTCTTCTCAGCCGGTTTAAGAATTTGAAATGAACACAATAAATTCTCATCAACACTCATCATTGCACCTGCGTTGTCGAACTCACCAAATAATTCGGGGCAGAAAATATGGTCACAAGCTGTCTGTCCGCAAAGAATTCATAACCATCCTCCACAACCTGCAGCATAACAAACGTATAAGAAACCAAATATTGCCCGTCTTGACCCATTACCCAACTCACCAGACCCGCCCATTTTCACCTTTAGACAAAGAAAACAAAAGGAATAAAGATAAAAGAGTAAAATGACATTTTCGTCTTTGAGGTTTGGCCACTTTCATAACTTTCGTCCAAAGTTTTGTTTTTCCGGATCCAAAAGGTTTGAAATCTTGCCATTTCCATCCGACTCGTTAACTCCATCCATTTTTCTCTGTTAAATGAGGGTATTTCCGTCTTTTTAGGTATTTTATAAATAAAAAAAACACTATTAAGAAATGAAGATACACCTCTGTTGACTTTCTAGTATTGACTTTTCTTATAAACATTAACAAATAGGTAAAATGACGAAAATACCCTTGACTTAACGTTAAAAAATGGATGAAGTTAACGAGTTGGATGAAAATGGCAAGATTTTAAACATTTTGGATCCGGATGCGGAAAAGCAAACCTTTGGATAAAGTTGCAAAAGTGGTCAAACCTCCAGACGAAAATGAAATTTTACTCGAGATAAAAGTAAAAAGATAAGTTATAACCTGGTGGGCCCGACAAACAAGATCAAGATCATGATTTGTTAAAAACTCGGATACTTTATCAGGCCCGAAAAGTATACGAAACTCCTCGATCATTCATCCCCCATCCTTTAGCATCTTTGCAAGGATCTGACCACAACAAATCACAAAGCAAACCCGTATCGGGAGTTGCAGTGGATCGTGGCAAGTTTCTAATTTGATCCAAATTCGAAAGATCGGGGGACAATCCCCCGTGCATGCACAATATCTTGTCATCAATAAGTGCAGCAACGGGTAGACAGTTAAAGCAGTCGGTAAACGCTTTCCATAGCTTCACATTGAATCGCCGTTGGCATTCATCGTAAAATCCATAGATTCTATTTATGGAAGCGCATTCATGATTTCCTCTTAGAAGAAAAAAGTTTTCCGGGTACCTAATTTTGTAAGCAAGAAGAAGACATATTGTTTCTAAACTTTGCTTGCCTCGGTCCACATAATCGCCCAGAAAAAGATAGTTGGCTTGTGGAGGAAACCCGCCGTATTCAAATAGTCTTAAGAGGTCACTGTATTGTCCATGAATGTCACCTAAAACAAAAACAGATAATTATTGTTAGAAAAAGAATGTTGTCATAATCATAACAATCTTGATCTTTGGACTAAAACAACTTAGGATGTTATATGCATTAAAGATATAATTTGGGTGCCTTTCAATAAGGTCCCCCTTTAGAATTTAGATATACTTTTTAATTTGACCCATTTGAGATAAAAACACAACTCAAAACGACCCATTAATAATAAGTAAATGCATTGAAATTGCTATCTTTATCTTAAAACAATCAAAGCCATAAAAAAAGAAAACAAAAGAAACAAACTTGAGCCATAGTGTAACGTATGATTATAAAAATATATGAAAGTATAAAACTATATATATTTTGGATCCATAGTGCAACTGGTGACTGATAGGCCTAAGAACTTGTCATTCATCTAATATTATTAGTAAACAAGTAGTCGAGCAAAGTCGTATTAATGTGAGGGCGATCATAAAACCATCAAGTAGATAGAGTTTATTACAACTTTAAAAATTCATTGTATAATTAACATATGTTCCTATAGGAACCATACAACAAACCATCAAACTCATCACTTCCTGATGGCACGGACTATTAATAGCGAATAGCGGACAATAGCGACAAGCTACCTATACGCTACGTAATGAGAGCGATGAAATAGCAGGCGCTATTTTATGTTTAGCGACACACTAAAATAATTTTTTTTGAAATATTTTATATGTATATTACATCCAAATACGCTGTTTTATATGTATATTTAGCAAAAAAAAACCTAAACTCCCGCTATTTACCTGCTATGGAGACGCCATAATCAGATAGCGACACATGAGTGGTTTGTTATGCTATTCTCTATAGCGCCCACTATGAGTGCTATTTACAACTATCAACACGGAGCACAATGTTTGTTACAAAGTAAGCCTTAATAGGTTAGCTTGATTAATATTGTTGTCCATTTACAGCAAAAAGTCTTTTTGTCTTTAGTATGATCGGTTTTGCAATTCAAAAGGGTTAGCTTCCATGAAACAAACAGTCAAAGTATGACTAGAGACCAATCATTCAATCCTTAGATTAACATAATCCATCACATTCAACAAGTGTACACATAAATCTAATTTCCTAAAAATCAAACCGTTCATAATCTTTAAAATCAAAGAAAACCCTAAAATCACCACTAAACAATCAAGTCCCCTTCATCATTGAAAAAAGATCCCCATTTGGGGAAAACTTCACAATTTAACAAACAATCAAGTCAAACATAGTCAAAGCATCAGAAATACCCAAATCCCACAAAATAAAAACACAATATATATATATATAAAATTATATGAAACAGATTCTAAACATAGCACAAATCTTATAGGGGCTTCAAGTTCAAGGAGATTAGGCTGATTGATAAAGATATCACGAGAGACAACACAAAGCTGTTTGATTTCAGCCTCTGACACTGAACCAACTTGCCAGGTTAGTTGGATCGAACTTCGATTAACCGTTCGATTATACGGTCGAGGTGTAACATTTGGGTTTTGAAAACCCCCCATTTCACCAATCGAAGTATATTTGATTACGTCGTTCGATTATTTTTATTCGTTTATTTATTGTTAAATAATTGACTAAATAAAGGATAATAAATAAAGTTAAAAAAATTTATGTTAATAAAATATAAGGAAATCAAGTAGATATTAAATCTATAAAATTTAAAACTGTTTTAGCTTAAAATAACCCATAAATAAAAGCGTTTAAAAAATGGGTAAGCCGGGGGTCGAACCCGGGTTCCCTGATCAACACACCCACCACAAACACCACCAAGCTACACACACCAATTGATTTGAAATTGGAAACAAATTGCGTATATACCCACAATGTGAGGAAAACCTGCAACTCCGACCAAAGAACCTCGCCCAATCTTCGACGCGGGTTTCCTGATTTAAAACTTGTCAAGCTCTTCTGTCGCCAGCTCAACGCGGACTACCTATTTTGGGAATCAGTTACGGTCGATTTCAAATCAAACCTCCCAAATTTTCGGCCGAAACCATTCCCTGAACCGTGTACCTCTTTCCTATAAATACCCTCGATCCCACGGTTTACAACCTCGCACCAACCCTTTCTTTTTGCTGTGAACACTCTGCTTGGCATCTTTTCTGTTGGTTCACCGGAAAACGCCACACTTCGACGGAAAAATCAAAAGAACAACCACCATCGTATTGACCCTTTTTCCTATTTGATTTTGTTCTTTATTTAGATTAATTGAAGTGTTTAAGCATACTCGTGTTTAATGGGCGGGTAAATGTCTTGGATGAAAGGATTTTGAACGACGAAGACGATGAGCACTGTGTGGCCAAATATTTTATAATCCAGTTTACAACCGGGTAAGCACCCAGCCCAACTGGTTGGGCCGGGTGCAAACCAAACTACAGTCGCCGGTTCGAAACCCAGCATCCACCGACCTGACCGCTTTAAACCCTTTTTAAATCTATTTTTTCTGTATCGATATATTCAATGTATAAATATAATAAAAATTCAAGTATGGACGGATTAGACACCCAGCCCAGTTGGTTGGGCTGGGTGCGTAACATCACCAAGGTCGCCGGTTCGAATCCCCCGACTCACACCGGTCGGACCATTTAATTCTCTTTTTTAAATTTAATTAAAACTGAATGAACCTAAAATGTGTATAAGAATAATTAAAATCATGTTTCTTTCGGGTTAGACACGTAGCTCAGTTGGAAGAGCTGCGTGCACGCAACCGAGAGGTCACGGATTCGAGCCTCAATACACGCATGCCAATTATCCCTGCGAACCGGTCTGACAGTCAGCCTGTCAGACTGACAATTTTTTTATTATTATTTTATTTTATTTATTTATTTATTTATTTATTCTATAGTTATATTAAAAGAAAAATTATTAAAAATACCTAAAAATACATAAATTGCAAGGGTTTAAAATATTAATAAAAATCACAAAAATAACTTAAAAATCTAAACAAAGGTTTTTAATCAAAAAGTTAGTTTATTTATTTATCGAGTTATCGCGTTGTTATTTTAGGTTAGTACCTTTTTCATCGGTTAAACTCCCAACTCGTGCGCTCTCATCCCAATCAAGAATACGCATCCCACGGTGAGTGAATCTCTATAAATTCCCCGTTTTAATCACGTTTTGGGGTGTATCATGTGTCGTGTCATTTCTTTATTTTATTTAACACTTGTGCTTATATCAGTTCGTGATCAAATGTGTATTGCTTGTAGTGTGGTTTATATGTGGATACATTTTATCATTTCAGTGCACTCATTTCATTAGGCCCATCAGTTCCTCGTGGGATACGGGTTGAGCATCAGGTGCCTCATTAGATCGGCTCCGTTCGATTGAGCCTTGATCTCATATACATCATCATTCGTGTCATATATTCATTCAATGTGGTTTGTGATTGGTTACATATATACATTTGCTCACATGTGATTTATGCACGATTTTATTTAAATAAACATAAAAATCATTATTTAAATGTTTTATCAAGGTTCACTCGCCAACTTTTGTTGACCCAAAATTTCCTCTGTTTTACGCATGATACAGGTGATCAAGTTGAGGAAAGAAACACATAGGATGGCCTAGAAGAATAAACAAGTTATTTCGTTGGAACAAGCATTTAGATTTTTATCTGTGTTTGTATGAAATTTTGTTGGATATTTAAATTTTAAATTTTGAATTTAATAAATATGAAACTTCTTAGTAAATATCATGAGCTTTGATGATAACCCAATCATGCCCCGACTTTTATTCCGCTGCGGGTCGAGGTGTGACAGATTGGTATCAAAGCTTGTGACTATAGGGATATAGGATAGGTTATTAGACCCTTAGAGCCTATATTATAGTTGACTAGATTTTAATTGTTTATGTGTTACATGCAAAATTCATGATGTTTATATGTTTCATGTTTATTTTCACACACAATATGATACAAGCACTCTCACAAGTACATGTTAATATGCAATGCTCATCATAGTTCATATCCTCATAACATATCATATTTATGAAAGCACACACCTCACGATTTCACAATTTCCATGATTTCTTCTCAAAGATTTTTTTTTTGCAATGTTTTCATATTTTTCAAATCACATCAAAGTGAGTTTTCACGACGGGCATGTAGTAACTGGAAAGGTACGAGTACCGGTAGTCGGAACGTCCTGTCTAGGCTTGGCATTCATATAAATCCAAAATAAAGGACCAGTTTGCCTACCTGGGGACTAACGATGAGAGTACGAAGGACCTATTAGGCCAAAGCATGCTATACCAAACGTCGTGTGAACTAACCCTACTTTGAGTTGTCATTGTGTCCACACCTGGACACCCTCCGACCATACATCTCGCAATCATGTTTTACGATTTTCATTCGGGTGGTGCGAGTGTTAACCCGCCGACACCAATGTGAATCCTACCAAGCCCAATAGTCATGGGGGCCCACATGACTACACATGCAATGGTATGGGGGATATTTGGAGGCCCAAACATGAGCAAACCTAAATCCAATGGATGTAGTTAAATTACTTTCAGTTATGTTGTTTTCATTCTTTTTACGACACATGACACCTAGGAAATTCTTGAACTCACAATCTTCCTACATATATTCCTGTAGATGTCTGCTAGGCAATTACGAGGAGGTAGAAGGCCAGGAAAGTCGAGCGAACGCTTGGCCACACAAATTGTCCAACAAATGGCCGCAGTACTCCCTGAAATCGTACTACAAGTGTAACAAGCTCTCGCCGCAAACCCCATTAACCCTCCAAACCAAGAAGGCCAAAACGTCGCCAACCCTCCTCCAAAAACCTCTAAATGCACCTACAAACACTTCAAGTCTTGCAATCCCCCAAAATATGAAGGGACTGAGGGTGTCACCGCTCTCCTCCACTGGTTTGAGGAGATGGAAAACACCTTTCTCAATTGCGACTGTCCCGAGGACTGTAAGGTATGTTACGCGACTGGAAGATTGTTTGGGGTAGCCCTTACCTGGTGGAACACGGAAAAAGGAAGAGAGGTGTAGATGATACCATGGCCTTATCATGGGAGGAATTAAGAGAGATCATGACAAGACGCTTCTGCCCTAGAAGCGAGATCAAGAAACTTGAAGATGAATTCCATTCTCTAAAGCAAAAGGAAGGAGATCACACCTCCTACAACAAGAGGTTTCTTGAGTTGAACCAAATGGTTCCCAATCTGTTCACCCCATTCTACCGCCTAATTGAACACTACATTCGAGGCCTCCCCTCGAAAATCCAAGATTCGGTTTTAAGCACTTCGCCTGCAACACTCGAAGCCGCAATGGAGTTAGCTACGGAACTCACTGAAAATCGCATTCGAAATGGAAAATTTAAAGATGAGAAGAAGAAAACACCCATTGAGACCCCAATTCCAAACCACTCAGGTTCATCCTCGAAGTTTGCTGGTAAGAGGAAGCGAAATGACAATAACTTTGTTGTCACCCAAACCAACCCTCCATCACTGCTGCTCCAATCACGCAAGTCGCCCCTCCAGCCGCACCATTCAAAAGGCCATACACTGGCCCACACCCAAAGTGTAACCGTTGCCAATACCATCACCCTCCTGAAAACCCTTGCCAACATTGCACAAGTTGTGATCATGCGGGTCACACTATCCAAACCTGCCATACCCTTCATCATTAATTTTTAGTTTGATATTATGTTGATTGTAAAAGGCTTGAATTGTTGACATCATTGATTCATGTGTTTATTTAATCATTTAGTTTTATTAGACTTTATTATTAATATATTCATCAGTTTTTTTTCTTCCATAGATTAATTTACTAGTTAAATCAGAAACTATAGAATAACTTACTAGTTAAAATCAGAAACTATAGATTAACTTACTAGTTAAAATAAGAAACTAAGGAAACAAAGTATAACTTTTTTTCAATAACCTAACCTAAACACCATGAGTCTCCTACGAGGGATAATAATCCTCATTTTGTGATGTACTTGTAACCTAATCAAAAACAAAACATAACATAACACAACAAAACATAATCATATAGGTAAACTGGTCGGATTCCTATTCTCTTTTTAGCATAACAAACATATTCATATAGGTAAATTAGTCGGATTCCTATTCTCTTTTTAGCTCAACGACCCATCATGTCGATGTTGCCACGAGCATGTGGCATCTCTCCATTTCTGCCAAAAAGACAACCGCGAGGACCTTAAAGCAACTGACACTAGTGGCTCTTTCCCTTTGTCTCACCAATAAGATAGTTTGTCAATACACATTTCACTCCAAAACCCGTCGAGGAGGCTTGTTGCAATTACTGGTCACTGATGTTGGGGCCATGATGGGTCCCGATGATAACTTTGGAGTTGCAACTGTAGATTTGTGTAGCATCCTTGTAGACGCCATGCACGAGATTCGGGCTTGTTTGTGGGAGGTTGCATCCACATTGGATGGAAAACTTTTTGGATGTCTAATCATATCATCCACGTAAAGTAAATCATCGATTCGCGCAGATGTTGAAGGCTAAACTCTCTAGAACTCTTGAGTAGCTCTCCAAGATCGATTTTCCAACATCCTGAATGTTCAAAGTAGGGGCTCATAATCCACTAAAACTGACTAATTAGTCAAAACTAAATAAAGTTGGTTGTTTTGAAATACCTAGAGTCTAGTTCATGCTTTGGTCTTAATAATTTGATAGTCTACGGTTTGGAACTTTGAACCGGTTGTTTAACATCTAGCATTTGAGATTTTTTTCATTTTAGGAATATAAAGTTATGAATATATATTATATACAGTTCATATCATTTTCTAAAAATTAATACACATTATGCTTTCAAATTTATTTCTTTGCCTAAAACGCTAAGCTGAACCTTCAGACCATAACCGTCAAAACCAACAAGTAGCCAAACCAACCTGAATGATTTGGTTTGTCTTTTTTTCAAAATCAGAACTAGCGTTTCAGCCCGAATTTTTTGTCAAAATCCATTGAACCGGGCCATGAACATCAATAGTCTAAGGTATTAAATTAGGGCACATATATTCACACACCACATCACCTATTTGGACAATTTTTCAAGAAATGCCTAAGTGTGTCGTATCATGTCTGGCGGCTTCCATACGCCTCGTATAGGCCTAGCCTGCCCTGTATAGGCATATGTGGGGCGTGTAGAAGTTTTTTTTAAGTTTTATATCTCTATCATATAGAGCTTCATATGGCCCAACCTCGTGTAGGCCTCTATGTAGAATGGTGTTTTTAACATGTGTATACAAACATGTTTAGTAAAACGATAAATGTGTATACAAACTTGTTTAATAAAGCGATAAATTTGTATAAAAATGTTTGTAAAAAAACTTTTATGCGCCCATATTGGCCAAAATGAGGGGGACTATAACCCCTTTCTATATAGAAGGATTTTTTTTAACATTTGTATGCAAATATGTTTATTAAAACAATAAATATTGTATAAAAAATTTTGTAAAAAAACTTCTATACACCACTAGCCGCCACACTAGAACTAACACCAGTCAGTCTCTAATTTTGAGGCACCCCTATACGCCTCGTATTGGCCAATACCCGGCGACTAAGGGTGAATAGGAATAGATTTAGCCTTAAATTGTCAATAAGTGCATATAGGTTCTTCGAGTTTTCAAACAATGGTTTTAGTACTACCTTGTTTGTTGAATCTTGGTGATGTCTAGTGAGGTTTGAGTTAGACCAGGAAACCGATGTTTGAGGCAATGTAACAAACTTTTGGCTCGATCGGCTAGCAAATCCCTCTTGCAGCCATGGGCCATAAGGTCCTTAATCTTGTCCCACGAGGCTTTTGCTGCTGACCGGTTTGGGTCCACTAGATTCGGTCTCGAGTGAACCCTTTTACTATATATGTAGATCGATGCTTCCACGCAGTTGGCGATCTCTACAGCCACCAGTTCCGATGAAAGATCAAGACAATCCAGCAAGCACTCTGCTGAAAATTGTTCCGATGTTATATGACGATGTATAACATCTCCTAAACAGTCTCTGTCATTCTATAAATCAATTCAACAAATCCAGTAAGCCTTCGATTCATATTCATTGTTATGATGGTGAGAGCTGGCAAAATGTGGCGTGTGTCGTTAAACGGGTCAAAACACGACATGTTTAACACTAGTAAACCTGAACATGGCCGTTTAACTAAACGTGTTGTTTTCTTAAACCTAACTCATCCATGTTTAATACATTGGTTACACGACACAATATGTTTTTTAACATGATTAAAGGGTACTAGTTAAATAACATAAAGGGCACGTTTAAAACGATTAAACATAAGCAGTTAAATAACTTGAATGACACATTGACACAACACGTTTAGCATGATTGTTGACATGATTGCTAAACACTATAAAAAATAAAAGGAAAAAACTAACACGACAAAAAAATTTTCAATATTTATTTATCTTTAGTTACTTGTAAAACTATGACGTTTTGATAAAATGATACATAAACATATCGTGTCAACCTATTAACCTATTTTAAAAAAAAACATAAGTTAAACATGTTATGTGTGTCATAAACAGGATAAGCAGGATGAACTTAGTTAGACACGTTTTTAATTGTGTCTTTAACATGTCGACCTGCTTATGACCCGAACCTTTGGAAGGGATTCAAAGTGTGATTCATGAACTTCCATTTCTTCTAAAGCAACACTGTTGATTGCCATGGCTGCTTTCAAAATCTGATTAGCACATTCCCTTTTGTGAGTTAACTGTTTTCTGGTGTCTTCTTGGAGGGCACCGGTGGGGACGTGTGGCACCGGCAGCCACCACTTTTCTTAGTGGCGTTGAAGCGATTTACAGATAGAGCCTGAACCGTCGGCGTCTGGAGCTACTATCCCCTGATCAACGTACCAGAACTCCGTGTTGATGAAACTATCTAATATTTCCTGTAAAAAGATGATCAAAATGTTGATTCTATCTTTTTCTTAGATTAAGTGTAACCGGTTAACGCCTGGTGATGTGGTCGTTAAAGGGGTGTTAAACACTGATCCTATGGCCGTTAAAAGGGGCGTGAAAGCCCCCTCTATGAGCAGCCTAACAGGAGTCAGAGAAGGGATGATGGTGGGCCTCATGCACTTCAACCAATAAGATGTTTTGTTTGTTTTTTATTTTTAACTTATTAGATTTATATATTATTTTTATAGGTTAGTGGGTAGTGAAAAACTTGTGAAATCATTACACACTAAATGTGAAAAAAAAGTTAGTGAGAGTTCATAGCTACGTGGCAGTGATGTGATACACTTTATGACAAGAATAATTAAAAAAAGAAACCAATACACACATAGCCTTAGCAACAAAATTGAACACTAACCAAAAGCATGTTGTCTAGTTTCCTTAGAGCTGGGAGGTTGATAAAAACGTCGGATCTTGGTCTGCGAGTCATGATCTCGAGCTTACTTCCATCAGGGAACGTTTGCGATGATGGTATCAATTCGACGATGTGATCTCCAACGCAAAGAAGACAATCCATCTCCCTTTGCCACATTTGTTTCTTCTCATATTGCAATGGCTCTAATCTCCACAACTGACCAAATGTATAGGCTGTACAAAGAGTTAAACCAGTACCCATTGATCACACAAACATATTCTTCTTTCTTCATGTAATGAACCCTAAAGTGAACAAGAATCAAAATTACCATAAAGATTTGTAATAGCATTTGAAATGGCTAAAGCTGTGCAAACCCCTTTGCCAGTCCCAGACATATCTTCACCAAGCAACAATTTAGCAAACCTCACTTTTATCAACTCCGTTTCTATTCAGATCCAAACAGTGGCGAATACAGGATTTTACGTCGGCAACGACAAAAAGTTAAAAATAAAGTACAAAACAGATTAATAACTCTATATACAAATTTGAAATATTATGCAAATCCCACATGAAAATTAAGCACCAAACAAGCCAAAATTAGAGTACTAATTACCTGAAGCATCGTAACTGCTAGTGCTGTCAAACGAATCAATCGTACTCTTATCACCTAAACTTTCCATCTAATCTTTAACACTTCACCCACAAAATCAAAACCTTATAATTTGAAGTAGTTTAAAGCCAAAATACAATATGGGCTGTGTTTTTTTGCTTGATATTGTGATTGTTTCACAAGCATACATGGACAACAAGATGTAACTTCACTTGGAGGATTGATTCTAAAGATTTTCAAATGGGAAGAAAGTTGTTATTTTTTTGCATGAATATTGAAATGGTGAAGAATGCAAATGGGGGTTGATTAAAAAGGCAAACAAAATGATAAAGAAATAACAAGGCAAATATAGCCGTAGGGGGGACGGGAATGTCAATATCAAAGGAACGTATTTTGCAAATTTGATCCTTGGGATTGTAACATTTGATGGTAACAATCTCTATTTTAATATTGTTATACTTAGAGATAGAGATAGAGTGTTCAAATCTTGTAAAATGTACGTGTCACGAACATCGAAAGAGTTAAGTTTTTTTTTTTGATTGTATTATTTTTTTTCTGATACTCGGATTTAATATAACCCAGGGGCCAAAGATTTTGGGTTGGGTCGGGTTGAATCACATAATAAAACAACTAAAATTAATAATCTGATAACGTCCCCACATAAACACACTTCGTCCCTTCTTTTGTTCGAGAGTTCTACGTTCTTCCGTTCTTTTCCCTGAGTTACATTGCGTCTCCCTGCTTTTGTCCAGGAGTTCTTCGTTCTTAAATCTGTCCCAGTTCATGAGTTGATCATGGCTCTTCAATTCCTGTTCCTGGCAGTTTTTTTATTTGAACTTTATTAATTAGTTATTGGGTTTTAAAGTCTACCATATATATATATATATATATATATATATATAAAAGATATAATTAAATAGTTGGGGTGTTAACATAGGGCTAGCCCACTTTATAGAGGCTTATACCTTTTAAAAGAGATGTCTTATGTTAATCACGGACATGGATGAATATTTAGAATTGATGGTCTTTATAGTACCGGTAATAAAAATACTGAGTAATTTTTCAACTATAGATTTTTATTATGTAAAACGTTTATATAATTTGTTTAGAGGGTCATTGAAATTAAGTTTGAAAATAACTTATTGACTTGTTACCTTTTTTGGAAAAGCCAATAATTTAAAAATGTGTTTGACAATGCTAAAATTGCTATTTATTTTGGTTTTTCAAAAAGAAGTAAAAAGTTGTTTTTCGAAAGCCAAAAAAAATTGTTTTTTAATGACTTTTTGCTTTTTGATCATAAAATTACCAATTTATCCTCGTCCTTAAAAATAGGGAATAAACAACAAAAAGTGTTAATAAATACACATATAATTCTTAATATAGAGTAAGAGTTGGCTATAAAGCCAATATTTCCTATAAAGTGTAGGAATCCATAAAAGAGTGACATGTGGCAATTAGGGTTTTTAATAATAAGGACATTAAGGTAATTTGATAATTATTTTATTTATGTAATCTATCTATTATTAACTACTCATGAGAATTTTAAGAAAATTTAATATCTCGTATTGTAGGTTATCAAAATTACTAGATGTTATCATTCCATGCGATTTTCATATCTTCTTTATAAATCAATTGCCTGATAAAAAATTAATGGCTTCTTCAACAAGTTCTTGACGATATGTTTTACTAGTTAAAAGGTTAATATGTTATAATTCCCTTGGTATTAAATGTTGTTTTAATTAATGAAACGCAGTTCACCGATAGATATTTGTATTGTGTTTTAGCAGTTAACAGTTAATAAACGTAGTTCCCTGAGAGATATTGATTTGTTTTACCAGATAAACCACAATGTGACGAACCAGATGAAATACATTGTCTTGACGCTGTGTTTTATCAGTTTCTAGTTTCTTCACATTATTTTTATCATAGTGTTGTGTTTTTCTACACTTGAAGTTGGATACTGGTTGTGTTTCATAGTAGTGTGTTTTAGTGATAAAACACAACGTGACGAACCAGATGGAATACGAATTGAATGTGCTTTAGAAGAAGATGATGAATTGCGAATAGAATGATAAACATGGTATCAATCGTGCTTATATTTCAATCCAAAATTTTTTTATTTTGATCCATGATTCTAGCTATTTTTTTGTATAAAATAGGGTTTTCTATAATTGGTTTTAGAGAGAGAGAGAGAGAGAGAGAGAGAGAGAGGGAAAATCTCGAGATTGTAGGGAGTGTGTTATTTATGACAGTTATTTGATTGATTTAAAACACGTAAAATGACCAAACTATCCCTAACCTATTATGACAATTAATTAATGACACATAAATATTACAAAATTGCCACTAACTTGATTTCAACCATTAAACACACTCATCGGATGGCTCAAATTGCTTCCTACACTTTATAGGAAAAACACACTTTGCACAGAACCCTACTCCATTCATATATATGCATATGTTTGCTTGATTTGAGATTGTAGTAATTTTTTTATATTTTTTATATGATTTTAAATTTCAAAAAATTTCAGAAAAAATAAGATTTTAATAATACGTAGTTGGTTTTAATATAGTTTTTTAAATGCAAATGACAATCACATGACCATCAATAGCTTTCAACTATTTTGTTAGAATAATTTTTTAAAGTGTATATTCAAACATTTGAAAAAAATACAAGCAATTAAAATGTTTGCAATTTGTGTGAAGAAAAAAAATGACAACATGGAAAAAAAAAAATCAAAAACCATTCTTGTATTTTGTTTATGATATGAACTAAAATTACGAAACCAAAAACCAAACTTTTAATACCCTTATTGGGATCTATCTTCCACCATCACCACCTATCACCATTTGAATATTGCACTCGTCCTTTGTCTTCTTTATTTGTGGGATTTTGTTATTTTTTAACAAGATTTTTTTTTCTTTTAATAGGCGTTTGATCAACTTGTATTTCCATAGAATTAAACACACCACATTTGTACAGACAATTATGAATACCACTACACCACAAGGTAATATAGAGTTTTTCTCATTACTTACATGTTTCTCTTTTGGAGATTAATAGAGGGTCCTGATCTAAGTTATACAGTAAAGTTCCGTTTAATAGGAACTATAGAGTGAAGTTAAGATTATGGACTAAAAATTTACTTTTCACTTAAATATTTAAAGACCTTCATGTCGTTTGTAGACAACACTTGAACCATGCTATGACCCTTTATTGTTAATGTACTTTTGAACGACTGATTTGTTGTATATTTAGTCTATAACAGTGAATGCGAAAAAATTAATAAACCTGGAATCCAATTAAAATTACAAAATTATGATGAAACCTGGATTAATCTCTGAATCGTATGAGAACTATCAGATAAACATATTTGCGGATTACACACAATGATTTATCGGATTAGACAGAGATTTCTATTGTTAGAATTGAATTTGATAAACCTGTGATTGAACTGTAGAGTTCATATATTGTAACCATACGCTTCCTTTCTTTTTTGCGCGTTCTGTATTTGCGACCAAGACAAAAACTGAAATCCCCTACACTTTATACGGCCTTATAAATTAATAATATATATTGGACCCCTTTTACTTTTAAGCCGTTAACCTCCAAATACTAATCATGTAGTGGACTTTTATTCCAATAACATGATGGTCATCATCAGCCCTAACATACAAATTCATTGAATTGTTTGTCATTGGCACAATAGTGAAATCATTATTATAGCTAAAATCAATCTTATTGACTTAAACGATTTCATGAACTTTAAATAAAGGAATGGACTTTAACAAAACAATAATATATAATAAGTACAAATTAACTACTAATTATAAGGTCCATGTAAGTAATTTACATAATAAACTCAAATAATATTAGGATTAAATTGAGCCCGCACTCCCGCATCCATTAACTCATTTAATCTCAACATTATTTTCTCAATCAACAAGTTACTCCAATACCCTAAAATTCGTTGATAATACTAAAATTATCAACAATCCTCCCCCATTTTAGTGATATCCATGATTAACTTAACCATACTCACAGAAACACAAGCGCATGCATAATGAAAATGTCCAGAGGATTCAATTTCAACCTAGTATATTACATGATACAAATATTAGAATAACATGGTGTCTATATGAATTGAACCTATGTTATCCATTTAAATACATGTAGGTAAGATACACACACGTTTCCAAATCCAAATTCCACTTGACACAATATTTTACTAGCCTATGTCCTAATCTTTCAAAGAATATGTCAAAGAGCTTCTTGAAGCAACTAACTTCATATTCTTATAGGTAGTTCATTACTCTTGCACTGCAATTTATCAATGAACTATTAAGAAGTTCAACTTCAACCTACTTTATCTTGCAGTTTGAACACATATCTTGAGATGATTTGCTAATGTGTTCCAATATCGCTATGACAAGCTTTCCGCATTGAATTCTGCATCTAATGTTGTATTAGATGGGAATTGGGTGTCTTGACATAAGATATTAAATGAAATTTAGACCTATCCCTTTAGCTGATTTGTTCACGAGATCTCTTCCCAACCCTTTGGTTAGATGATCAGCTAAATTAAGCTCAGATCTAACAAACTCAATGGATATCATTCCATTCATGATTAATCCTCTAATCATACTATGTCTAACACCTAAGTGTCTAGACTTCCCATTATACACTTGACTATATGCCTTAGCCAAGGTAGCAGCACTAGCGCACTTGATAGAGATTGGTGATATCGGTTTCAACCATAATGGAATCTCATATATCAGATTTCTGAGCCACTTGGCTTCTTTACTAGCTGTAGCTAAAGACACAAACTCATATTCCATAGTTGAGTTTGTGATCCAGGTTTGTTTCTTTGAAGCCCAGGCAATGGCTCTGCCTCCAAGTAGGAATACCCCACCACTTGTAGAAGAGTGATCTTCCATATTTGTTATCCAACTTGCATCAGAATACCCTTCAATAATTGAAGGAACCCCTGAATAACATAAACCATGGTTTATGGTTCCTTTCACATACTTAAACAATCTATTCACTGCTTGCCAGTGTTGAGCACTAGGATTACTAGTAAATCTGCTCAACTTACCCACAACATAAGCTATGCTAGGCCTTGTGCTAACCATAACATACATCAAGCATACAATGACCTTAGAATACTCTAATTGTGAAACTAAATCACCAGAATTGGGAATTAACCGGATGCTCGGATCTATGAGAGTGCTAACAGAAGAACAATTGAAATGATTGAATTTTTTCAACACTTTCTCAATGTAATGAGATTGAGTCATGGTTATACCCGTGTCACTCCTTTTAATCCTTATTCCAAGGATCACATCCGCCTCCCCCATATCCTTCATTTGAAAATTAGAAGATAACATTTCTTCGTCTTATCAACCTGATATTGGTTAGTTCCAAAGATCAACATATCATCTACAAATAGACAAATAATTATCCCTTTACCAGAGGATTCCAATCTACTATAAACAGACTTATCAGCTTGGTTTAGAAGAAAACCATGAGATAAGATCACCTCATCAAATTTTTGATGCCACGAATTGGGTGCTTGTTTCAAACCATATAATGATTTGACAAGTTTACACACCTTGTGATCTTATTCAGTTAATACAAAACCCGCAGGTTGTTTCATGTATTCCTCTTTATCCAATTCACCAATCAAGAACGCAGTTTTGACATCCATTTGGTTAATTATCAAATTATGAATTGAAGCAAGAGCTAAAAGAAGCCTTTGTAACATCCGTCAAAAACGGATTTACCAAACCCGCTCCGTTTATTAACCGAACAATCACTTAAAAATTTCGTTGCGAATTTAATGCCCAAAATAATTTTAAACGATACATAATTAATTATTATATGGGAATATATAATTAGTTTTTGAAAAACTGTTAAAAATAAGAAAATAAAAATAATATGTTCCTGCCGGGTTTCGAACCCGGGTCAGTAACCGGTCCAGCAAAGTCTTACCGCACACACACTCAACCACTGCGCCACTAGTGTTCTTTGTTAATTATTAGAATCATTTAATTCATAACATGTTTTTCCGAATTCAAAACCGGCGCCCAAATTGCAGTCGTCGGAAATCCCGACTAACTCGCCAAGAATCGACGGTTACTTCAGTTATAACGTAAACCTTAAACACTACATCGGTTATAACTGATGTCTGAGTCCGCGACACAAGTTATAACCGCCGGAGAAATTCTAACCGACGAATCAAGTCGGAAATCGGACCAAATTCATCGACGACTTGCCTTATAAATACCTCCTCGAACCTCTGCAAGCTTTTTCGCTCAAAACCCCACCTTTACCCGACGTAAATCCATTCGCCGGAAAACTTCTGTATCTCGCCGGAAAACCGAGCCCTTCACTTCTAAGCCTTACTAAACCCCCTGAGCTTATACCGAAGTCACCCACATCCTTTTCAAGCTTTCTAAAACTCTCTGCTGCAAGACACACGTCGCCGGAAGTGTTTGCTCTCGCCGGAGTTCTGCCGGAAAAAACAGAGGAATCCAGTCGGTATACCTTACGCCTAATTTCTCTTTCTTTTTATTCATATCTCATCTGTAATTAACCTCAAAACACTAAAGAACACGATTAAAACATCGAATCAGTCGGACTTCCGATTCTGGTTAAAAACTGTCGAAGAAGACGAAGTTTCTGTAATGTATAAGTTTAATTTAAATCAAGAAATAACTCGGGTTAGACACACAGTCCAGCGGTGGACTGTGTGCACAATAAACACGTAAACGTCTCGAGTTCGAATCTTGTCCCACGCATGCTGCCTTAATAAAAATGTTTTTTTTTGGTTAACCGAACCGGAGTCACGCTGTACATGTTAAGTTTATTAATAACCGGAATAATAACCAAGTTAGACACACAGTCCAGTGGTGGACTGTGTGCATGTTTAATCACAGGACACGAGTTCGAGTGCGGTCTACTGCACCGATCCGGACAATTATTAAACTTTTTAAAATAAGACAGAAATGAAAATACTTAGTTTGTATTTAAGTATAATAAAAATCGGTTTATATAACAAGTTAAACACACAGTCCAGCGGTGGACTGTGTGTTAACCTAAACCACAGGTCCCGGGTTCGAGACCTGTGGAGCGCACCGGTCCAATTCAGTTAAATCGTTTTTAAAAATAATTGATTTTCGGTTTAATCTAATTAGTATATAAATATAATTAAAAACAGATATATTTCGGGTTAGACACGTAGCTCAGTTGGTAGAGCTGCATGCACGCGTACGGGAGGTCTCGGGTTCGAGCCTCACTCAGCGCACATATACATGCATACGAACCGGTCAAAGTCAAAGTCAAAGTCAACGGTCAACGGTCAACTGTAGCAAAAAAATCAATTTTTTTTATTATTTTTATTTATTTATTTTATTTAAAAATCAATTAAAAATACTTAAAAATAACATTTTTAAGGTTAGAAAATAGCCTTAAACTCACAAAAATACACCCAACAATCCTACTAAAATGGATCAATAAAATCCGTTTACTTACCGAACCATAATGCTATTTATCTAGGTTAATTTCACTCATGGTTAAAACCACTTCGCGTGCATTCAACATCATCAACCGAACGCACCCACTGTGAGTGAATCTTACAACTCCCCCTTTTAATTACACGTTTTGGGGTGTGTCATGTGTCACAAAATAATTAACTCGTTTATTTAAACTTGTGCCATACCATGTCGTGATCTAAACTTAGATTGTTTATATTGTTGTGATTACGTATTTCATTTTGTCAACTTATATGAAATTCATTCATTAAGCCCATCAGTTCCTCGTGGGAGACGAGTGAGCAACGCGTGCCTCAAAACCAATCCATTATTGTTCATGTGTGTATCATTGAGTTTATATTGTTTGTAGTTATGTCTTTCATATTATCATGTTTATGCAATTCATTCATTAGGCCCATCAGTTCCTCGTGAGAGACGAGTTGAGCAACGCGTGCCTCTAAACGTTCCATTATTGTTCATGTGTGCTTTATTTAATATCTAATGATTGTTGAATAAGTTTACATCTATTTTTACTCATGTGTGGTTGTGCACTCATTTTATAATCAATTAAATAAACTTGTTCAAATGTTTTCCATAGGATTCACTCGCCAACTTTTTGTTGATCCAAAAACCTTTTTACACATGATACAGGTGAACAGGATGAAGCAAGGAAAACATAGGAAATGCCTTAGAAGAAAACAAAGAAGCTTAGATTGATGTTAGGTCATGATGTAATTATAGTTGTAAATTTCCTATTAAATTTTATTTAATGAATATGAAACGTATGATAAATGTCATGAGCTTTGATGATAACCCAATCATGCCCCGATCACCTTTTTCGCTGCGGGTCAGGGTGTGACAGCCTTATGGTGGAAATTCTGCAACAGGAGCATATGTATCAAAGAAATCTATTCCCTCTTTTTGTCTAAAGCCTTGGATAACCAACCTGGCTTTAAACTTATCTATGTTGCCATCAACTTTCATCTTTCTTTTAAGTTCCATTTACAACCCAATGGTTTGCAACCAGGAGCAAAATCAGTCAATTTCCATGTATTATTATGCATGATAGAATCCATCTCATCTTGGATGGCTTATTTCCATATTGCAACATCCCTAGATGCCATTGCCTAACTGTATGTCTTAGGATCCTCCTCAATATTGAAACAATATTGATACTGATGTTCAACCCCATTCCTGGTTTCTTGAACCAAATAAAGATGGAATTCCCAACCAAAAGACTTAGCTTTTCTAACTCTAGTACTCCTCCTAGGTTTAGTACTGATAGATGGTACATCTTTGGTACCAACATAGTTACTACCAAACTTAGTTACAACTGATTTTTTTTGAAACTATAAGGCATGCCCTTTACTATAGGCACAGAAGAAAATCTATCCTCATTGCAAGAAACATAGTCATTTTGTTTTGTCACACACAACCTATGAACAGAGGAATGTTCACCATACCCAATAAAAATGCAATCAATGCCTCTTTCACCTATGTTTCTCATTTTTTGTTAAGTAAGCCTTACAACGACTCTACAACCCCAAACTTTAAAATGACTTAAGTTTGGTGCCCTTTTGTACCATAGTTCAAACGGGGTTACTTTAAACTTTTATTAGGATATGTATTTAGCAAATAACAGGCTGTTAACATAACCTCACCCTAGAATCCTTCACTTACCCCATAATAGGATAACACGGAATTAAACATTTCTTTCAAAGTCCTATTCTTCCTCTCTGATACACCATTTTGTTGTGGTGTATAAGGAGCAGTACTTTAATGTATTATACCAATAGACTGAAAGTAATATGATCATAATACTCTCCACCTCTATCGGTACGGAGGTTCTTTATCAAACCACTGTGATGTAGCTCTACCTCTTATTTATACATTTCAAATTTATCAAGAGCTTCTTCCTTTGAATGCAACAAATAGACATAACGAAATCTAGTTGCATCATCAATAAAAGCAGCAACATACAATTTATTTCTAAGTGAGGGCGTACTATGAAAGTCACATAAATTGGAATTATTTAATTCTGATACCTTAGAATCCCTTTTAACATCTTTAAACAGTTTCCTAGTAATTTTAGTCAATTTACAAGTATGATATTTATTACATTTTTGCATGTCAAAAACAGGTATTAGGCTCATTTTATATTTTATCCTTTAATAATTAACATGACCTAATCTAGCATGCCATAAACGTGAATCTTTCTCAACATTACCGGAAGATGTCGATGCCACACAAATAGATTCAACAGCGAACGAGACATTAATATTAAGCATGAAAATGCCATTACATAAATATCCAAATCCAACAAAGGTTCCATGTCGAGACGAGATAAACTTATCCGACTCAATAACCTATTTATAACCACAACTGTCTAACACAATTCCAGATAAGAGATTCTTTTGAATCCTTAGTACATACAACACATTATCTAACAACAAGTGTTTTCTAGACGTGAATACAAGTCAAACTATTCCAACTCCTTTAATGGGCTCAGTTGCAACATTTCTCATCCTTAGTACATATCCATCTTCAATTGGTTCAAATTCTTCGGATCATTTGAGATCCTTGCACACGTGACTCATAGCACCCGAGTCTACCCACCATGCAAGCATATCATCCTGTATATAAAAAGATTTAGAAATAAATGATACACAATTCTCAACTGAATTATGTTTATATATCATTGGACTTTTTAAGTCCAATAACAAACTCGAAGATCAGGTTTAGTTTATTTCACACCCAGAGGGATTTTTTCCAACTTGTACACTTCTAGTAATTTGGCCCAATTGCCCCATATGTGTACCACCACAGCCAATGGGCCGCACCTTTGTATTAACTTTGTTTGATTCAGAAACATTACCTTTTATTTGTTTATTATTTAAATCACAAAATAAATTTTGTTTCTTTAAATCAAATCTAATTATTGTGTTTTGTAAATAATTAACATGTTCCGAATGACTAACTGAATCAACTGTCACACCCCGACCCGCAGCGGAAATGGTGGTCGGGGCATAATTGGGTTTTCATCAAAGCTCATGACATTTACTATTAAGTTTCATATTTATTATTTACTTTTAAAGGAGAACATTACAATCAATATACAAGTACAACATGTTCTATACATTTATCAAGACTTCATTATTTTTCTTCTAAGGCAATTTCCTACGTGTTCCTTGCTTCAACCTGTCCACCTGTATCATGTGTAAAAATAGGGTTTTGGGTCAACAAAAAGTTAGCGAGTGAATCTTATTTAAACATTTGAAAGGATTAGTTATGTTGGTTATTTGAATAAAATTGTGCATAACCAAATATGAATAAACGTAGATGTAAGTTTAATCACAAAACACATAATATTAATTAATACACACGCACACACCAAATGAATGATTTTGAGGCACGCGATGTTCAACTCGTCTCCCACGAGGAACTGATGGGCCTAATAAATGATTTTGAAGCACGCGATGTTCAACCCGTCTCCAACGGGGAACTGATGGGCCTAATGAATTGATTTGCACGCAACTTGACTAAATGTAAACACATATTACCACAAACAATATTTACATTATAAGTTTAGATCATATAATGGTAATAGCACGAGTTTGAATAAGCGAAATAATTAAAGCGACACATGATACACCCCAAAACATGAATAAAAAGGGGAATTTGTAAGAATTCACTCACATTGGGTGCGTTCTTTTGATGTTGTTGGATGCGCACGAGTTTTGGGATTTGATTGACGAGGAAGAACTAACCTAAAATAATAACGAAATGGTTCGGTAAATAATTGGATTTTATTGGAGACTAATACTTTTAATTAACAATTTTAATAGGATTTTTAGATTTATTTTTGTGAGTTTAAGGTCATTTTCTAACTTTAAAAATATTATTTTTAAGTATTTTTAATTGATTTTTAAATTAAATAAATAAATAAAAAAATAAAAAAAATTTGACTTTTGTTGACCGTTGACCGGCTGTTGACCGGTCGGACTGTGGTTGAGTGTGCACTGAGTGAGGTTCGAACCCGGGACCTCTCGTACGCGTGCACGCAGCTCTACCAACTGAGCTACGTGTCTAACCCGAAATATTCTATGTTTTAATTATATATTATATTACTTAAATGTTAATTTATTTGGTTTATATTAAAAAGGGTTTATATGTCGAACCGGTTGCAGGGACCCGGAGTCGAACTCGGGTCCTTCGTTTTGTAAGCGCACAGCCCAACCAGTTGGGCTGTGTGTCTAATCTGTTTAACTTATGGTTTATATTATTCTTATAAACTTACTGTGACTTGATCTGATTCAGTTTTAAAAATTTTGCTTTTAATTCGGAAAGTCGGTGCGTTGTAAGGTTCGAACTCGTGACGTTCGCTGTGTGATTGCACACAGTCCACCGCTGGACTGTGTGATTGCACACAGTCCACCGCTGGACTGTGTGTCTAACCCGGTTTAATATCCTGTTTTAATTAAACTTATACACAATGTTCGACTTCGTCTTCTTCATTCATGAAGACACAGACCAAGATGTTCGACTGTTCTTGTTTAAATCGTTCGTCGAACATATAATTGATTGAAATGTAATGGATAAAGAGAGTTACGGATTCAAATGTACCGAACATGATGTTTTTCTCAGAACTCCGGCAAGGGTCGTCGGCTCTGATTTGTGAATTCCGTCTGAGCGGATCAATTAACAGTTTTGATCAATGAGTTGTGAAATTAAGTGACTAAACAAGAGATATCAGGGGGTTTAGATGATTGTACCGATTTACAGTGTGATTTCAGAATTTCCAGAGATTTTCCGGCGAGTGCAGAATTTCCGGCAACGTCGTCTGGAACCGATTCTGGTCGAAGGATTGAAGTTTGTATAGGTCTAACAATGGATTGAAAACGAAAGAGTCGAGAAATTTACTGATTTGGTGTAAGTCTCGGTTTTCCGGTGAAAGTCCGGCGAGTGCAGAATTTCTCCGGCGAGTGCTAAGACTTCGATAAATTGTGCGATTTTGAGCGAAAAGGTTACCAGAGACTTGGGTGTGTATTTATAGGGAAGAAACAGAATGAATCGAGTCCGAATTTGATCTTGATTCGTGGTCAAAAACTTTTCCGGCGGTTATGACTGGGATTGCGGGATTAGACATCGGTTATAACCGACGTCGAAGTTAATACACGCGTTCAGTCAAAGGAAACGGTCGAAGTCTCGCGAAATCGTCGGTAATTCCGGCGACTGCGGATTGGGTGCGCTGATTACTGAATTTGATTTCGAGTTTTTTATAAATATTATTTGTTTTAATCGTTATCACAAACGAGTTAAGTGGCGGAGTGGTGAGATGTTTGTTTGTCCGGCTGACCCGGGTTCGAAACCCGGCAGCTTGATTTTATTTTTTTAGCACTTGTTTTTACCATTTAATGATTATAGTTTTTAAATTCTAAAATGTTTATTAATTATGTATTGTTAAAATTTTATTTGAGCATTAAATAAGCAACGAAAATTTTTAACTGGTTATTCGATTAATAACGAAGCGGGTTTGGAAACCCGTTTTTCGACGGATGTTACATCAACTACAAAACTCATTGGTTTCTTGTTGGAATCATTATTATCCCTGGTTTGCCACATCTCAAACACCCCCCTTTTGATTTCTCGTAAGCAGGATTATCTCAGTCAAACTTTCTTTTATCTCCCTTACCCTTGTTAAACTTCATAATTTTCTCATCATGTTCAACCATTTTAAACAATTGTTTTTTTTTTAAACTTGAGAGTGAACAAATTAAAACAATGTACAAAAACCTTTTTAAATCAATTTGAAAAAACCCACTTTCAATTAAAATGATTTTTCAATTTTCCAAATTAATTCTCCGACAAACAAAATTCCTATCTTGAATTAATTCTCTAAATTCATTCACCCAAAACAAGTTATAAATTAATTATAAAAAAGGCAAACTTTGCAACTTAGAGTTCCCAGAAAAACTACAAACTAAAAATCAACTGCAAGAAAATCAAAACTTATGAAACTACAGTTCTAGAATTGAAACTTGTGAAATTAAGATAAACAAACCCAATCTTATCACTAGAACATGTGAATTAGGGTTAATTCATAAACTACAAAACAGAAAATATTCATTGTAGAATATTTTTCAAACTTGAAATCACAACCAGGAACCAAATTGAACCCTAAAATAGGTTTATCTTTGTTGCATATTTAGTCTAGAGCAGCGAATTCGAAGAAATTAACAAACCTGGAACCCGAATTAAAATTGCAAAATTATGATGAAACCTTGATTAATCTCTGAATCGTATGAAAACTACCAGATAAATTTATGTACGAGTTACACGCAATAATTTATTGAATTAGACAAAGATCACTTTTATCGAAATTGGATTTGATGATCCTTTGATTGAACTGTAGAGTTCATATATTGTAACCGTACTCTTCCTTCCTTTTTTGTGTGTGTTCTGTATTTGAGATCAAGACAAAAACTGAACTCCCTACACTTCATACGGCCTGATAAATTAATAATATAATGGATCCATTTTACTTTTAAACCATAACCTCCAAATATTAATCATGTAGTGGACTTTATTCCAATAACATGATGGTTCATACAAATTCATTGAACTGTTTGTCATCGGCGCAGAAGTAAAATCATTATTATTGTTAAAAACAATCTTATCGACTTAAACGATTTTGTGAACTTTTAATAAAGGAATGGACTTTAAGAAAACAATAAGAGTAAAATGCGTTGATGCTCCATATGGTTTTGTAAAATAACACCTATAGTCTTCAACTTTTGAAAATTACAGTCTTGCTTCCTGCACTTGTTTAGTTGTTACTCGAATAGTTCTAGAGTGAATGACCGTTAGTACTCTCAGGTAAGTCCATTTAAATGACAAAAATGCCCTTAATATAAGAAACAAATAAATCTAATAAAAAATAGAATCCTTAATTACACCAAGCTCTAGTTCCAACTTTATCTTATTCAAAGATCACCCACATTCATCAACATCCTCCACCACCATCAACAACCTCCACCCTTAAACTAACATTAAAAAGTTGCAATCAACCCAAAGCAATAGCCAAATCACAGTATTAAAACCCATAAACGTGAACTAGGGTTTATCTTAAAACTTGTGTGATTGAATCGATTGACTTGGGGATAAAAACACCAGAGAACAACAAGAGAATTTTGACATTGATGACCCGACACCACCACTCTACCCACCCACTTCAGCTGGCAAACATGACCAAATATCCCCCTCCGATTCTTCTCCAGTTAAAGAGTAGTGCGACGATGGAAGGGTGGTGGAATAGAGAAAAGGTATCACGATGGCAACCTGGCAGGTCTCTGACGATAGAAGGGTGGTGCGATGGAGAGATGTCCGACGGTGTGACCTGCAACTATAACGAAGTACCAACCTGCAACTCGACGGTAATCTAGAAATCGCAGGTTCACGCCGGAAAATCGAAGATGTTCATATCTGAGCTCGCTAATAGTGAAATCGAAGATGTTCAGATCACGCCGGCTGCTAGGATTTGCTAGTGAGAAAGAGGCAGAGATGGGGCGCTGATGCACGACTATTGATGGTGGTTTCATGCTAGTTGACGGACTCGTTTTTCTGTCGACTAAGGTGTTACAGGAGTAGGTTGGTTGATGATTGATGGGGAAGAAAAGGTGAGGGGGTTATTGGATAATGGGGATGAACGATGGTGTTCCACTTATTTTATTTAATGTTTTAGTTATTAATTTTTTAAAAAGAAGGGTAGTTATGTCATTTCACTCACACTTAACTGAATAAGTTAACGTGCATTCAGTGTAGGGACTATCCGAGTAACAAGTTGTCAAAGGACGAGTAGCGCAACAATGTAATTTTAGAAAGTTGGTGACTAAAGGTGAAACTTTAACAAACCACAAGGACTATCCGTGCATTTTACTCAAACAATAATATATAAAATATATATTAAGTCCAAAACCATTAAATACAAATTAACTATTAATTATAAGACCCCTATAACTAATTTATATAATGAACTCAAATAATATTGGATTAAATTGAGCCCGCACTCTCGCATCACCTAACTCGTTTAAAATCTATCATTACTTACTCGATCAACAAGTTAATCCAATATCCTAAAATCTGTTGATAACACTAAAATTACCAACAATCCTCCCCCATTTTAGCGACATCCATGATTAACTTAACCATAGAGACATTGTGTTATTCTAATATTTGTATCGTGTAATCTATTGAAGGGTTTAATCCTAAAACACGAACTAAAGAAAGTCGAAGGGGTCAAAGTGAAAGATTGATTTAATTAGTTTTAATTAAACAGTTTGATTAATCTAGTAGGATTAGGATTAGTTTGCATATTTATCTAATATTTGAATATCTAGAAGATAGAAGTTTGAGTTCTAATAGGATTAGTACAATTATTTTAGTATAAATAGATGGTTAGGGTCACGTATATTATAGAGTCAAGAATTATAACAACAGAAAGAGTCGATCTTGTTTAAGATCCAATTTGGTGTTTAGTGTTCTTGGGCCTGATTGCCAACAACTGGTATCAGAGCTTTGACGCTTTGCCGTTTTGAGAGTCGTTTATTGAGCAAGGGGAGCAGCACCCATTAGTTGTGGGGCTAAGATTAAGTAGAGGAGTAGGGTCGATCAAGTGGTTTATGTATGATAAAAATAGTGTGGTCGGCATTTAATTAATGGCGACAAGGAGGTATTGAAGGTGAAGCAAGCATACCGGAGGGGAAAAGGAATTCATGACAATTGGAAGGGAAGGAATAAACATTAGAAGCAAGTTAGCAAGCAGGAGGGTAATAATTAAAAGACATAAGAAGGTTTAATCCAATAAGGTGTTCAGGTTGTGATCGCAAGTAGGAAGCAATATTTGTTGGAGAAAGCGTATGGCTTTAGTATGTAATGGTAAAAGATGGGGGTCTGAATAGTAAGATATTCTGGATATGGATATGTATCCTAGCTAAAGATAACAGAAAAGGTTGAATATTCAATTATTTTTAACAGGATAATGGGAAAATTCAATTCGTAGAAGGGTTGAAGAGTTTGGATGAGAAGGTTATTGAAGTAAGTAGTTTCGGTTCCAGAAGGTATTACGATCATAAAGCTGAAAGTGGTAAGAGTCGGTCAAAAGAAAAGGCAAGGCAGTAGGTGGTCTTGGGCGATCTCAAAAGAAAAGAAGGTGTTTTGGGTTAGTGTTATTTGCATTGGAGAAGATGGTTAGTTGAGTAGGTTATCAAGAACTTTTTTTTCTTGATGAATTAAAGAAGGTGATTGAAAGTGAACGGCTAAAGTAGGTAATTAAGAAGGTTAAGTAACTAAAGAAGGTATAAAGAAGGTAGAAGGTATACAAGAACATTCCTTGGAATGAAGGTTGCCAGGTTTGTTTCTTGAAAGAAGGTCGTAGGTAATCAAGAAATCGTTTCTTGAAAGAAGTGAAAGGCAGTTAAGAGCCGGTTCTTAAAGGAAGAAACAAGGTAGTCAAGAGCCAGATCTTGAAGAATGTAGGATAGAAGGTAAGAAAGCAAAAAAAAATCAATCTGATTTTTATCGGGTTATAGTAGGATCGAGAGAACTCTTTTTCGAGTTTAAGTAAGAAGCAAGAAAATATTTGAAGGAATGCAAGCAAGAAAGATATCAAGTCAACAACAAGAAACTAAGAAAGCATGAAGAGCAAGAATGAAGCAAGAACGATCAAGACCTGTGAGTTTCGATCGGGAAAAAGAACAAGAGGAGTATGGTTGGGTTTTAGGATTATGGGGGAGATTGAAGGGTTTAATCCTAAAATACGAACTAAAGAAAGTCGAAGGGGTCAAAGTGAAAGATTGATTTAGTTAGTTCTAATTAAACTGTGATTTATCTAGTAGGATTAGGATTAGTTTGCATGTATATCTAGTATTTGAATATCTAGAAGATAGAAGGTTTGAGTTTGAATAGGATTAGTATAGTTATTTTAGTATAAATACATGGTTAGGGTCATGTATTTGATAGAGTCAAGAATTATAATAACAAAAATAGTCGATCTTGTTTGAGATCAAATTCGATGTTTAATGTTCTTGGGCCTGATTGCCAACATTATCCTTCTCCATTTTAATAATATCAGAGACACCTCATTATGTGATAAAGCATGTTGCCCTTTATTATTAAATATTTTTGAACGACTGATTTTATCAAAAAAAAAAAAAAGCAAAGCCTCAAGACATATACAAGGAATTAAAAATACATTTAATCCAACAATCCCATTTGAAGGATGGGATTTTGGACCGGTTCTTACTTCTTACTGAAAGTTTATGTTGCTATTTTGACTTTGGGTAAGAAAGTCAGCTGCAAGTTTCGTGCTTGTGAAAGAAATCAAGATTATTAATATTTCCAAGAAACGTAGTTGAAACTTTGGTCTCAAAACCATAGCCTAGTGCCATCTTAAGGGTGGGATAAGGCTTAGCGACCATTAGGTCTTGGGTTCGATTCTCACAGAAGTTTTTCCTAGATTTATTGGTTTATCTTCTGAATTGGTGTATAAGCATTATTGCTTTATAGAGATGGATAACGATCCGTCAATAATCCAAATTTGCTGTTCAAAAAGAAAAAGATTTCTTGTTTCGTTTAAAGTACACATATTATGGGTGACTTCGACGAGATCGACCTTCCAGCTCCTTCATCCCGGCCGGAGTTTCCATGATTATTTCGGGGCATTGATGCGGTTGATAGGATTTGGCTACGACCGGCAAGAGCCTTGGCATATAAATGTTGTCCTTCCTTCCCGGCTTGTTGAAATATGTCTGTATTATTAACTACTTAATAATTAACAATATAAGAATAATTTTTTTTTTCATAAACATCTTAGAGTATTCTCATTATATTCTCAATATATATTTTTAAGGTACTATTATTGTTTAATGAACTTTTTTTAGAAAGTCCCTTTTCACTGAAATATTTAAACATTTGCTAGTGCTATGGAAAGACAAAAGGGAATAACAACCAATAAATATGAAATATTGTTTAACTGAATGAAGATAGATACAAAGAATTAGTTATAGAAGGTTTTAAGATATGAAAAAAAATTTAATGAAAAGGTGGATTATAATTAAATTAAAATTAAAAGGGTATATATAAAGAAGACATTATGAATGTTGTTATGGAAAAGATATATGGTAGTTTGCATTTGGTCAAAGATTAATGAACCTATTGACATTATCAAATCAGTAATTGTCTTATTATATATTTTCTTTTATATGTATTAAAGATAAATATTATATAATTTTGTAATTATATATACGAAATTTACATAGCTAAATTATTTTTATTATAAACAAAGTTTCAAATTTGGTATAATAATATATTTTTTATTACCAATTTGATTAATTTGAATAAAGTAAATATTTTATAATTAATATATTTACTTTTTAAATTGTTTTTAATGAAGATTCAAATTTACTGTATTCCTATATTAATATCTATGAAGACATTTTAAAGATATATGCCATATTGTCATCCTTATTTTCGCGTATTTCTCTCCCATTAAATAATAATATTAAATTATATATTCTCCGCTTATCTCTTTTATTAAATATGATATTTAGGTACTCGTAAGCATACATAACACATGCCAGATAATAAGTAATCATCTACCCGGCAAACATAAAATAAAGTCTTACCAACACTCTTCCAATACTTGTTTTATTAGACCAAACGGTGTGGGCTAGCGCCCCAGCCACCTCAGCTGGGAGCCTGGGAGGCGCCTCCAACACCGTTCCGCCTTAGCTAAGGGGGCGGTATCCTTGTTCTCCGCCAAAAGAATAGCGGACGTAAATAGAAAGATTGTGATCAGGCCCACATCTTTTACCAATCAAATTTTGTTTTATGTGATTTTTTTCTTTTTTAATTATAGTTGAAAGGGCTTTACCAAGGGCATTAACCCACACCGTTTAAAGTAATGATAAAGCCTCTCAGTTATGTGACGTATACGTAACGTTTACGTGACGAGATAAACCTCAGGTATCGACTCAATCTCATTTGTTTCATGCAAAAATTGCATGTTTGACTCAAGTCCATCACCCTGGATAATAGAGATAAATTAAGCATAGAACAAAAATATATAGTAATTAATTACCAATGAAAATTTATTAGCATTTACTGATTCTCATAAATGCCATTTTATATTCATTATTTTAATTTCATTTATTTTCTATGTTTCCTACTTCTAAAGCAATCTTAAATAGCACTAGCAAAGCGTAATTCCAAACATTGCCTCTCCAACAATTAGAAAACAACCAAAACAAGACACACAAATAAATGGCCACCACCAACACCACCACAACCGCTGTCACCACCACCTCGAAACTAACCACCGGCCGCTGGTTGGTGCTGTTGCCGTCACCATTCCAAGGCCACCTGAACCCAATGCTTCAACTAGCAAACATACTTCATTCCAAAGGCGTCTCAATCACCATCCTCCATACTCGTTTCAACTCTCCTGATCCCACCAACTACCCTCACTTTATATTCTTACCCATTCCCGCTTCTGGCGAAGAGAAGCACTCGTTCTCCGACATGGGAAACGTCATACGTTTCATGCACTACATCAACATCAATCTTTTGGGTCCGATTCATGAATGTTTGGAGCGGTTAATGTCTGAGAATGATGGAGTTGCTTGCTTTATCACAGATGCTCATTGGTTCGGCACACAGAGTGTAGCGATGGTCTGAAACTTCCGAGGATTGTTCATCGGACTATAACATATCCTCGTTTCGAGCCTTTGCTGTCCCTCAGCTCCTACGTGACATGGGCTGTTTCTAGCGTTTGTCCGATGAAGGTTTAGTTTCTTCTCTTGAATGCTTATAATAAATGTTTAAACAACTAAAACGAGAGGTAAACCTGAACATAGAACGATTAATTTATAATTATTGATGTAATAAAGTAGTAACAACTTTATTCAATTTATTTTCACTTATTATATGACCTAGTTGTCTTGTCTGGTAAGTTCAAAGCATACTTTAGTTTGTAATTTAAATTCAAAACAATTAAACCCTCTTTTTGAGATAAGTGATGCTATAGATAAAGAGTTAAATGCCATTTTAGTTTTTTGGTTTAGGGTATCTTGTAGTATTTTTTTGCCCGTAGGTTTATAAAGGTTTTACTGTTGCTATTTTAGTCCATTAATTAATTTTTATCCATTATATCTGTAAAGAGTAATTGACCATTTTTTATATAATAATACTTAGAAGAATATGAATGTCCGACAATATATCCTAGAATAATCGGATATTTTGTGTGAAACTGTAACTTTTACACTAAAATAATAAAGTATTAATATGTAATATATCTTTTAAATTACATCTTTAAAATTTTTAAACAATGATAATAATATATTTGAATAAATACCATTAATATCACATGGAATATTATGACATTAGATATCTTTTAAATTACATCTTTAAATTTTACAAATTTTTTTAAACAATTACTGATACTACAATTATTAAATATATGTCATTAATATCGCATGGAATGTTATGACATTAGCTTGAAAACCGTTATAGAATTACATCTGATTTTCCAGTTTATATAAGTTTAGTGAACCCATAACCTATTAATCTAGTATAGTATGATGTTTTTCTTACAAATGTAAGATTGAAGGTTTAAATCTTGTAAGTGCAAGGTTAGAATTAAAGGAGTTGAACTATTTAACTAATATATAATATATAATATATATATATATATATATATATATATAAAAGTTTACTGAACTTTGCGTGCCTTTACAAAATGAGATGTCCATTTTGTAAGAAAATAAAAGTGATTAAATGAGTTTCACGTGGAGGCCATGCATAGGCCACCCAACCATATTACTAGACTAAAACATTTATAATCTGACATAAATATTATTTTATTTATAGAAATGAAGTTTGGAAGCATTGGTCCCGAGCCTTGAACCACTTAAAGGTAAAGACCTGCCAAAATTCCAAACCAATGATCCAGAAAGTGCATGTAAGATGTTAGAACTCATGGTTCAGGGAACTAAGGGAGCACGTGCACTGATATGGAATACATTCAAAGATCTAGAAGAACATGAACTTGAAGCTCTTAGCCAAGATTTCCCATATTTTCTAATAGGACCATTTCACAAGTATTTCCCAGCATCATCAAGCAGTCTCCTAGCACAAGACCAAACATCGCTTTCATGATTGGACCAACACCCACCAAAGTCTGTGTTATATGTTAGTTTTGGTAGTCTAGTTAGGATTGCGGAATCCCAGTTATTGGAGATCGTATGGGGTTTGGCTTATAGCAAGCAACCGTTTTTATGGGTTGTTAGACCAGGGTCCATAAAAGGGTCAGAGTGGCTAGAAGTGTTGCCATATGGATTCTTGGATAGAATTGTAAAAGGAATAGGGTATATTGTGAAATGGGCACCACAACAAGACGTACTAGCTCATCCTGCAATAGGTGGATTCTAGACTCATAATGGGTGGAATTCAACACTCGAGAGTATTTGTGAAGGAGTTCCAATGATTTGTTCACCATCTTTTGGTGATCAACTCCCAATTTCAAGATACGTAAGCGATGTGTGGAAGATTGGGGTGAAGTTGGAAAATTGGTTTGAGAGGGGCGAGATTGAAAGTGCAATAAGAAGAGTTATGGTTGATGAGGAAGCGTTGGAATTTAGGAATAGAATTGCTAATATCACTGAGAAAGTAAACCTTTGTATAAAGAAAGGTGGTTCATCGTATTCATCCCTTGAAGATTTGGTCAATTACATTTTGTCATTCCCATGAACAATAGTTCCAAATCCTTACCATGGGGTGGATACTTTTGTTATTAACATCTTACATTATCAGAAAATAAGTACATCCATAAACTCGTTTGTGTTGCTAAATGTGGTTATTTATAAAATAGACAATGATATTCTATTTTCTTAAACGAAATCTTGTGGAATAGAATAGTTGAATTAAGTCCGATTTGCAAGCCATCACATATGACACATGATGGAATTCGAAGATGCTAAATACAGTCTAGTAAACTTAAAAAAAATCATATTGAGGGACAATTCGTTAATAGCGACCCTCTAAACATAATATACTCCATACTTAAGGCATCCAAGTGCCTAAAAGAGATGTATTATCGACATGGCACAAGTAACCATCCATTGTCCAAAGCAAAAAGTGAAAGACATCCCAGTCATATCCAAATTCCCAGATGTATTTCCGAAAGACTTGTCTGGTTTACCCCCAGATAGGCAAGTAGAGTTTCCGATTGACATTTTGCCTGGATCAGCACGAATAGCTAAGTCTCCCTATTGCTTTGCTCAAACAGAGATGAAAGAATTAAAGGTACACCAAGAAGAATGACGTGAGCAAGGGTGTATGATTTTTAGATATATTTTTGATACTTTTCACTCGTTATTCAAGCTTTAAATTTATAAAAAAAAAAACACGATATAACACTATCACTCTCGACATCACACTAGGGCAAGTGCACCCATCGTTGGCGTAGTATAATGATCGTAAGGTACCGTGGTCGTACAAGGACACAAGAGCTTTTAATAACGAATATCGTCGACGTCTAATCTAGTCAAAATTTTAGAATAGATTTTTATAAGTAAACTAAAGAAAGAAGTTAAGTAAATAAAGAAACAAATAGACAAGATAGAATCACTTGATTCTGACTTATCATTTATGTATCCTTTGATGATTTCCGCACTTTTGGTTTTTAAGAGATTATCTTGGTTATAGTGGAATGTTCCTCTTTTGGAGGTAATGCTACCATCAACCATAGTGGTCTGAGTTAGCAGGGATACCGTCCCGCAAGGCCGATTTAAAGTTTTAATAGTAGTTTATTTATAAGGGATTCAAGCCTTTCTTACTTCCCTAATTTGATGTTATCTGCCTCAAAGGAAGTCCGAATAAGTTTGAATCAAGTCATCGCAGGATCTATACATTGAATGAGGCAAGAACTTTACTCATACCACCCGTCTAACCCCCATTCCTGAAAGTTAACGCGATTTATATAGACCGTAAAAACACAAGTGAGTGAATCAACAAAACATGAAGAGATGATAAAATAAAGTTCACTTTCAATATAAAAAACTAGTTATTCAAGTCATTAATACATACCCAATTAAAAAGTTAATCAAAGCTAGGAAATTAAAAGTAACACATAAATAATTTGTCTTTACCAAGTGATGTAAGAGATTAGCCAAGCATGGCCTTTGTTTAACAAAAACTCTTACGATCAATCTTGGATGCCGAGACTACTACACACACTCTAAGGATTTATGATGGATGAATGTGGTGGATGATAGTGGTGGCAGGTGTGAGAGAAGTGGTTTACCAAGGGATGAGTTGGAATGAAACCAAGCACCCCTAGTTATCGCTGGAAACGTAGCTTCACACGGCCCCGTGCCCTGTGGGCACGGCCCCATGTCTTCCTCCTTCTCTGTCTTCATTTAATGAGCTTGTTAAATTAGATGCCACACGGCCTCGTGTGTTAACCGTACGACCCCGTGGCTAGTACTTGTACTATCCAAGATTTGTATATCTAGAAGTTGACCATGGCTCGTGTCCAAGGGACACGACCCCGTGTCTCTTGTCTATTTTTGTTTGTCTTTTATTTTCTGTAATCTTGAAGGGGCACGACCCCATGCCAACCAGGAATGACGCCATGCTTGACTTCGGATTTGTTGTTTTCTTTGTCTTGGGGTGAAGCTTGGAGGGTTGGTATAGTGTGTTATCTTTCCTTCTTCTATACTTATACTGGTTTTTGTCGTTAATTTGTTACTTTTGTACATTTAAGCTCCTTTTAATCCTGAAAATCAAAAGTATACAAAGAAACACATTTTTTCCAACATTAGTACTAAAAAGAGTTGATTTTATACCGTATTTGATACAATTTATATGTTGCATTTGACGCATATCAAAGAACTATTAGAGAAGGGTTTATTCAGCCGAGTTCCTCGCTTTAGGGAGCTCTTTCCTATTTATCAAGAAAAAGGATGTGTTGATGCGGATATGTATCGACTATCGAGAGCTGAATAAGATAACCATCAAGAATCGCTAACCGTTTCACAGGATCGATGATCTATTCGGTCAACTTCAAGGGGCAAGTTATTTCTCCAAGATATTTCTTCCGTTAGGAGCGAAGATGTTCCAAAGATTGTCTTCAGAACAAGAGACGAATATTATGAGTTCCTATTCATGCCATTTGGACTCACCAATGCTCATGGACCTCATGAATAGAGTCTGGAAGCCATATCTAGATAAGTTGTTCGTCGTCTTCACTCTTCAATGATGACATTCTTATCTATTCTTGTAGCCATGAAGATCATGAAAACCATCTCAGAAGTATTCTAGAATCACTAAAACAAGAGAAGCTTTATGCGAAGTTACTTGCGGGGAATATGATAGTTTGATTGATGAGTTTGTAATTTCAAGGGAAAGTGGCATTAGTGAAAGAGATAGACATTCATAAAGTATCTTCAAACTCAAAGCTTTCACCAATAATGGCTTTTACGAAATTTTACTAAGGATGGTAAAGTGGAACTTGTCTCACATAGGAAGAGGACACACTTGAGGTGGGATATAAGGATGAGTTTTCCTTCCCCTTGTTCTTAGAGGCACACATAAGTGAAGTCATGAAGGGTGCAGAGCACACTTAAGTATCACGCACACATGCGCGTGACATAGGTACAATGTCACAGTTTGATGACCCACTTTGTATTTTTGATGGCGTGTGTGTGGCCAACGATATGGGTGGCAGGCGAGCTAGGTGTGAGCGCAACATCAAATCAGAGCGTGCAGATGTTGCAATTACGATTGTAGATTAGTTTCCACTTCTATAGCAGTACTTGAACAGTCAAAACAACAGTTTCAAATTTGAATTTAAAACTTAATAAAGTGCATTGAAGATGTGCCATGAAATTTATTTATCGTTTTAAGTTTCTTAAGTTGCTTTAATTTCTTTTTATTATAAAACCAAAGTGAGTCTTGATTAAACGATACATCAAAAATACTTTAACTTCTAAAGTTTTTATGCAATCCTTTTGTGATCATCCTGATCGTGCTACGATTTCAAGGTACAATACTGGTTCTTGTGCGTTCCCCAATAGTACACATTGCTTCGGCTATTTTACCCTGAAAAACATATATATTTTTATTAAAAGACCGAAATATTTTTTAAGGAACACAGTTGAATACAAATCCTAAGCCACAACACCATATGCTTTATCTTGTTTCTTCATTTATTATTATTTCCTTAGTAATTTGTATAGTAATAATAATATATTTCTTTACATTACTTGAAGTAATGAAAAAAATCACCCCCTTACCAAAGAATCAAAACTGTTATATTTAGAAGGAGTTACATTCCTTTGGAATTCTTCATTTCTTTAGAATTCTCCATTCCATTAACACATGGTAACCAAAAATATTACTTTTCATTCCATCAGAATAATTAATTCCATTTCATCTTCTATTCGTTCATACCAAACGCTACCTTACTATCACAATTATAACATTTACTTGATAATTCTCGTTTTGGTTTCACCAATTACATAAGTTTTTTGAACTTTATTTTTATGTATCCCTTTAAAAAAGAGGTGCTAATCTTCTAAAACAAAGTAATTAAATGAGTTGACGGGGAGGCATAGGACACCAACACGATTACACGTCTAAAAACTAACTTAATTAGGGCAAGAAGGTTGTACACTTGTACCAATTACACTCAAACCATAGAAAAAATAATAATCACAAGTATATGATAAATAGATGTTTTATCCCACTAATTAGAAAATGTATTAAATAAAAAAAAACAATATTAGAGATTTGTCATAACATTTTAAATGTATTATATTTGTAGAAGTAAAGTCAGAAGCATCAGTTTCTAGGCTTGAACCACTCAAAGTTAAAGACTTGCCAAAGTTCCTTCCTAATGATCCTGAAGGTAAATACAAGATGTTAGAACTCATGGTCAAAGGAACCAAGCAAGCACGAGCACTAATATGGAACACATTCAAAGAACTAGAACAACATGAACTTGAAGCTCTTAGCCAAGATTTCCCAAACCCACATTTCCTAATAGGACCATTTCACAAGTTATTTCCAGCATCATCAAGCAGCCTCCTAACACAAGACCAATCATCTCTTTCGTGGTTAGACCAACACCCACCCAACTCCGTGTTATATGTTAGCTTTGGTAGTCTAGTTAAGGTTGAGGAATCACAGTTTTTGGAAATTGCATGGGGTTTGGCTAATAGCAAGCAACCATTTTTATGGGTGGTCAGACCAGGGTCCGTGGAAGGGTCTGAGTGGCTCGAACCTTTACCTGATGGGTTTTTGGAGAGAATCATAGAATGAAGAGGATACATTGTTAAATGGGCTCCACAACAAGACGTGTTAGCTCATCCCGCAACAGGTGGTTTCTGGACTCATAGCGGGTGGAATTCGACCCTTGAAAGTATTTGTGAAGGGGTTCCAATGATTTGTTCGCCATCTTTTGGTGATCAACTCCTAAATGCAAGATATGTAAGTGATGTATGGAAGATTGGTGTGAAGTTGGAAAACGGTTTTGAAAGGGGAGAGATTCAAAGTGCAATAAAGAAAGTTATGGCAGATGAGGAAGGGTTAGAATTTAGAAACAAAATTATAAATATCAAAGGAAAAGTAAACCTTTGTCTAAAGAAAGGTGGTTCATCATATTTATCACTTGAAAATTTGGTTAACTACATTTTGTCATTTTAGCCGATGAAAATTTTACGTCCATAAGAGTTTTAAAGTTACCATGGGTATGGATATATATAATGTTGACATAAGGTAGGACTATAATAATGAGAAAGTGAATGCTTTTATAAACTCAATGATTATAAACACAGTTATTCAAGGAATAATAGTCTACAGTTTTTTTGAACACAATGGTTGGGGCACTCTTGCCTAAGTGTATTATTTCTAATAATGATGATTAAAAATGTTAGAACCACCACTATAACCAGTTTGAATCATTATATTGATCATCAGAGTATAAAGATGGGTGTTTGTGTATGATATGAACAAATAATCATAGATGGATCAAAAGAATGTACCAATAGAAGAAGAATCATCATCAATAGGTTGACACTGGGCCAGAAACTTCTGTCCAGTTGATTTGTGTAACACCCATTTTAAAAACATATGGATCTTATTTCCATGTAATGATGACTTTTAATTTTGCTACTACTCAAATTCATAGTAACAAATAATATAATTGACGTTTTCAACATTTACCAATCTGAATACAATACAATTTCAAAATTAAAGATTTGAATAAATAATAAAACTACAACATAAATTGCAGGGTTGAATCATGGCATTCGTCGAAGCATTCTTTGAATGAAAAGTCCAAGAGTCGAAGCAAATCTCTACAAAATGTCGTCTAATAATCCACAAGCACAAACCTAAGTTTTCCTTCCCAAAGCTCATCCAATTCATTCTAATACAATCCAAAAACGGTTACCTGAACACATGTTTAAAAATATTTTGCGTCAACATAATGTTGGTGAATCCATGTGTTTTATTAAGTGGGCCCGGAAATAAATGTTCCTCATTATATGTAAATAAGTTTCAAGTATCAGGATAAGTAGCATAGTGTAAATAACAAGTCGACAATCAATCCTATACCTAGCGTCATGCTCAACCATGCCCAGGTAAGGTATTCTAGTGAACCCATATTCTTTATTGCCATGAGTTCTACCTATACTCTGCTAATAAGTCTTGTATTTGTCCAAAATACATGACGCCTACGCGCCCGTAGACCTCGGTGGAGTGGTTTTTGTGTCTGAGTCCGTCTGCGTGCGAGATTCCTCAAGTAGTACTACCCATATATTTGGTAGGATTATTGTCTAGTGTGTGTAGAATGGTTGTGTAACTAACCACCAGGTAAGTAAACTTATATATAAATCAAGTTTAAAGCATGTATTCACCCCAAAACCTTTAGTAAAAACCGTAAGGTCACGAGACTCACCTTATTCTCGTAATGTATGTAATCATGTTGTGCTATACGCAGTGACGGAGCTTGACCAAAAGTTCAGCGGGACGGAAAGTCATAGGACCCAAAAAATATTTTCTATCGCTATGTTGCAGGTTATATGTTGGATCTACTATTTGATTCCGGTCGGCTCAAACAATAATAACTCTAAATAAGTAGTTTTGAGCTTTCTCATAATATACCTAACAAAAAGACAATTAATAGGATTGTGTTAAACTACAATTTCACCGTACTTCTTCCTTAGTTGATCATTTTCCCTAAATCGCCAATTCCATTATTATAAACCTTAATTTTGGAATTATTGAACAATAATCACAATAGATGCAATGTATAGGTTAATCTCATATTAAATGATACAATTTAAGGTCTAAAACACTAGTAATGCCCAAACTTTTGATTCAATATTAACCCTAGTTCAAAACCTACCCTTCAAGAACTAAACAATAGTGAATGAGAAATTAAAATAAATGATTATCTTATTTAAATTCGTGATTAAACGCCTTTATCTAGCTCGATTTCTTCCATGTCTCTGTCAAATTTGATGAAGGATAAAGGATTGAAGATTTGAAGGTTTCAAGAACCCTCCCTAAATACACAACTTTTTTTTTTCTTCTGTTGAAGTCGAACACAAAAGAGGTATCTCTATCCTCACGTATTCTTTTTTGTTTAAACGTCTTTCAATCAATACAAAAAAAATGAACCATCAAGTTTCACTTATATAAAAACTAGTTTCAAACTTTACTTAAACTTACTTCAAGTTTAAAACAATTATAAAAAATTACTAATAGCCGTGTTCTTCACGTTTTTTAACACACTAAGAAAATATGGGTAAGAAATTTTTAGACAAAATGAATTGGCTGGAATGGACCTATATAATTTTAATAATTTCGGACGAAAAATCAGAAAAATTACATACTAACCAAATCATTGATAGAGACGGATGCACTTCATTGCTCCTTAAAAGTTAAGCCCCTGGTCACAAGAATGTTTAGTTTACCAATGTTGTGGGCCCACTTACAGTATATGGAATCCTTTAGACCAACCTAGATATGTCTCGTAGTGTTAGTATGTACAATTCAAGTAGTGTGGTTACATGTGTTGACGGGCTTGGGCATTTGTTATTCAAGAGGTGTGGTTGTCTTGGGCATTTGTCATTAACTAGTGTTAGGCTTCGTCTATTTTGCGGGCGGTAAACAAAATATATCTAAGTTTGATAATATGTATGCCTGTATTTTGTTTATTTGAACATACTACTTATAACACAATCTTAATGAAAATTAGATTGAGATATAGGTAAAAATACGTTCGTCATAGAGTAACTTTATTAAAGTGCAGGAGTAATAGTGTTTGTCCACCAACAGCAAACAATAACTATTCCCCTGGGCTGGTTCGTCGCAGTAGCAAGAAAAAAAGACTAAAAGATGAAATACTAAAAGAAATAAAAGTAGAGTATTAAACATGTAATCAACCAAAGTTAAAGTAGAGGCACTAAACACGCATATGAACAAAGCTAATCAATAAAAAAGAATTTTTTTAAAAAGAGAGGGGCTAAACACGTATATTAGCAAAGTTGAAGGGTTAAAAGCAAAATACAAAAAGCTACGATCAATCACTAAAAGAAATAAAAGTAGAAGGATTAAACATGTACACTACAAAAGTTATAGCAAAGGCACTAAACACGCATATAAACAAAGTTAACCAATAAAAAGAAAACTTTTTAAAAGCAGATGGGCTAAACACGTATTTTAGCGAAGTTGAAGGTTCGAGAATAAAATACAAAAAACCACGCCTAATAAGGGGGTGTTAGGCAGCTGCCTGACACTATTCCCCCTCATGGTAAATGTAGTATACAAAAATTTTTAGCAAAGTTGAAAGTTCGAAAGTAAAATACAAAAAACCACGACTAATAAAGGGGTGTCAGGCAGCTTCACTATTCCCCCATGGTAAATCTTGTATATATAAATATAAACTAGTATTAAGCACCCCGTGTTACAGCGGGGGCGAACATAATGCCACACTACTGCCAGCGACCACCGAGACTGAAGTTGCGGCGTATTAGTGCGAAGAAATTAAACCGAAACGTAAAACATAGAATATAATAACTAAATTTATCAAGGACTCGCGTGTTACGATGAACCCGCTTCTATTTTTTCTTGTTTGATAGGTTCATCGTAATCTATTATATATATATAATATATATATATGTATATATATATATATATATATAATATATATATTATCATTACCACTATACAATAGCTATATATTATTACCAATATACAAACCATAACCATACATTACAACAACATTGCATCAATATGTTGTAAATTATATCACTATACAAACCATAATGCATGCATTACAGCAACCACTTCATTAATGTGTTACAAATTATATATGTATATAATATAATATATAATGTGAGTAATTCAATGTTTTATGTTAAGTTAATCTACTTATTATTACATGTTTATCTTATGCACTCTACATACTTGAATGTGATGTACACACACTCACTAGAGTTCCTCGCCTGAGATCACAGGATTACTAGTGTAGTTCTATGTACTTTTGTAAGTGATTGTTCATCCTTGAGTACAAAATTATATTTTTGTTTGATTTATATATCTGATAACTAGGTTATTACCCCGTGCATTATATGGGTTGATAAAAGTAATATTATATAATTATTTAATTAGTAATAAAAAGAGTTAAGTTTTAAACAAATATATACATTGTGCGGTTGAATAAATCCGTGTGTTATACTAATAGAACAAAATATAATTTAATTTGTTAATGTATACAATCGTCGAGATATGTATTTAAAAAATAAACATTGACATACACAGTGGCAAACTTAAAGGGAGCCGAGGGTCTGCACGTGCCATGGCTCAAGTTCGGTTCCGAAGTGTATTTTTGTGTGTGCTTTTCCCTGTTTTATGCATAGAATGCCCTTGAGCAAATACAATGTAACACCCCAATATTTTTTTGATCGAATCCTATAGTGACACGTGTTTAGAAATTCTTCACATAATTCGGATATGTTGAAAGAGAGATATTATAATGATAAAAAGGGTGATGTTGAAGGCTAAAACTGCCTAAAAGGCAACTATTTTGATCACTATTAGGCCCTCACTGTAACACCCTGTAAAATCATGTCTAATAGTATAGTGACACGTGTTGTATTTTAAATATAGTCTATTAAAGACCAATAAGGACTAAAGGCGTCAACATGCTCAAACTGAGCCTCTGAGTGACGGTCCGATGTCAACATGCTTAAATCATTAGCCTCTGAGTGACTTATATGTCAACATGCTTGAAATTTGGCCTCTAAGTGACTGATATGTCAACATGCACAGCCTCTGAGTGACATCGGAATCAACATGCTTATAATAAGCCTCTGAGTGATCTTTTGCGAAGTCCTAACTCTTATATGTGCCATTTGTTGGACGAGAGGGTTCAATTTTGTAAATATGTGAAAGTTGGATGATGGAGGGATTAAAAGTGTCAATATGTTAATTTATACCTCTGAGTGACCTTTTAACGAACCAAGAGCTCGACAATGTCCGGGCATAATCCCGGGTATGCCAAATATTGGCTACGGAGGGCTAAAAGTGCCAAAAAAGGATGTTTAAAAAGGTTTTTAGAAGCTTTTTAAAGTTAAGGGCTAAAGTGTCAAAGTTTGAAAGTGGCCATGGGGCGGTCGCGGGCCCGAGAGACCAGGCCTGGGTCTCTCGCGGGGCGCAAGAAAAGGTCTGCTGCAGAAATTTTGGCTTGGACTCCAAACAAAGCTCCAAAACCATTAATTCGAAAACCATGGACTTGTAATCAGCTATGCCACGTTTTGGGACACTTGTAAGTTTCCTCTTACACCCCTAAACACCTGGCTTCACCTCCTTTGAGCTCTCCAACTATAAATAGGTGTTCAAGTGCTTCATTCCAACTTGCACATTTCTCATTAATTCACTCTTCTCCCTCCTCTGGAAGTTCCTAGCTAAAAGGAGTATCAAACTTAGTTCTCTTGCATTGTAGGAACCTCTTATAAGTGTTCATTGCTCTTGCATTTTCGTTTATAGGCTTTTATAGCCAAAAGTCAAGCGTTTTTCGGAAAACACTTTGACTTTTGGTTAAGACCATTATGGTCCAGCCATTGTTCGAAAAGAACATGGCTAAGTGATCGTAATAAGGTAGGTGTTAATCCCTATAAAGGGAACCTCTTAAAGATCACGTTTGCTAGACCAATTGACGGGTCAAAGTTACGATATTAAAAAGTTAAACAGCCATATTTTGGAAAAATCATAAATTGATCTTATACATATTATGAAACCTGTTTTGACACTTAAACAAGTTGGTAATAATTATTAGAACATGTAAGAACATGTTCGGCTCATCAATTTCAGTTCTAGGGTCGGTTCGCAACCGAAAGTCGCAAAGTTTGACTTCTGCTTTGACTTTCGATTCTGACCCGATTTAGATTAGTTACCTACTGATCTAAAGTTGCATTATGATCATAATATAATGTAGCATAACCCTATGAGGTTATATTACATGATCATAATCAGAATCCAAGTTTATGCGCAAGTTCCATAATTATGTCATCTTTGACCAAAATGTCCTTTTTTGCATAAAACAAGGTTTTAAGGTAATGAACTTGAAAATGAGTTTTCTACTGATGTAATTTATAAGTAGGATTATTTGGGATGTTAAACCAAGTTATAAACTGAGTTTTCAAGCAAGTCCTTAAACTATGTCGATAAATGGCGATCTTAGCCCTTGTGGCTCATAAAATAGTTTTAATCAAATATTTTCAAGGTAAATCTTTTATCTACTGATATGTTAATTAAATAACATATCTAAGACATTTTAATCTGACCTTAACATCAGTTTTCATAAACATCGCATAAAGACGCCATTTTACGACATAAGCGTCGTTTAGGCGCATAGTACGGTTTTAAACCATATTAATGGACCAAGACTTGTTACCTACTGATTTTAAAACTTATTTTAAACATATTTACAGTAGGTACATGTTATAAACTCAGAATCCCAAATAATTTATAAACTATGTGTAAAATGACCAAAATACCCCTTTAGTGCATAGTTTGGTCATAAAAGGTAAAATACACATATAATTGATATCCTACTGATATTATATCATAAATAAAGTATTTTTTCTAGAATACTTATAATTATAACATTAAATTATATTCAAGTTCCTTTTATATGGTATGAATTTACCAAAACGCCCTTATGAGGCATAATTTCATTTGAAAACCTTAACGGGCATACAAGTTGATATCCTACTGATGTCTTAACTTATTTAAAGTATAATGGCATATAAAACTTGTCCATAACTTATCCGTTTACCCGATATTGCTAATATGCGCACAGTTACGTATAGGTAACTATTTTACGGAAATTAACCAAACGGTTTAACCTTGTCATTTAAGTTTCAAAATCCAGAATGTATATAGTTTACCCATATTAAACAAGTCAAGGTACTTGTTGGGATTAAACTACGTTCTATCCAATCATCATTTAATCTAGCGTCATACGTTTTGCTCAAGTACGCTAGTCGGTCTAAGTCTATGACTTAAATAAGACCGTTAGTATTTAATTGGTTAGTTTATGCCATAATCCAGACTAGAGACTTGCCGTAAATGCTATCTGCATTTAGTCCTTTTTGTGTACGGCTGAGTTATTAAAAAATTAAAGAAGACTAGCTCAGGTAAATACTCTCGACTTATTTCCCCTATACGGACTTGGGTTACGGTAAATTATTACCGCTTGGTCGGAAATGGGATTAAGTTGAACGCCGGTTCGGGGATAATAAATCCGCATATTCTGTTTTAATCAGTTTTGTTTGATAATTTAAACATCGGGGGTTAACTACCACAACCTAGATATCCTCGGCTCATTACAATAGAAATGGCCACGACCTTAGCGCTGGTGTAGGCATACACCCGATAGACGCTCAATTATGCATTCCTACAAGGTTGGGAGGAATTGACTCCTTCGTGAGTCCAAAGTGGTGTGTACGTTAATTGTGTCTCGGTCTCCGTACTGGGCCCCGTATGTATGGACAAACATGTAAATCTGTTAACAAGATTGGACGGTCAATTAACCCAAGTTATAAAAAGATTTTGTGCTGATACGCACTTAAAACATTTTGAAATGTTTTCGAAATGAGTCAGTTGGGTGTATTTACCAGCGAAAGCTAACGTATTTTCAAAAGACTAAACTGCAGGTACAATACGAAAATAGGCCGGAGGTGCTCGTTAGTGATAGAGGATCTTGCAAATCCTAAATCTGCCCGAAGTCTATTTTATATTCTTTCTATGTACAATTTATGATCCGCCTGTGGATCTTCTATTACGAGCCTGTATATTATTTTGTATTTTCGAACATTCGGTTTGTAATAGTAATTTTACTCCAAGACTTCCGTTGTGCCGTGTTTAATTGACTATGATGATTATCAACTGACGTCACCATACTCCTACCCGGGCACACCGGTGTATGGATTTGGGTTGGAAATCTGGGGTGTGACACTCACAGACCGCATAAGAAACCCTTTGCGGTCCGCAAGGGTGTTTGAAACAATACGCATGCCTAGGGTCCCTTACGAACCGTAAGCATAACCCCTTGTGGTCCGAAAGAAATGCGCTGACAACAAATATTTGGCTGGATAGCAGCGTTCTTCTTCTTCTTCTTGTGACACCTAGCACGATTTCTTGCCACACTTAACTATAGATTGCCACCTTTGGTGCCACTAATCCTCCTTAAAGCAATCCTAGTAACACTTGGCGCATTATTAGCACACTTGAATCAGTATAAAAAGGCACCATAGCTTACTTGTTCTTCACACCAAAAAATTCAAACACTAAAACAAAGTGTAGAGCTTGCTTCTGCTTATAAGGAGCGTCCTTCTCAGTTATAAATTTTTCTTCAAGTGTAGGTAAGTACTCTTCTTTGGTCAATTTCAGTCTAATAGTTAAATTTCATCGAAAAGTCAAGCAGTTAGATTTTTGCTTTTACTTTCGGTTCTGACAACTTTGGTCAAGTTAAAATTCAATTAGACCCAATCACGTGATCATTATATCATAAGAAATGATTCCCTGCAATTATACCTTCTAATCATCACGTTTAAACGGGTCAATGACGGGTTAAACATATACTTTCTAAAAAGTCAAAAATGCCCTTTTGGCAAATAATACATGAAAATGCTTCTAAGCCTATGTAACCTATATTCTGACTTTAAAACAGAATATATAATATAAAAAAGATATTATTACTTGCCGGACTTGTCACAAACCCATTTAACCCCCCGAACCAGTATATACGGGCACGGCTAATTAAAATGGCATAAACCATATAAACTAGTCGTATCGGGTGAAACGCTTTCCAACCATTCCAAATCAGAATTGTAAGGTCCGAGTTTACAAAAGCGTGTGACTAATACTTAATAATAACATACAATATTGTATTGTATGATAGACAGATAATCACAACCAAGTAATTATCATCAACAACTATTTTTCATTAAATCAAAATATTACAAGTTACAATATGATTGACTCTACAAACTTCCCCTCAACCTAATCATATACAAATATGTTGTTACAAAGAAAAAGTGATGTGTGTGATAAATAGATCTCTAACAGTGATATCTATTTATACTAAGTATATATCACACCCTGACCCGCAGCGGAAATGGTAGTCGGGGCATGATTGGGTTTTCATCAAAGCTCATGACATTTACTATAATAAAGTTTCATATTTATTATTTACAATTTAAAGGAGAAGTTACAACAAACATACAAGCACAACATGTTCTAACATAAATTCATGAATTCTTTATTTTTCTTCTAAGGAAAATTCCTATATATTCCTTGCTTCAACCGTTCACCTGTATCATGTGTAAAATAGAGTTTTGGGTCAACAAAAGTTGGCGAGTGAATCTTATTTAAACATTTGAAAGAATTAGTTATATTGGTTATTTAAATAAAAATGTACATAAACCAAATATGAGTATACACATATGTAAATCTAACCACAAACCATATAATATCAATCAATGAACACACAAGCACAACAAATGATGAACAATGAGATCAAGACTCAATCAAACGGAGCCGATCTATTGAGGCACCTGATGCTCAACTCGTTTCCAACGAGTAACTGATGGGCCTAATGTAAATGATTGCACGAAACTGACAAAAAAATGTAAACACAATACAACAAATAACATTTACATCACACGTTAGATCATATACTGGTAATAGCACAAGCTTTTGAATAAACGAAATATATAAACGACACATAATACACCCCAAAACATGAATAAAAAGAGACTTTGTAAGGATTCACTCACAGTGGGTGCGTTTCCTTGGATTGATGACGAACGCGCACGAATTTGGATTTAACCACGAGGAAAAACTAACCTAATAATAACGTAGTAATTTGATAAATAAATAAATTTTATTAGAAATTAATGTTTTTAATTAAAGCTTTTTATTAGCTTGTTAGGTTTATTTTTTGGGAAATTAATACAAATTTTTAGCTTTAAAAACCTTATTTTTAAGTGTTTTTAATTAATTTTTAGAGAAAAATAATAAGGATTTAAAAAAAATAAAAAAAATTCCCTTTTTCAGGGTTTGACTGGTCAACCGGCCAGACTTGATTATTGTTGGCAGGTGTGAGGTTCGAACTCGTGACCTCCAATATACGTGCACGCAGCTCTACCAACTGAGCTACGTGTATAACCCGAAATAATATCTGATTTAATTATTCTTATATACTAGTTAGATAAATTCTGAAATTTATTTAATTAAAAAGATTTAAAAACCTTTGAACCGCTGCTTAGTACATGCCTCGAACCCGCGACCTTTGTTACGTTTTGCACCCAACCCTTCCAATTGGGCTGGGTGTCTAACCCATTAATAATTGAAATCGTATTATTCTTATAAACTTACTGATCGGCGAATTTAATTAAGTTTTAAGAAAAAATTTTTATTTCAGAAAACCGGCGTTGGTTCAGGCTCGAACCCGGGACCATATGTTTCAAATGCACACAGTCCACCACTGGACTGTGTGTCTAACCGGTGTATTTACCGGTTTTAAATTCATTTATAAACAGACACTAGTTCATCTTCCTTATTAAGATAACACAGAACCTTAAGCCGACTAAATTGTTCAAGTTAATCACTACTACATATAAATTTGAAAATAAAAAGAATTAAGCGACATGATATACCGAGCGGAGGCACTTTCGAAAACTCCGACTTGCAAGGTTTTTCTCCGGCGACGATTCCGGTCAACTGAGAATGATTCCAGGAGGTTCTTGATGAACAGAAGGTTTGCAAGAGATTTTTGGAAGTGTGTGAGTTCTAAATCATTCCCCAAATCCTCTATTTATAGTCAAAGTTGATCATAAGATTTTGAATGCTTTTTCGGTTTCGGTCAACATAATCATGGCGATGATTGTAACTCCGAATTAATTGTGTTGACTGAATGATTAAGTCTAGATGCATGATTAGAAACGGTTTAAGTGTTTAATTGTAAGGAAACCGGTTTTTTTTATGGTTTTTGGCGGATTGTTCGTGGCTGTCACAGGCGGCAAAACAAGGAAGGAGACTCGAGTAAAAGTGTTTAAAAGGTTAACTTGATGAATTTATTCAGATGTTGTGCGGGTGTTGCAGTGGTGTGTTGAGTGTGTGTGGTCTTGTGCGACCCGGGTTCGATTCCCGTAGTCAGCACTTTATTTTTATATATAATCCTTTTCGTATTTTTAATATATCTTATTTATTATTATTTTTATTTAATATTATTATTATTATTAATAAACTTTATTTTTTATTATTTAATACTAAAATCACGAAATTTTAAACGCTTAACATAAATGCGTAACGAACATCAATACATATACTTAAATTACAAAACGGAGCGGGTTTTTAGAACCCGTTTTTCATCAGATGTTACAGTATAAAAGATCTGTTCGTTATTGGCCGACATCACCCTAATAGTGACATCTAATATTCCTAACAAAAGATTCCACAGATGTTAGCAAACATATGTGGGAATCTAGCATCTGATCTAATACACTAAACAACTATAACAAAGCAAAATACTGTTACATTGATGAAACCGCTGATCTTCAAACCACTGTTGCTTTATACAAACATTTGTTTGGCCTGAATAGATGTTTGGTCTTCTTCAACACATCTTTTTTTGTCTTTTGAGGTAGCTTCTGATAGCTGCGGAGACATTCTTTGCAGTAGGAAACTCTAAAGGATCAACCAGAGAACCGATGGGTATTTTCAAGTCTTCATAATTTGGCCTTTTTTGGGACAGGGGAATCTTTAGCTCTTAAGGCTTCGAGTTTCTTGTAACTATCTTTGATTGTTAGCTCATCCATCTGGCCACTCTTGGCTGCCACCATCTCCTCCTTCATTCTTTTGGGTTCAAGAGTCTTTTGGCCAACAGGCTTTTTGCCTGCTCCCCAATTTGGAGGGGTGAGTTTGATATTTGGATTGAGTTTTACCTTCTCAATCCCTGTGATTTCATCTAGAAGGACTTTCGTAGTCCATTAAGTGAATGGGCTCTTGTGGCTATGTAAGGCTTATTTTTCATGATGAAATCCAAGTAGTCTTCCCTTAGTGCTTTTCTAAGCTTAAGGTTGTTTACTGGTCATTGTGAAGCCTTTTGACTAACATTTTTTTTGCAAAATCTTCTAATCTATTCACGTTTGTGAATTTTTTAGATAGAATTTTTTGTGCCTCCTTATCACTTTTTCCTTTGCTTCTTTCAGCAGCTATACTTTCAGCCTGTTTAATCTTTAACTCCAAGTGCTCTTTGACATTGTAAAGGCTTTGAATACCTTCTAAGGTATGAAAGATAAGTTGGTTAGTATCAGTTGTAGAGTAGAAAGATTATATTTCTTTTGATACATTTTCTAACTCTAATGGATCTAGTAAGGTGATAGATGGGTGTGATGATAGTGGAAGTTTGGTTGATGATGGTTTTGTTGGTGGAGATGTAATGGTTAGTGCAGTGGTGGTTGTGGTAGATGGTTGAGATATGATAGATAGTGTTGTTGTGGTAGTGGTTTTGACAGATGATGCATCAAGAGTTTCTTCATCATCATCTTACACAATGAATTTAGCTCTCCTAGACCTAGTTTGAAGTGTTGGTACTCTTTATGGTGGTTGTGATGTACACCTCGTAAAATTAGTGTTCGGTAATAAACCGACACGTGTATATACTCTTAAAAAAATATAGAAATATAAATAAATAAATACAAAATATAAATACCTCAAATAAGTTAGCCACTCAACCCATAGACATATCCAAAAAAAATTAAAACTGACATAGCCTACAGGTCCGGGACCGTAACCTACGGTCCGGACATTCTGGTTAGAATTTAAACCTAACCGTAAGCTACGGTTTGGCAACCGTAGCCTACAGCGAAGCCTTAGAACTTCAATTTTGAACCATATAAACTTTCAACTAATAACCCTAAGGTCCCTAGACTTTATTATAACCTTTTCCTTGCATATTTAAGTCATTTTTCGACCCGAATGACTCCGGTTAAAGTAATATCTTGTGATTCACCATTTTTTAGTATTACACATCTTCACCGAACCTTAAACCTTACTAGCTTGGGTGATTTAACCCATTAAGCCATAAGTATTCGTATCTTTCACGTTTAAACTAGTAAACGCTTATAAGTCGTAAGAACACCTAGCGTGACACCCGTTAATGTTCGGTTACTCTTATTCTTCTTCAATACATCTCGTGCTGAACGAAAAGACCAAGTTGTATCATTATGTCATTGGATATAAGTCAAGGGACAATTCATGACAATCCACCAAACTAAATTTGAGGGACTAAAAGTGTCAAAACCCCAAAATTTTGTCAAGATGCCACCTCTCGTGCAATTTGCCTCACTCTTGAAGTTCTTGACACCTTGGTAGACACTTGTGATGATCCTAGAACACCTCTAACACCTGGCTTCATCTTCACATACCCTCTTGCACTATAAATAGCAACTCAAGTTCACCTCATTATTTGCTCATTCACTTCTTCTCCTCTCTATTACACTCTTGGAAGTTTTGACCATTTGAGAGCTTCCCTTTGAGTTCTAAGTTTCCATTGGATCACTTATAAGTGCTCCATCTCTACTCTTTTCTATTTATAGGCTTTTAATAGCCAAAAGTCAACCATTTTCGACAAATGCCTTGACTTTTGGTTAAGACCATTATGGTCCAGCCATTGTTTGAAATGAACATGGCTAAGTGATCGTAATTAGGAAGATATTAACCCCTTAAAGGGGCACCTCCTAAGGATCACGTTTACTAGGTCAATTGACGGGTCAAAGTTTATGTTTTAAAAAGTCAAACGGGTCAGATTTCATAAAAATCATAATCTGAGTTTATACATGTTATAAATATATTTTTGACACTTAAACAAGTTGGTAATAATTATTAGAAAATGTGGGAACATGTTCGATCTGTCAATTTCAGTCCTAGAGTCGGTTCGCAACCGAAAGTCGTGAAGTTTGACTTCTGCTTTGACTTTCGATTCTGACCCAACTTAGATTAGTTAACTTCTGAATTAAGGTCACATTATGATCATAATGCAATGTAGCATAACCCTCTGAGGTTATATTACATGATCATAATCATAATCTTAGTTATGCACAAGTTCCGTAAAATGTCAAAATTTGACTAAAATGCCCTTTTTTACATAAACAAGGTTTTAATTAACAATGAACTTGCAAATGAAATACCTACTGATACGTTAATGTAATTAACATATTATGATGTTAATATTCTGATCATAAACTATTTTGGCCCAACCTAAACACAATACTTTTGTAAATTATAATTCTTATAAATTATTTTGGCCCAATCTAAGCACATATATAGTTTTTGCCCAATCTGAGCACATATATATAAATTTTGGCCCAATCTAAACACGTAGAGCCAATGACCAATGAAGCATAGAAGTGAAGATTTGGGTTGAAGGTTATAGGTCTTAAGTTTGAATTTGATCGCAACTGGTTTTATCTTAGTAGAACTTTGGGCCAGTTTTCCCTAGAATTTTATACGGTGGGCTTGGGCTACCCAGCCAGGGGCGGGCCTAGGAATAGGTCTGCGTGGCGGGCGCACCCTTGAAAAAGAATCATGTATTTTGTAGGTAAAAAACCTGATCGCACCCTTGAAAATCTAGTTAAATCTCTCGTTTGCACCTCTTGAAAATTTTTGTTGGGTCCGCCACTGTACCCAACACTGTTGCGATCGTGTGCTTATAGACTCGTCTTTTATCATTGCGTTACCTGGGCTTTTATTCGTTGACCGTTAGAAAAAAAAACACATATTTGAGAGAGAGAGAGGAAAAACCTTCATCGGGGATCCTCACCGGAAACAACCCGTGTCAAGTAACGCCGGGGCCTTAGCAAATAAAAGAAGCGACAAGATGCTACTAGTCCGGTGAACAATCCTCGAAGTTTCAGCCCATCGGCAACACTCTGTGTGCCAAATACTAGCATCTGTGATCAAGCATGCAACTCATCATCCTACGACATCAACCGCTCCAAACAATCCCGACCGGGTCCAAGAACTTGCTGTTAATGTAGAAAAATAAACTCACCACTTTGTCTTCGTAGGTTTGGTGGGAGTAGAAGGAGTGAGGAGTTGGGAAGGAGAGTTGAAAGTATGGAGGATGGTGATTGAAAAGCCTTTGGAGTGAAGTATGTTTGCCAGTTGAAGCATAGGGCTTACGTGGCCTTGCAGCGGTAACGGTAGCAGCATTGGGTTCAGTTGAAGCATTGGGTTTCCCGTATTTGTTGAGTTTTCTCCTGAATTTGTGTATATGCATTATGCCTAGTGCAGATGTATATGATCAGGTGGTTCCGCTGGTGGCACATAATACTCCAGTGGTTCGTCAGTGATCCAAATTTGTCGTTAAAAAAGGTGTTTTAAGTTAATGCCATTTATTTAGGGCTGTAAATAAACTGAATGACATTGTTGGTGTATGTTTGTTAAGAAATGAACATGTTCATGAATGGTTCATGAAAGCTTATCAAACAAGATTTCTTGTTCGTATTCGTTTATTAAGGAAATTAACATGTTCATTTTAACAACCGTAAAAAACTGATCTTAGAAATCCGACCTGTTTGTTAACCGAATCCGAATCATAGTAACTAAAGATGCGAACTTCTTTTATTGATCCCTTATTATTTTTGTTATTTATTAATGTCATTTGTATATCGTTGGTTATATTTAAACGACACTGTGCGAGTAAACGATATCATCTTAAACAGTGTTATGTATTTCCAAACTACACCTCCACTTCCCAAACTATAACCTCAAAGCTAAACCCAAACGACATGTGGCCTAAAACACCTAAATGATACCATCTCATCAAGTACAACCCAAATGATACCACCCTTGCAAAACCAAACGACAACCCCTTTAACCAAGCGATACCTGTCGTTTTGGTACCCCAAACCAAACAAGACCAATATGTCGTTTGGCGTCATTACTTGTAAATGACATGCACCTGCATGTCTTCCTCTTCAAGAAACTCAAACCAGCCGGCATCCAATTCATAAACTAAATGTTATACGCGATGTTCGGTTTCCCAATTTACCTTAAACAAGCCTAGACACATCAATAACACGTCTAAATACACTTTTAGTTTGCCTAATTTGAATCCTAATTAAATCCCCATTAAAGTTAAGAAAATATCAAATACCCATTTCGAAATTGGAACTACCATTCACGATTCCTCTCTCACTTCATAACCGATTCAGGTAGTTCTTGAGCATAACTTGATTTATTTTCCATGCTCTACAGAACCCCTATATCCTTTTCTGTACAGGACATCTCGATTCAACAACTCAGGCTCTAGATTCGAAACACAAAAACTTCACAACTTGGATATTCCTAAAACACTTAACTCTTTTGAGTTCTACTCAAAAATATAACCAAACAAACAATCTAGTTAACGACAACGTGCGATTCACCAGGGTTCGATCGGTGGCAACGGTTCAATGGTGGTAGCGCCGGTGTCCGAGAACCAGAAGATGTCTCGCGGTTGGCCTGTGGGTGATACCGACAACACTATAGGGTCGATAACGATGATATTTCGGAGGCAGGAAAGGAGACACATACACGGTTTAGAGTGAATCCTGATTTAAGCTAAAACTAGTACAATAATTTATATATGTTCCTTTTGATTAATTTAATTAGCTATATAACTCTGTATTTAGTTATTTAATTATTATTTCACGATAATAATAACTAATGCATGATCCTAATTATTTTCCACAATTTGACACTGTGGACCTCAAAAGTTTTATTATGCATTATACCACCGCAACTCACAGTAAAAAAAATTACTAGGTTATTTATAAATAATCCTTCAAACAGGTTTCCTCCATTATACTTGTAATCTACAATTAGGTTCAGTGGCAGATTCAGAAATCTTTTTTAGTCGGTTTATTTTGGTATATTCTAACTAACTTTTTTCAAATCATACAAGGTTCTCACTATTTTTCTCATTCTTTTCCAATCCGAGTGGGTTCATGTGAACCCACAAAACAGAGTTGAATCCGCCACTGATTAGGTTATGCAGCATACACAATGTCTTGCAAATTAGTCTCGCTTAACAACATGAGTTATGATTATTAAGGATGTTATTAGTGATAGATGTACGTACCCATACATGTAGTAGATATGGAATTTTTCATACACTAAAATGACAAAATATAATCGACCAAATCCTCAAGTGATGAATACGATGAACCGCCTTCCTTTAGGCAAAGGTCTACTTTCCGTTTTATATCTTTGATTATACTCCTAAATTTTAACCTTTCTTCATCCACTATTACTCTCTTTATTGCCCTTTCAATTTCTCTCCTTTCAAACCCATTTTCTAACTCCACCCCAACCTTCCACACATCACTAATATATCTTGCATTTGGAAGTTGATCACCAAAAAACGGTGAACAAATCATCGGAACCCCTTCACAGATACTTTCAAGCGTTGAATTCCACCCATTATGAGTCCAAAAACAACCTGTTGCACGATGAGCTAATATGTCTTGTTGTGGAGCCCATTTAATAATATACCCTCTCCCTTCTACAGTTCTCTCCAAAAACCCATCCGGTAGAGATTCGAGCCACTCTGATCCTTCTATGGACCCTGGTCTAACAACCCATAAAAATGGTTGCTTACTATTAGCCAAACCCATGCGATCTCCAGAAACTCGGATTTCTCAAGCTTAACTATGATACCAAAACTTACGTATAACACGGACTTAGGTGGGTGTTTGTCTAACCATGAAATGGATGTTTGGTCTTGTGCTAGGAGGCTGCTTGATGATGCTGGGATGTACTTGTGAAATGGTCCTATTAGAAATGTGGGTTAGGGAAATCTTGGCTAAGAGCTTCGAGTTCGCATTCTTCTAGTTCTCTAAATGTGTTCCATATCACTGCTCGTGCTCGTTTAGTTCCTTCGACCATGAGTTCTATCACCTTACATGCACCTTCTGGATTACTAGTAAGGAACTTCGACAGATCTTGATGTTTAAGTGGCTCAAGCCCCTTGGCTAATGCTTTCGACTTCGTTTCTACAAAATATGATGTTAGGTTATATTATCAAGATATAGAAGAAATTTCAAATTTGATTGATTGTTTATTTAATTTCTTTTATCAAATATTACAAGTTACAACAACCTTTTATAACTATCTCAGCTTCACCATATCAAACTATACACAAAATACCCAAATAACTCTCTTTTTAACAGTTTTCGTATATGTAGGCAAAATGAAAAGGAAGCTATACAAAAATGCCCGAAACACCCTCTTAACAATTATTATCCAAAAGGTCCATAAATATAATACCCCTGCATATACATAGTACATGTCTAATAGTTTTAAAGTTGGAAGATTTACATAAACAGGTAAATCAAGAAGAATTTTATGTCGGTTAATCAAGTATCAGATATACTGTTTATATCATAAACTCTTATATGACATTAAAGTGTTTATTGAATTTATATCATAAACTCTTATGCGACATTAAAGTGTTTATTGAATTAACAGATTACTGGATTATTAGTAACTGTTTTGAAAAAAGAAAAAGTTATAACCGCATTGGAAAATTCCAATAGTCGAATCGCTTTTTAATTAAGAGGTGCAAGTCAAGTCATCTAGGTATCAGTTTATTTATTTTAAAGGAATAATTACATATTTCTTTTTAAAAAAAATTGTTAATTGTATATTTACCTAACTTAAATTAAAATTGCATACATCCTTTACTTAACTAATAAAATGCAAATTTATCCATTTTGATTTATTTAAAAAAAAAAACAAGTTATATAATGACTTTTTACCCTTATTTTTACTAGAGCTTTAAATAAATACATATTTACTAATTTTTACTAGTTTTTATGGTTTTTTCACAATTCTTTTTGTTTTTATTTTTTTAAGTTTTGCTTGTTACTTTTTTGTTGTCTTTTTACAATCTAAACACTAAAATAAACCGATAAAGTACGTAGATACATATTTTTCATAGACTATAAACAATTTATGAATAAGTGGGAGCTTAATCAAATGATTACAAACCGAAGAGAAGAATGTAACTTGCTTTAAACGTATTCTAATATATATATTTTAAAGTTAGTTGAAAATCATTCTAGTTAGTTTTTTTACTAATTTATTTGTTTTTGCTTTTTCTTTTAATCATTAAACGAAATTTTAATTAATATATTTATAAATCAGCTGAAAATCACAAATACCCCTAGATATATCTTAGTAAAACAAATAACTTAGAAAATAAAAAACAAAAAAAACTAACTAGCAAAATGTAAAATATAAAAACAAAAAAGAATTGTAAAAAAGCCACAAAAACTCTTAAAAACGAATAACTATGTACTTTTTTAAAGTTTAAGTAAAAATAAGGGTAAAAAAGTTATTATATAACTTGTTTTTAATGAAATGGATCAAAATGGCTAAATTTACAATTTTGTTAGTTAAGGAAGTGATATATGCAATTTTAATGTTAACTTGAGTAAATATGTAATTAAGAATTTTTTTAAGGGGAAATATGCAGTTTTCCATATTTTAAAAGATTAATTTTATATATACCCTAACAAACTTGAAAATTTTCGTATATACCTAACAAAAACTAAGAAATATCATATATACATTACAAAACAGTAAAATATCAAATATACCAAATTTATTAAAAACATACTAATATATAATAATTTTACCCTTAATTTTTTAATTTCAAGTTTTCATACATGCTCATCTTTTAACTTCATATTTTTATATAACATGATTTAAGCTTAAATTTATTTTTGCCCATTTTTTATTTCTATTAAAAAAATAGTATTTTTCATATATAATATTTAAGCTAAATAAATTAAACTAGAAATGAATAAATATAATGTTTTAAGTTAAATATCATATATATGATCTAAAATTTTTAGAAAAATAAAGGTAAAATTATCAACTATTAACTTGTTTTTAATTAATTGGATATATATAATATTTCAACTACTTTGTAAGGACATATATATGATATTTGTAATTTTGTAAGGGTATATATGATATTTTACTAGTTTGTAGGGATATATATGAACTTATCTCTTTTTAAAAAAACATAAATCAAATTTACACCCAACTTTTGCTATTTACACTAAGTGATATAACATTAATAAATTCAGTTTTTTGTTTTTCTTTTATAACTTCCGATACATAATGTTTTATTAAAAAATAAATATGGTTTTGTGATGTGCTTATTTTTATCTAAACAGAATATAAAATTTTATATAACGACTTATAAAACGTTATATTTGATAGGGCTCTGTTTTTTATAAAATTTATATCAAAACGTAAAAAAAATAAACGTATTGTAAGATCATATTTGTTTTTTAATAAAATATTATATCTCGAAAATTATGAAAGAAAAATATAAATTTGAATTTATTAATATCATATCAATTGGTGTAAATATCAAAACGTTTGATGTAAATAGTAGGAAAAAAAATCAGTGTATTTATCTAAAAGAATCTATGAATCACTATTGAAAAAAAAAAAGAGGTGTAACCTTCATCGGAGAGACTCCCGAAACAACCAGTGTCACGCAACCGCGAATATGCAGCAAAGTAAAGAAAAGACGAGATGTTACTAGTCCGGTGAACAATCCTCGGAAGTTTCAGCCCATCGGCAACACTCTGTGTACCAAACCACTGAGGATCTGTGATCAAACATGCAACTCCATCATCCTCCAACATCAACCGCTCCAAACACCCTCGAATAGGATCAACAAAACTGACGTTGATGTAATGCAACCAACGTATGACCATTCCCACGTCAGAGATCAAAGGATTCGCTTCACCGGTGTCGGGAATGGGTACAAAAGTGAAGTGAGGGTAGTTGGTGGGGTTAGGGGAGTTGAAACGAGTATGGAGGATGGTGATTGAGAAGCCTTTAGAGTGAAGTATCTTTGCCAGTTGAAGCATCGGGTTCAGGTGGCCTTGAAACGGTAATGGGAGCAATACAAGCCGGTGGCCGTTGGTGAGTTTTCCGGTGGTAGTGGTGGTATTCATTTTGAGTTGTATGTTGAGGTGGTTGGAGGCTGTTCTTAGATAATCAATGTGTGACCACAATGTTCAGAATATATACGATACAAGGAAGTTGATTAATTGAATGCGATGATTAAGATTTTGGAATCTAATAGAATTTACTTTTACCATGCTTTCACGGTAAAATTCCATGTATTTTTAACTGTGAGGGGTACTTTTAAAATACATATATACCCATGCTTCAGAAGTCGTTATGTGCTCTAAGATTAGTTCGTTAGGAAGTTACGAGTACTCGGTTTAAGGAGAGAGTAATCATGAAGTCTTTGGAAATATTAAATTATAAAGAAAGTTAGTTTTCAGAAAATTATATATATGTCAAATATTATAAGTTTACTAAAATTTATAATAAAACACATGAAGTATTTCAAAATTGATATTTTGAGAAATGACATATTTTTTAATATGATAGCATATGAATTATATTATATTTTTTTTTATTTTTAGTCAAACTCGATCCAAGTTGACCAACTAAATCTGATCCTAACCAAGGTTAAACAGTTTGATCGGTTTTGAGTAATCAGGTTGAATTAAATAAAATTGTCTCGACAACCTATCTTATAGCGAGTACTCGTACTCTAAGACATTGTTTTCCAACACTGCATATACCTTCATTGCACCATATATGATTTTAATGTTTTACCTTTATGATATATATGGTGTACATCTTATCATCATCGTACCATGTCTTTTAGGGACTAAAATTTTGTGTATCATTCTTTATTTACATGATATCATAAATTGTGTATTTATATTTATATTATTAGGTTAGAAACCATAAATTACACATGTTGAATAAAGAAAATACTAATAGTTCGTTATGAAAATTTAGGAATTATGGTGCTTGGGGCACCACCAGGTTTGGGGAGACATCGGCGTAAGCTGGTCAGGTAGGGCCTCCGAGTAAGGTGGCCAGGTAGTGATAACCCATCCATATCCTTAAATACTAACCATGCCTACTCAAATTTCACTTGGTCAATACAAATTCCCCTACAAGATCAAAAAACCTTTGACCCTTCTACCAAAACCTACCACACCGTAACCCAACCTGTAATGAAGATCTACCACTCCCTATATTTTGATGATGGAGATGATAAAGAAATTGAAAAACAAAACTATGAAGAACAAGTTGATGATGAAGAAGAACAAGAATACAAGAGCAACTTGATAAGAAAGGAAAAGTTTGTTAACAGGCGGCTCATCAACAATTGACTAGCACATAAGAAGTTGCTTTACAACAAAAGAGAGATGGATTGAGCATTACAATAAACTGGTTAGTGGAAACGACCGAACTACTCACCAAGTAAATTCAAAATGAATCCCTTTATATAAGGAAATGGGGCACTTCAACGGATGTTGGGTTCAAGTAGTATTATTTGTATTACTTTATTTTAAGTTCCTAATTTAATTTAAGTTTATAACTCTAGTAATTTTATTTTTAACCGTCTACAGGCCAATTTGATGTAATGAAGAAAGCGTTAGGTGACTACTAAAAGAAGCACCGAGTTGGTTTTACCCACATAGATTCATGTGAGATTGTAACGAATCATTGTAAATGGAAACCGTCCCATTGATGGGTGAGGAATTTTCATGTCAATCCGATAGAAAATAATTGTCGGATTTCAGCAACTATGCATGTTCAAACGAAAACCCTTTCACTAGTTGGGCATCCGACAAAAGGAAGACGCAACACTGACATGAAAACGAAGGAAATCAGACGAGTCGTTAAGCAAAGATAGTTTGGTCGACGTTGTTGCAAGTTATTCAACGATGAAGAAAGAAGTTACGAAAGAGATAGTGGACTCAAGTAGAAAAAAAATGAACAAACTATTAACCTAGTGGAGGAGCAACGGGAGGTTTTCCCCCAGGGGGATCACTTGGACCAGGATTTAAAGATATTTACGGATTTGCATGACCATGTGACCAGGCCAATGTTGGAAATAACTATTGAACGAAAACGTAAAATAGCGACGCAGTATGAATGGCCGTGTGATTTCTAGATTTTAAATGTCTTTTATTTTTATGTATTTTCTTTTATTTTATAAGTTTTTTTGTTATTTTGAATTAATGAAATTAGTGTTAATTTAGTTATTAATATATAATTTAGTTTTAAATAAAAGAAACAGAAAAATAAATAAATAATTGAGGTACTTTGGGTAGCGTTAGAATCACTTAGGGTACTTCGGGTAAGATTTGGTTTAAAATGAGATGGTCCTCGTTAGTTGGAGCCATTATGGTACTTAAAGCAGTGCCCCTAGTACCTTTATAATATGATATCCAGAAACAGTTGTAACACATAGTTTGAAGTGAAATTCAAAATCACTCGTTCCAATTGTCAATCTCAACTTGTATTCTACACAAATTACATTCATACATCAATGACTTGTACACACATGTATTCCAAACATTTGTAATCATTTTTGATCTCGTTCTTTACAGAGCCAAGGAGACTATGGACCTACAAAAACAATTTTTGAAAGACATGGACAAGAATTCTTAGATAGTGTTACGAAGATTTGGGAAAATAACTAACTAGACATTTCAATCCTCTAAGTGAACAAAATGTTTCAGTTAATTACTTATGAAAGATGTTACTGAAACATTTTGTTCACTTAGAGGATTGAAATGTCTAGTTAGTTATTTTCCCAAATCTTCGTAACACTATCTAAGAATTCTTGTCCATGTCTTTCAAAAATTGTTATATATATATATATATATATATATATATATATATATATTATAACAGTGTGTGAGGTGCTAAAAAGATCATAGCTCTACCAGGTTAATCTTCAAGAACTCAGAAAGTCACTTTACAAAAACACATGAACAATCTAATCTTAAGTAGCAAGTTTACTCTACTAATCCCTTGTGATTTAAGGTTTCATAATTGGGTTCTTGCAGCTCAATGACTTGCGGTTACAACCCATACACGATCAATTATGAAGAAAAACCTAACTAGCCCAGATCCTTTTATTTAGACCCTTCTCTTTGGAAGCTCACACATTTAACCAACCTGGAAATCAGTTTGTCTATTACCCGTTAAGGTTTCAAGCCCAGAGTTAATGATCGATATATAACCTAGAGATAGGCAAAATCTATCGAGCATGCATAACTTCATTGGAAGACTGATTCAACTCACACAAACAAACTTAACGATCAATAATAACATGCAATCATACACATTGCAGGTTTGAAATAAAAACTTTACTAAAATCACACATTCATAAGAAAAATATTGTCATACAATCTAAGAATGCCTAACTGAGTATAAAGTGGTTAGCCAACTATGTTTAAGCTCACATCAACAAAACAAAGGGTAATCATGATTTATAACAGAAGACAACTGGAAAACAAGAATGCTCAAACCGAAAAGCAAGATTCCTCGCTAACCGAAGTCTAGATCTTCATATCCCAAACTTCCTAGCCTTGATTTTCCACACGGTTATTTATAGCCCTTTTCTTGTGTTAGTAGTCGTCCAAAATCCAGATCTAGGTTTCCAACCGCTAAGCTGTTTAAATAGTATTTTTAGGGTTTTACGGGTCCGACACGAGCCACACCAAGTAAGTGTGCTCGTACCTAGGTCACATGGGCCTGGATTAGAGTTTCTTGAAATTGTGTCACCGTTTATCGTACGACTCATGCCCTCTAAAGGTAGTACGGGTCGTACCCAACTCGAATTCACCCTTAGAATTCTTCATTTTCAATCAAAAACCTACAGATCACTATAATAATTAATTTATATTAGAGTAAATTGCACAAAACATCCTTTATGTTTCCTCAAACTTGCAGGTTCCAGCCTTAATGTTTAAAAGTTGCTAAAAACAATCTTTAAGTTTATTTTTGTTGCGGGTTCAATCATTTACAGCTAACACGTTATTTTCTTCAGTTAAGTTCTCTCACATGCATAACATGTGAGGGTATATTCGTCATTTTGGTTGATCTTCCGCCACTTCAATTATAAAAAAAAAGAATATTTAAGTTTTAACCTAGTTTAAACAAAGTTTGGTAAAACGTACGTGACTACAGAGGAGCACGATTACCGTTTGATAGTGTTTAAGTCTAACTTGCGGCATCCTAAGCGTCACCAGTTGCTGGATCCGACTACTGAACACGGTGTTACGAAGTTCTCTGATTTGACGGCATCAAAGTTCCGTGAGAGGTATCTAAGGTTGAAGAGTCGTTTGTCGTTTCCGTCTGATGCGAATAAGGCGCCGATTCTTCCAACTGATGTATATCCTGAAGAGTTTGATTGGCATGATCAAAATCTGTGTTAATTTTACAGCTTAGTGGGCTAGCTTAACAAGATTCTATCTTAATTCCGGGTTCGCCGGAATCCGGCGAAGTTGCCAGAGAAGAAGACCGGAAAAGAGGGTGTTTGGTTTTTAAAAGTTTGGTTTATTGCACATTAGTCCCTGCGGTTAGAATTTTTTTAAAATAGGTTAAACCTTAAATATTCTTTTTTCTTATAATTGACGTGGGTGGAAGATCAACCAAAATGATGAATATACCCTCACATGCATGTGAGGGAACTTAACTGAAGAAAATAACGTGGTTAGCTGTAAAGGATTAAACCCGCAACAAAAATAAACTTAAAGGTTGTTTTTAGCAACTTTTAAACATTAAGACTGGAACCTGCAAGTTTGAGGAAACATAAAGGATGTTTTGTGCAATTTACTCTTAATTTATATTAGATTTTCATTAATACAATAACAAACATGGGTAATTTCCTTTTAAAAATGTTTGTTGATTCCAATACATCAAATATCCCTACACTTGAACATTGTTTATCCCTAAACAATCTCTTATGTCCAACCAAGTAGACTCATTGCTTTGAATATTCAGACGATGCTATTACCAATCCCCTAAAAACAAATTCAACCTCAAGACTTACAAGTCCAGGAGATTTACATCCTTAGGCTAGTCATTGGTGTTATTGTTCTAAATATAAGAACCCCTTCTTTAGTTCAATCCATAACATGCAACTTATACCCCTCACAATTTACTCTCATCTGATTTTATTTATTAAACTAGAAAAAGAGTGCCAACATATATGTATATCTCTCAAATCTAGTCATGATACTATATAATCCTATACTTGTACAAAAACCAGCTACATAAAACAACTACACAAATCAAAATGACTTTATCAAGGTTTTCAGCTAAGGTTAAGGTATGGGATTTTTAGGTAAAAAGCGGCAAAGGTTGTTATAGTTTGAACTAAATAAGCAAAACCAAATATAAACTACAAGGGCTTTGGATCTTTTATCACACACTTATTTCTTTTCGTAGCTTTTACATATTTCTTTGCCTTATTTTTAGCTATCAATTATTTTTTTGCCGATTACTGGATATAGGCTATAATTGCCAACACTAAAAGATGAACAAATCTTGCTAGTAATCTCACAACCAAAAGATGAACATTTATTTCTATATGCTTAAATCTCTTACCAAACGGGTGTATCAGAGGCTATAGAAACAAAACGTTATCCTAAAAGTAACTAATCGACTTTTCTTACTTTACCAGACATTCTTAACCATGTTTTGTTTCTCAAAAGTAATTTGAAGAAACAAAACATTACCCTAAAGCTCACAATGTTACAATAGAGGTTCCATTTCTAACCCGGGATCAGAACATCGTAAAGTTAGGAAATTTATGACTTTGATTGACATAGGGTTTGTCTATTGAGAACATTATTAGGTTTAGTTTATCTAGATTAGGGCTGTTTACGAGCCGAGTGGACTTTTGCTCGTGCTTGGCTCGTTTACAAACCGAACTGAGTAGAGCGGCTTATTTAAAACCGAGCCTCAAATCAAACGAGCATTTTTCGAGCAGTAAATATTCCGAGCAGAGCAAAGTTCGAGCCATTTGAATAACCGTGTCGCCCGATTTAAATTTACTCAGAGAGATAGTGACAATGTTGCATTTCAATTTTTTGTATCTTTAAAAACAGGCACATTTTATGGTATAATATTTTCCTTATTAATACAAATTTTGTGGCCGACGAGGCATTGATCATATTGCAAGAACAATGACGTCGAGAGCAGGAGACGATGACTTAGGGCAACGGCATGAAATATTGAGGCGATGAGCAGACTATCGTTTATCGGTTTATGATTTAACTTTTAGATTTGATATTATTTTTTATTGATGTGATTGGGCTAGTACGTATAGATATAGTTGTAAATTTGTATATAATTGACCAAAATCTAATAGAATGATATATATAAAATTATAAATTTAGTTTATATTTTAAGTATATATGTATGTGTATGTAGGGTGATATATATAAAACTATAAAAATATGGAAGTATAATTAGAATTATTATAATAACCTTTTCCATATTAATCTTGACTCTTGAGTTTAAGTTCTTACTTCCAAGGTTTTTCTTTATGGTTGCCAATTTCTATTTGTCATTCAACTCATTCAAGGTTATGATCCAGACTCCCAAATTAATGAAGTGACGAGTGTCTTTTCTCTGGCGACATGTCAAAATAAGAAAAAAAGAGGTAAGGTATTGTATTCGTCTATTTGATATGGTGAATAATACACCGTTGATATGACCAATAGAAGTCATGTATATCAACTGTTTAAATTCGGTGCAAGCCAGATTTAGTGGGTCCAATAGCATAAGAAAAACTAAACAATTCACTAAAGGAAAAGAGATGATATAGTCCTATCAACTACAGTTATAATTATGCTGTGTTTTCTAGTTTCATTTATTGAAGAAAAAAAAGTCATGTCTCAGAGTTTTTTTAAGAAAAGAAATAAAGAGAAATGAAAGAAAAACTTAAGTATTTTTTCTTCATTTTAAATCCTTTAAATTGAAGAGATTTTAAAAGGAAAACATTTTTAATACATATAATCTTTAGCTTTCTTTCACTTCTCTCGATCTCAGGAACACGATATTTAATTAATTTTTTTCTTCCACTCATTTTCTTTTTTCTCCTTAATTCATTTTCCTTCTTTTCTTTTGTTTGTTAACTCGAAACACAACGTTACTTCCAAAACTCTAAGTTAGTTTCAAGGTTTTTGTGCGGGATTTATTTACATACACGTGATCTTAACAGCTCATAAAAGTACAACTAGTACAATTAACAACATTAGCAGCCAATCAGTGTGCGTCAGACTCTACTCAGACGATTCTTACGATGAACAATCGTGCATGAGACAAACAGTACAAATGGACAGTTACATGTAGCCAATCAGCGTGCGTCATTCACTACTCTAGGATCTCCACTCACAGCTGATAACAGACTCAACAACAAGTACACTTGGCAGAGGATGTTACACCAATTACGGTGCGCCAACGTTTCTCCACCTCTACAACACAACCTGTCATGTTAGAGAGGACCAAGAGGATATTCCATGTTGGAGACATCTGGCCCAAAGCCCATCAGCCCATCTCCTTCCCCAAACCCTTCGGCTATAAATACCCGCCTTCGACTACAGGTTTAATGATCCAACTTCTCACTCTCTCACTCTTAATACACAATTTGCTTACTCCCCTTAAAGTGATTACTTAATCTCATGCTGGAGGGTGGTTACGAGAAGAACCTCAACCTCTCCTTCTTGTAACGAGCTCATGGTGCTTTGTTTTACAGATTAGTTCCCAAAACTCCATTGGTTGCTTGATCTACGAAGAGATTAAGGATTAACACCCTATCGAATCATCAATTACAGTTCAGTCCCTCGCGGATTAGAACCGGTGTTTCTTCACACTGAAACAATTTACAAGACTCACGAATCAACTTTAATAATTTCCATTCGAGTTGATTACACAAATAGTTCATGTGATATGTACAAATTATATAAATGCCTTTAACTAACACTGATGGTCTAGATGTATAAATTTTATAATTATGACTATTCTTATTTCTAACAGTCGTTAGATTTCTCCATAAAATGAGTCTAAAATGTTTATTTTACCCTTGCCCCAACCTACCTACTTTTCTTCGTTTATATCTTCTTCTTTTTCTACATTAAGCCACCACCCCCTCCCCAAATCACCACCAGCTCCCCAAACTACCACCTCCTTACCAAATAACCACCACCTCCCGAAACCACCATCATTACCTCCCGAAACCACCACCACTATAATAAAAGCAAATAACCGATCTCAAACACTGGTGCCGGCTTTAACCACATGAGCTCATTCTCACGGCTAACAGAATCAAACTGAAACAAGTGTGGAGTTGAATTTGAAGCAAGGTTTAGAGTTAAACTTGGAGTAGCTGTGGATTAAATCTCAAACAGGTGTGAGACTATGACCAATTATGAGTTCAAATTATAAACCCTGCTTACAAAATCAACAGCAACATGAGATCAAATCTAACCTAGGTGTGCGATTTTGACTCTCGTTGGAGATGGTGTTGGCATGCGATTTTGATAACTAAGGTAGGAGAAAAAGTTGAGGTAGGGGCAGGTATTTTAAGTATAATATAATTGTCTTAATATTAATAAAAAAATGGGTTTTAGATTTTGTAATTGTTTTGTTATTTAGCATAAGGATAAAAGAGACATCTCACATCCACATAACACGAAAATTTAACGTCCATCCATGAGAAAGCTCCCACATCTGGTAACGAAAGCCAAAAAGAGGCCAGCTACTACTGAAGCTAAAAGGTCAAACAAGAAGCCTTTGAAAAAGAAAAGAGGAGAGATACAAGGAAAGCAAACATGTAGATAATAGTGCAAGAGATTATTGAAAGAAATAAAATTCAAGATAATCAAGCATCTTCAACAGAGGTTCCCAAAAGCACTGCATTAACAAAACCACCACCAATTATCCAAGCCAATGTCTCTACTGCCCAAACATCTGTTGGCACTACAGACAACAAATGCTACATCCACACTACCACCAACACAAAAGTCCCCTAAGGATTACTCATCAAAAGAAAACCATCCATAAAGCTTCCACATGTCACACCCCGAATTTCCAATCAAACACCGGTGGGCCATTGGGTTCGGTTGGTCCAACTGATTTTGGTCAGCTGGAGGGTGTTAAAATAGTAATTAGGGTTAAATTCTTCATGGTAAGAGTGGGAATGGGAATGATGGGATTGGTGAGAATGGTGTGAATGATAGGAGTGGTGAGAGTGGTAAGAATTTTGAGAATGTGAGGGCGAGTGTCTATTAGAGACAGAACGTCTCGCTGGTTGCCAAGGAGATGAATCTCCTGATTCTTGGTAAGTATCTGAGTTATGAGGTTGAGGGGGGATGCGCCCCATGGTCCTCCCCTCATTGGACCTTTTCCTCTTCCACTTTATCCTCTTACTCTTGGCGGCATTTTCCTGTTAAAAAAATCAAAGTTAAAACGATACTAATAACTTAATAATGAGATGAGTAATCTTAGGTCAAAGCCTAGACTCGGAAGTCTAAGGAATGTGCTTGTGTAAGTTTGAAATTAAACACAAGAAGGCTAGTGTTTAATTCTCTCAAACCTTGGCTCTGATACCAACCTGTCACACCCCGAATTTCCAACCAAACACCGGTGGGCCCGGGTGGGGATATCGTGACGTAAGTTGATATCATCATAGTCAATTAAACACAACACAGTGGAAGTCTTTGATTTAAATTACTATTACAAACCGAAATGTTCAAAGTACAAAAATAATATACAGAAGGCTTGTAACGAAAGATCCACAAGCGGATCATAAAATGTACAAAAATGTATAACAGACTTTAGGGCAGATCTAAGGATTTGCAAAATCCTCTTATATCACTACCGAGCAGCTTCCAGCCTATTTCGTATTGTACCTGCAAGCTTAGTCTTTTGAAAATACGTCAGCTTTCGCTGGTAAATACACCCGACTGACTCATTTTGAAAACATTTTAAATTTTGATTTAAGTGCACAGGGCACAAACTTTTATAACTTGGGAAAGTCAGCTTTGTAACCTTGTTAACAGCTTTACATGTTTGTCAATACATATGGGCCCAGTACAGAGACCGAGATATGATTAATGTACACACCACTTATGAACCCACGAAGGAGTTATCCCCAACTTGTGGGTAAAAATAATTTTAGCATTCGCATCTGTCGGGTGTATGCCTACACCCCGTGCTTTGGTCGTGGCCATTATCTAATGTAATGAGCCAAGGATATCCAGGACACGGTCGTTAACCCACAATGTTTAAGTGATCAAACAAAATTGATTAAAACGGAATATGCGGATTTACTAGCCACAATCCGGCATTCGATTGATCCCATTTCCGACCAAGCGGTAATAATTTACCATAACCCAAGCCCGTATAGTGAAAATAAGTCAAGAGTATTTACCTGAGCTAGTCTTGATTTAAAAATGCAAGATTTAATATTTCAGCCGTACTCAAAATGAAATAAGTGCAGATAGCATTTACTGGAAGGCTCTAGTCTGGATTATGGCATAAGCTAACCAATTAGAATGCTACCGGTCTTTATTTAAGTCATAGACTTAGACCGACTAGCTTTAAGGATCAAAATCGGTACGATATGCTAGATTAAGCGATGACCGGATAGAATGTAGTTTAAACCCAACAAGTACTTAAGACTTGTATAATATGGGTAAACAATTAACATTCTGGAATTTGAGATTAAAATGGTAAGGTTAAACCCGTTTCGGTTAATTTTCGTAAACTAGTTACATATATTTAACCGTATACATATAAGCGATATCGGGTAACCGGATGAGTCATGAACAAGTTCTATATGTCATTATACTTTAAATAAGTTGTAATATCAGTAGGATATCAACTTATATGCCCGAAAAGGTTTTGAAACGAAATATGCCTCATAAGGGCGTTTTGGTAATTATATGTCGTATAAAAGGAACTTGCATGCATTCTGATGTTATGATCATAAACATTCTGGAAAAATACTTAATTTGTGAATATTATCAGTAAGATAGCACACATAAGTGTGGTTTATTGTTTAAGACCAAACTATGCACCAAAAGGGCATTTTGGTCATTAAAAAGTATAATTTAGAGTTAAATGCTTGGTTGGTCCCTGTTGTTTGCGAAAATTGCAGACTTGGTCCCAGTGGTTCACTAATTACACGCTTGGTCCTAATAGTTGTAATTTTTGCACTCGGGTGGTCCTTATCACTAACCTATGTTAAGTTTTTCAGTTAAATACGTGCAAAATTACTAACTTGCCCCTAAACAAATAAAAAAAAGAAAAAGAACTGAACCCCCCTTTATCTTCTTCATCCTCTCCCCCTCTCTCTCTAAAACCCACCACCCACCTCCACCATCAGCCCATCACCACCACCACCGCCACCTTCAACCCACCACCACCTCCTCCACCGCCTCCTTCAACCGCTACATCACCGGTCATCTTCTCCGGCGAATTTCTGGCGAGGTGTGACAATTCCGGCTAAAATCAACAGCTGCAGGTTAATATTTCTAATGATGAATCAGATCAAAACAGTGATCATGATGCAGCTAACATAGCTAAAAATGGTTCGATTGATGTACCGTCATCTTCAAAACAGAAACAAAAGCAACTAACTGACGATCATGAAGCCAGCAGCAGCAGCTTACATAAACAATCACCGGTTAATTCAACAGACGAGCCGCATAGAAACATTCATGATCCACGTAGCTCAACCAAGCTATCTGGCCATGAGGATCCTGAGTCATCACCCGAAGCCACAGGTCATACCAGAATAGATCAACCACAAGAACAAGCTCATAATGATCATTCGTCAGGCGAGCAGAAAACCAAGCAGCTATCGGATAATAATGTAACAAGTAGCAGCTCGAATAAAAAACTAACTGTTAATTCAACCAATGATCATCACAAACCTCATAACTCATCAGAACTTTCACATCATGAGGATCCAGATTCAGATCTAGATTCAGATCAAGACTACGCTGATGATCTAGATCAATTCTTAAGCTGCAGACACAGGCCGAATTCGAAGAAACCAGTAGTGAATTCGAAGAATCTTACGCTAACAAAATCGTTAGAGATCCGATTACCGCTCCAGATCGAGCTTCAAAAGCATAATTGCTGACAAACTGCTGGATACGAGGCAGAAAAAACTGGTGAATCTGGAAAACGATGACGTACTATCGGAATACGAAAGTTCAGATCTGAATCACCATCGGATATTCGATCGAATCACCTCGAATTACTACGGTTACGAAGGCAGTGTGTCCTCTTATGACGGAAACGAGATTCAAAACCCTAGAAGACATCGAATCAATCAAATTGAAGACGAATATGTGGATCGACTCAATCGGGGATCAGCTAGAGAGAACGAGCGTCTCGAATCTTCACGGTGTGAACAATCCGGCGAGATTCGGCCGGCGAATGGCGTTTTCTGGTGAAACAACCGCCGTGAACCGACTGTTAAACAGTGGCACGTGCCACCATTGCTGTTCTCCACATGACCGTACTTTCTCAGCCCAGTTTCCTCGACAGGCCCAACATGCTTGTTGATGCAGCGGTTGAAGGAGGCGTGGAGGAGGTGGTGGTTGAGGTGGCGGTGAGGAGGTGGTGGGTTGAAGGTGGCGGTGGTGGTGGTGGTGGTGATGGGCTGACGGTGGAGGTGGGTGGTGGGTTTTAGAGAGAGAGGGGGGGGAGAGGATGAAGAAGATAAAGGGGGTTCAGTTCTTTTTCTTTTTTTATTTGTTTAGGGGCAAGTTAGTAATTTTGCACGTATTTAACTGAAAAACTTAACATAGGTTAGTGATAAGGACCACCCGAGTGCAAAAATTACAACTATTAGGACCAAGCGTGTAATTAGTGAACCACTGGGACTAAGTCTGCAATGTTCGAAAACCACAGGGACCAACCAAGCATTTAACTCTTTATAAAATTAAACTTTACAAAAGTGTTGGTTAAAAACTTCCAGGATGATGAAATCATATATTTTATCAACAAATAATCTATAAGGATTATAATTTACTAATAATCTAATATTTCAAGAAAGTTTCTATGTTTACTTGATTAACGTTATAAAATTGTTTTTGGTTTTACATATTTATATAAGCTGTTTAAATTTTATATATTTGTTCCTTTAGAAAATGAGATGCTCATAAGGTGAAATGGGATAGTTAAATAAGTTATCGTAATAATTTGATAAAAATGTATCAATTAACTATAAAATATTTGAGATTTCTACTATAACTTTCTAATACATCCTCCTTATAGAAAGGAAGTCGGAAACATTGGTCCAAGGGCTTGAATCACTTAAAGTCAAAGACTTGCCAAAATTCCTCACTAGTGAACCAGATGGTGTATGTAAGGTGCTAGAACTCATGGCCAAAGTAACCAAGCGAGCACAAGCATTGATATGGAACACATTCAAAGAACTAGAAGAATGTAATCTGGAAGCTCTTAGCCAAGATTTCCCGAACCCGCATTTTTTGATAGGACCATTTCCCAAGCGCTTTCCCCGCAACATCAAGCAGCCTCCTAACACCAGATGAAACATCTCTTTCGAGGTTAGACAAACACCCACCCAACTCGCGTGGGGATTGGCTAATAGCAAGCAACCATTTTTATGGGTCATTAGACCGCGGTCCATAGAAGGGTCAGAGTGGCTCGAAGCTTTATCGGATGGGTTTTTAGAAAGAATTGTAGAAGGAAGAGGGTATATTGTGAAATGGCTCCGCAATAAGACGTGTTAGCTCATCGTGCAACAGGTGATTTCTGGACTCATAATGGGTGGAGTTCGACTCTTAAAAGTATTTGTGAATAGAATCAACCAGTGGCGGATCCAGCCCTGTTTTGTGGGTTCATGTGAACCCACTTGGTTTGGAAAAAATGGAAAAAATTAGTGAGAACTTTGTATGATTTAAAAAAAAATAGTGAGAATCTATCAAAACGAACCCACTGAAAAAAATTTCTGGATTCGCCACTGGAATCAACAATATAAAAGGAAAAGTAGACATTTGCCTAAAGAAAGGCGGTTCATCGTATTTTGAGGATTTGATCAATTTTATTTTGTCATTTTAGGCGACGAAAAATTCAAAGTGCACGAGTATGAATATATACTTGTGTCATTAATAACATTCATAATAATCTGAACTCTTATGTTATTTGATACGTTCGCAGGACATCATGTATGCTGCATAACGAAATTCGTATGTAGTCCGAATGAGTGTTACTTCATTAATAACCATATTAAAACTGAAATTAAAATGCAAGTTAGTTTAAATTTACTTCTATTAACAAAGGGGAACGATTTGTAGGCACTTCCTGTTTTATGTGTGATACTTCCAAAAAAGACAAATATAGAAGTTTTTCAAGATATTGAATTCTGAGTTGAGAACTATGGTGGTTATTTTCTCACGCCACTAGTTCAGTTTCAAGTCAACCACTTGATTTGTCCTTCTAATCTAACAATTTTATTTATTCTTATAAGTTTCATTCGTTAGTTTTTCTTTACAAACTAAATACACAATATTATATTATATATATATATATATATATATATATATATATATATATATATATATATATATATATATATTTAAACGAATGAGCCGGTATTCATCGAAAAACACCAATACCAGTGTTGGTCCTATTAGAACCATTACTGGTATTCGTTGACAGTGATTTTCAGTTGATGTAAAATATGTGTCGACATCCTTTTGGACCTATGATGATGTTTTCTCTTTTGGCTGCTTTATCGAGTGTTGTACCATATCGATACCATAATAAACCAAACCAATATCGTCTGGATACCCAACATGAACATTATCTTTACCACTGTGTCTACGTTTCTGTTTAAAACGCGGGTGTAACCCACTAGTTGTAAAATATAATGTTAGCGCATACATGACCATTATAAAATATTGTTTTAATGATTTTAAAAATCTAGACGCATAAATTACCCCCACATTCTTTGAACCACACAAATGTAAAATTGAGATGCCATGATACAAAACAACAAAACCAAAATATAATTTTTTTTTGATAAAAATAAACAAATGAAATTCAAGTTTCTAGTAAATAAACTAAGATTTTTCTAAGCCATTATGCTGTACAAAAATGAGTCATAAAATGTGGAAGAATTAATATTTCCTTAAAGGATAATATTCAAACTAAATCAAGTAAAAAATAATTAAGAAGCTTGCATTAACAGAGAAACACACGTAAAGTGAGAAAGTGAACCAAATATTTTGTTGTAAGCAAAAGATAATTATCAAAAGAAGCACAGATTTGTAAAGACTGTTTCCATTTTCTTATTTTTATGTCTGGTTTTACAGTTATTATGGTCTGATCAAAAGCCTTGATATAGGTTTTAGACTCTTTGCATGAGTTTAATCTTTGAGAGAAAAAGGGTTTTAAAGGATGCATGCTTGCATTTACGAAAACCTTCATTAATTACCAAATATTTTCTTGATTGCTTTAAAAAAGGCTTCATAAAAGCAAGAGAAGAACTTGAATAACCTCCAGTCACGTTTTACACTATTGAGGACTCACTGAAGAAGACAGGATTTATTTTTTTGGAGGTAATCGAGAGCCTTAACCAAACTTTTAAAGGGAGTGTAACATTCGTCGTAAAACGGGTTTCAAAATCCGCTTCGTTTAATAATCAAATATTCGGTTGAAAGTTCGTTGCGTATTTATTGTGCCGGTTATTTTTGATCATAACTATAAATATTTTAGAATTTAAAAACCATAATTAATACATAATAATAATAAGTAAATCAAAAAAAAAATAATAATAAAACAAAACAGAGTAGCCGGGTCTCAAACCCGGGTCTACCGCGTAGACACACACACATCACACCACTCCGCCACACACATATTTGTGTTCAATACTTAAACAAATAACATTTATGGTAAAACCGAAAGTCAAAACCTGTAAATCAGCAAACCCAGAACCCGAAATCACCGGTAAACTGAAACTCCGCAAATGTTGCTACTTTCCCCATGATTGAAACGCGTAAACTTGATTTCGACATCAGTTATAACCGTTGCTTAACACACAATTGAGTTAAAGCCGTTTCTTTTGAGAATTGAAATCATTGACCGTGATTTTGGTCTCTAAATCGAAACCGATCAGCCTGTCCACCTTATAAATACCCACCCCATTTCCTTGTAAACATTTCGCTCAAAACCGCACTCTCTTCCTGAAATTTTTTTCCTTTCAAAACACATTGCCGGAGATTTCGCACTCGCCGGAATATCGCCGGAATCTCTAACCAGAAAACCGTAGTTGTTCTCCAAACCGGTATAATTATCTAAACCTCCTTGCTATCTCTTGATTAGTAATTTATTAGCTCAAAACAGTAATCAAAACTGTTTAATCAGTTTATTCAGTCGGAATCATTGTCCGGATTTTTGAATGGTGAAAAAGATGAAGTTGAGTTAGTGTTTAAATATAAATAAAAACGGGTATTTAACCGGGTTAGACACACAGTCCAGCGGTGGACTGTGTGCAATTACAAAACACACGTCCCGGGTTCGAGTCGCACATGTTTCCGATTTTCTGAAATAAAACCAACACTTTTTAAACTTATTCAGATCAACTCATAGCATATATATAAAATTAATATAATCCAGTGTTTATGCGGATTAGACACACAGCCCAACTGGTTGGGCTGTGTGCACTCGAACCATAGGTCCCGAGTTCGATTCCGGTTTCTGTAACCAGTTCGGCCATATTAAACCTTTTAAAAAACTAATAAGGTTAGTAGTTAGTATATATATAATTAAAATAGAGAATATTTCGGGTTAGACACGTAGCTCAGTTGGTCAGAGCTGCGTGCACGTATACGAGAGGTCACGGGTTCGAACCTCACACGCTGCCTGAATTACATGTTATCGACCCGGGTCATACCCGGTCAGACCTGACAAGGTCAACTTATTTTAATTTTGTTTTCATATTTTTTTATTTATTAAATTGAAAAATTATTTAAAAATACTTAAAAATAAGATTCCTAAGGTTAAAAATTTACATTAAACTCACAAAAATAAATCTAAAAATCTCATTAAAGCACTAATTAAAAAATTAATCTCAAATAAAATTTATTTATTTATCGAATTATTTCGTTATTATTTAGGTTAGTTTTCCCTCGTCGGTTGAATCATAAATTCGTGCGCATTCATCATTATCAAGGAACGCACCCACTGTGAGTGAATCTTACAAATTCCCCTTTTTATTCACGTTTTGGGGTGTATCATGTGCCGTACTATTCTTTTATTTTATTTAAACACTTGTGCATATATCATTTCCGTGATCAAATGTGTATTGATTGTTGTGTGAATTATATGTAGATTAAATTTATCATTTCAGTGCACGCATTTCATTAGGCCCATCAGTTCCCCGTGGGATACGGGTTGAGCATCAGGAGCCTCATTAGATCGCTCTGTTTGATTGAGACTTGATCTCAAATACATCATCATTCATGGCATATATTCATCCAAAGTGGTTTATGATTGTTTACATATATATGTTTGCTCACATGTGATTAATGCTCGAATTTTCTTTAATAAATAAAACAAGCAACTAGTTAAAATGTTTTATCAAGGTTCACTCGCCAACTTTTGTTGACCCAAAATCTCCCCTGTTTTACACATGATACAGGTGATCCAGTCGAGACAGGAAACACTTAGGATGGCCTAGAAGAATAAACAAGTTAATGCTTTGGAATAAACATATAGTTTCGTTTTCCTTTGTAATTGTATGAAATTTTGTTTTTTTGGATATTTAAGTTTGTAATTTGAATTTAATAAATATGAAACTTCTTAGTAAATATCATGAGCTTTGGTGATAACCCAATTATGCCCCGACTTTTATTCCGCTGCGGGTCGGGGTGTGACAGGGAGCGATTGAACTTTTTGCATAAAAATCACACTAAGTTTTTTTTAAGGAGGGTTGTCGCCCACACTCTATAGTGTAGGTCCGCCACTGATTAAAGTTAAAGGTTATCACTTCTTTAATAGTTAAAAGCCGGAGACTACGCCTTTCATCTTGTTATATGAGACTTGGGATATCTATCATTTAAAGGTCTCCATTCACTAGTGGTCTCTACCGTTAGAGAGACGTTTATGAAAAACAACTCTTGGTAGTAGACCAAGGAGTAGGCTTACGATAATGATGATAATTATATATATTATATTATATATATATATATATATATATCCAAACCACGTATTGTATTGTATGTTGTTGGGATTATGCAATGATGTATCCTCGCTCTTGTTTATTTACTTTGGTTAACAAAGGGAAAAGTCCCTTGAAATGTTGCAAAATTATTAGCTAGTTTTATAAAAATTAAAGCTTTACTTTTAAATTCTTACTATTTGCTTTTTCATGTTAGTAGAATTCTACAAAAGATAAACAATATATCAAGTAGTAAAACATGAGCAACTCATAAGCTCAAATATAGTTTCGACTTTGTATATATATATATTAGACCACATTATATGTACAAAATAGACAAAGCATGTAATGAAATCAATGCCTCAAGCCCTCAAGTCCTTTAATGTTCTCCAAACGTCTGAGGATTGAAATCCACAACTTTTGAGACACCGATCTTCGGATAAATGCCTCTACTCTTAGACACTAATTGATCACTCCTCGTGTTGCCAATTGCAACATCACTAGCTTCATGGTCAGCACCTTTAATAAGGTCACTAGGAGGCAAAAAACAGTCCATTGAAAGACCTTTTATGTTAAAATCCAACTCCTCAATTGTCCAAACCTCTTCCATTTTCGTTCTTGAATGGTTCTCATGATCACCAAACCGGAACAACAAGACCGTGGTTACTCCTCTATGGGCAATGTTGATCCCATCAACGGTTCGATAATCTTGTATTAGTGTTTCCATTGTTGTTTCCCAATACACGTTGCCATTTCCATGGGCTTTGATTCTAATGAGATTTGAGTCTTTAAGATGGTGCAAAAGACCTGTTCTTTGACTAAAATGCCCCCAAATGGTGTGCTTGATGATCTCCACATTGTTGCTGCTTCTTTGTTTTAGAGATGAAGGTTCTGCTTCAAGCTTTAACACAAAGCAATCTTCTCCATTGATGGTCTTTTCCCCTGTGCAAATAGAGTTCGCGAACAAATTGGCGGTTGCTTTAGGATCAAGACCCTATCAAAGTGCAAAAACGATAAGTACCGAATTTATGGGTTTGTCATTAAAAGAACTGTTGACATAATAGAATATGGATGATAAGTATTTCAATTACTAAAATTGGATATTTAAACTACCAAGTGAGAAGAAACTTTGATGCTAAGTCAAATAAAAGACGAGGAGAGAGAGAGAGAGTGAAGAGAGAGGTAGAGAGATAGAGAGAATGAGACAGCTAGAAGGGGGAGTGCAAGGGGATGTTTGTGATTTTTCCGTATTCATTTTTATCAGTTCATTGTAATTTAATCTTTACATAAGTAACGAAATGTTTCTTTCATTTTAAAGTTTATATTAACAGTGTTAAATAATATAATTTACTGGATATATTACATGACCCGTTACATACGTTAACTTATGATATATAACATGTACCACCCATGAACACGTTACATAAGCTAACTTATGATATATAACATGTACCACCCATGAACACCAGGACTCATGTTAAAGATCTCTCAGCTCGAAAAAAAGTTGCTTAAAAAAATCTTGCTCGAAATCCGCTCGTTTACAAGCCCAAGCCAAGGTAAGCAGGCTCGTTAGCTCGATTGCTTGACTCATTAAATTATAACCCAAACTTATAGGCCATATTTTAATATATGGGATTATAAATTTTGTAGTTCACAAATCTAGTATTTAATTTTTTTTTTGTTTTTGTATATTGATACAAGTGTAATAAATAAAAATTTTAAAAACAAACAAGCTAACTCAAATTTTAACTTTTCAAATTTTTAAAAGAAACAAGCCAAGCTTGAAACTAAACGTGATTAAAATATGAATATAGACATATAGGTAATATGGAAAGTAAAAAAATCGGCTAAATAATTAATAAATGATATATTGTATTTAGAGAATGGATGGCACATCTAGGGTGATGTAAACATGTACCCAAAGTTGTCAAAAGTCAAATTATACCAACCCTTAAATTTGGTCATTTGGTGCATCACCCACAACCAATTTAGATGGTAGATACCACCTTATCAAACAACTTTTACTAGCAATCTAGCAATGACACTTGATTTAAACTTTTCATTTCCAAATATGTATAAAACTAAAAAACATTAAAAATATATAAAAAATAAAAACCTGTAGGGAACGACGAAGAGGTCTAGGGGGCCCGCGGGACGCATGCGATTGGTGCCACGGTGTTTGTCGCCACGCCACCTTACCATCGCTGCCAGCGCTGATCTTGCAACCGGAAACCACCAGTTCTAGCGACCAAAAGTCCGGCCTCTTCTGCCACAACACAAACCCACCCATTTCACCACCACTGTTTCTCACACTCTTGATCTTCATCACACCACCACCACCCACACTTAAACCATTACAATTCATGCTTATTCCGTCTCCGGCTATAAACTCCGACGCCACCATCTTCACTTTCCCCACCGCGAACATGCTGTCAACCGAATTCAACGCCTGGTCTCCACCCGTTGCCGCGATATATTGTTGCACAATATATTTTGCCATTGATGCCTCCTATTAACATAATGATTTGTCAAAGTTGTTTTTGTAGAACTTGTGTTTAGTAGCACCGGACCGGTTTATATACATTATTATAAACTGTTACTTTTTTAGTGTTTATATTTCATCAAATTACACGAATACATTAAGTAAAAAAACCCGAATTTACGACAGAATTGCAACAAAAGAGTGACTAAGAAAAATAAATGTGTTGGACAAATGTCCCTAATTTCTGATGCGATTATGCCAATAAACATGGAGTATTAAATATTTTGGACGAAAATGTGTCTGAAATAATGTTTCATTACTTATATATCAACGGTTATCATACACGTTATTATTTATTCTTATTTATGACATTACCCGTTTCAAAGTTAACATTTTATTCATTTCGAAAAACAAAGAACATTTTTTGATATAAAATCCGAAACACCTTAGTTATGTAATACGAAAACGACCAACGAGATGATGGTCCACTAAAAAAGTAAAGCCACAAGGATTTGCTATTAAAAAACATGTAACATGAAAGATGACTTACCATAGGGTAATCATTAATATTCGGGTTTATGGCGATGTGGCGACTGCCGGTGATGGGAAGAGGGATGAGTGGTGCTCCGACAACCCGAGCAAGAGCTGAAACTCGGCATTCCGGCCACCAGCGTACTCGGTTGAATGAGGTAGTGCTTTCATGGTACGCCACGGGGCGGCGTCGGTGAAGCTTTCCTCGGGTATGGGGACTTCTAGCACCGTTTCAAGAGCATTTTCGTTTTCTATATTTGGACACAAAGTCCTCATGATGGGTTAAGGTTTAGAGAGAGAGGGGAATGTAGAGAGAGAAGAAAAGAGATTGAGGTATTTGTGTTAAGAAGGAAAGTTGAGGAATACTAAAGGGGGTAGTGACTTTGATGTAAAGTGAGGGGGCACAAACATTGAAATGAAACAATAACCTCCGACCGTTGATCCTTTTCCTAACGTCAGACTCTTGGTCATATGTCGTGTCTGCACGCTTTTTTTCCATCAAAACATAATTTATTTGATTAGTAAAACAAGTCAATTTGTTAATTATTTTTTACTTTATTTTGTGTTATATATCATAACAGGTTAAAATTATTTATAAATACTTCTAAAAATAAGAATGTATAAACACATAATGGATCGTAAAATATAACACACTATCAAACAAAATATAAAACAGTGACAAAAATATAATATTTGAGAAAAAAGACACAATGACGCAAATATAGAAAATAAACAATGATAACAAAATACAATGATATAAACAAAAATTCAAAATCTACAAGCTAAACATGTAAAAGCAAAAAAAAACCTAAAATCTCATATCGTAAAATTCAATAAGACGGTTCCAATAGCCGTTTAAATAAGTCAATCGGGGTTCATTTAATACCATTCTTACGATTTATTATTTAGAAAACTTTGTATTTGATTCTAACCCTCGTAACAAAATGTTTATTCTTCAGTATTTCGATAGTCATAACAATATATTTTTGTTGTTAGTTTATTCCATGCAATATGAATGTTTGAATGTGATAAAGTCTTCTTTTATTAATTAACATTTTCAAATTGAATAATTACTTTTGTATAATAATGAAATAGAAAAGTTAAATTTTCATAGTTGAATAATTTAAACGATTATCCATGTCATGTTAGCAATGACACTTTTAACTCACTTCATTGCCAAAACAATCGTACTATAATGAAAAAGTAATTTTACGTGCTAACACGAACAATTGACTAATTTGTATCCAAAACACGATGTCGTATATTATTTCAAAACAACGTAAAGAGTTTTTCCCTTTAGAGTGGGACTATCATCGGCAATGAAAATAAAAGTTAAAAATATTATCAACCACACTACCAATATAAACTACTATCGAAGTCAATAAATTATAAACTACTATCGAAGTCAATAAATTGTAGTTTACGTTAGATTATCAAAAACCAATTTACCTATAAACACTATAACTATATTAATATTAATATTATTTTATTTTTACTTTATTAAATTAAAGTTTAATGTTTAAATACGTAGTCAAGAAATAATAATTGGTAGTGGACATTATCAAAAACCAATATATTATAAACATTATAACTATATTAATATTAATATTTTACTTTACTAAATTATGTTTATGTTTAATGTTTATTACGTAATCATAAAAAAAATATTTATAGTGGACCAGTGGTTGTTATAAAACAATAAAGTTATATATACATCCTTAACATTCGTAAACTAAGATTTGAAGGGTTGGTCTGCAAACTTAACTATTGTTATATTTTTTATATAGTTATTATATTATTGTGAATAATTTGCATTATTATGAATTATACAATCTTAATTATTATTTAATGGTAGTTAGGAATCATCGCCGGCGACAGTATAATATGAGTGGTGGAGCGGCCATGGACACCTGCATGTTAGTGATGGTGCCGATGTCCATTTTGAACCGGCGGTTATTTGGCGGTTTGCTAGTTATGATGGTGACACGTGGTGTCTGAGGTTGAGAAATGAGTTCGTTATATTTAAATGAATACATAATCATGTCATGCACGTTCGCATAGATTTTTGTAGGACAAACTCGAATATAATTATTTTTTTAGAATGTGACTTAGTGCTATCGTACTCAATTAAGAGCTTTGTTGTCCTATTCCAAACAGACTATGGTGTTTTAAGAGGGTTTAGGTCCATGTTGGTTTTAGAGTTTGGTTTGGGCGTTTCCAGGAAACCATACTGCTGACTGCCATCTCACAGCCGTTGTACCACCATAAGAGCTAAACACTCTTTGGCAAAACACATGGTGAGACGAAAACCCGGGTGGACTCAGGATAGAACCTAGGTAAATGCTCTAGATTTTATGGTTCGTAGAGAGCTTTTCGGGCAGTGTCGTGGTGGTGGGGGAGTTAGGTCTGTAAACCCGGTTGTAAATGCTCTAGGTACATGATTCTATAGGGATCTAGTAAAATGTACGTCTTTTCCCTTTTAAAGAACTCCGTATCACACTTTATATTCATGTTTTGGATTGTTGGATAAAAGAATAAATACCTATCAATACTTATTGAAATTTTATTTGAATATTTCGTAATGTATATAAAACGAACCTGATAGAGTCGGAACTATAAAAACTAGATATGGAAAATCAAAAAGTCTATAAAAGATATGGAAAATCAAAAGCTATAAAACTAGATATGGAAAATCAAAAGTCTATAAAACTAGATATGGAAAATCCAAAAGTTAAAGAGTCTAGACCCTTTGAAACTCGAAACCTAGAAAAAGGAACAATTGGTGATCAGAATGAAATGGTTTTTATAACACAATTTCTGCACAAACGACACAAATATAAACAAATTTTGAAGGGCAAATTAACCAATCCCACTGAACATGTCAACCTGTGAAGTCCTGAACACAACCCTTTTGATAAATAGATTAACCTACATTTCGTCAGTTGGTAGATAGGCCAATCTAGTAACCCGTTTAAAGTTTCATTTTATTTCCTATTCAGGTTATATAATAATAAAAGGGTTAAATTTTGAAGTAACTTTTCCTCCGACTATGAATTTTCAGTCTTGAAAAACTCGTCATATATTAAATTCCAAAAATTGTATTCATTAGTTTTATTTCTTTGTTTTCCTCTTATTGCAACTTGCAAGCTAAATAAAAATCTAGTTTGTTAATTAATAATGTGAGAAAGAATTAAAACAATTAAAAACACATCAATTACCAAACAATGTTTCATTTGATCCGAGTAATTAATTGTTTGTTTGTATTCTTACTAAACAGATGTTAATTATTAGTGCATGTGTAGTTTAGCGTGATCAGGTTTTATCTTTGGGCATAGCGTCCGATAGCGTTAGGGAAACCCTCCCTCCTCCCAAAGCGATGAGTATAACGGCTGGAAAAGTGATTGAGGGTTTGATTTGTTACTATTTAGGGGCTCCATTCACTACACACACCTGTTATATAACCACTCTTTCTTATACATTTTGTCATTTATCACGTAATCTCCACATGGAGGCTCCATGAGGCTTGACCACTATACAACACAAGGCCTTAGAAATTTAAACTGAGCGTTAAGGTTGGCACGAAACACAAACTAATATAGGTCCCGTTAAGGTCGAAGAATTCAACCCACCAACCTGCAATTCATTAACCCGGCAACCAACGTAATTGAAACCCTACGGACAAAACTTTCGGCATCCCTGCAACCAATATTATATGTTTAAGCTTGGTTTCCCTTCTATACAAAAACATATCGAAATCACCATTAATGATATATATCAATTTTCTGGCAATAGCTTTAAAAGGACAAGTAACCTCCTTAAGAAACAATTAGAAATATAAATATAGTTATATTATGTAAGCATGACTTTTTACGTATGGTTTAAGTATTCAATATGGATCACATGGCATACGTGCATGACCATGTGAAATCGTGGGTTTGTCCAAAGACAAAAACTTAACTTGAGAAGCATCAAATTGATCACATGGGGAATGGATAAAGTTCGAAGATGTCTTACATTACATCTCATGTTTGTAACATCTGATGTCTAGATGCAATCTATTTAGATTCTCGGTTTATCCAATTAAACTATTAAAATGGTATTTTATCTCACAATAATTTCCATTAATCCATAATTTGTCAAGATCTCGTTTGTGATGTGCACATATAATGCATATATGTATGGGTCTTTTGGGGGCAAAAGTAAAATTGCACTAATTTTAATGTTATTTTACTAATTTCGTGAAAATAACGTTAAAAGCGGCGGACGGTTAATCATGTGGTGGCGTTGATAGCCGAAGACAAAAGTGTACATGCACTAACCGGCCTTTGTCCCAATTGCTAACTGTTATGTGCCTTATGTCCAAGTCTTGATGCAAAACTACTATGAAGTCAAGGGTCTCACTGGAAGGAGCCTCTCTATTCCTACGGGGTAGAGTGAAGGTTGTTGTCACACCCCGACCCGCAGCGGAATAAGAGTCGGGGCATAATTGGGTTATCACCAAAGCTCATGATGTTTACTAATATGTTTTATATTTATTAAATTCAAATTACATCTCAAAGTTCCAAGTCAAATTCATACAATACAAGGAAAGGAAAAATTAACTAAAACAATCCAAAATCTAAACTGGTTTATTCTTCTAGGCCGCCCTATATGTTTCTTGCTTCAACTTGATCACCTGTATCATGTGTAAAAAATGGGGAATTTTGGGTCAACAAAAGTTGGCGAGTGAACCTTGTTAAAAACATTTGTTATTGATTCATTATTGTAATTAATATAGGAAAATTGTGCAATAATCATATATGAACAAATGTATGTAAACATAACGATCACAAACCACCTTGCTTAAGTATATAATAAGAATGACAATGTATATGTTGGCAACGTCCCGTTCACGCTTATAGGTAATGGGGAACGGACGGCCTATGCTAATGTATGTGAGATCAAGGCTCAATCAAACGGAGCCGATCTTATGTTGGCAACGCCTGGTTCACGCTCATAGGTAATGGGGAACAGCTCACGCTCATAGGTAATGGGGAGCGGCGGCCTATGAAATGTATGTACTGAAAATGATAAATAATCTAAACATCTGGCAACACATTTGATCATGAACATGATGGATGCACAAGTGTTTAATTATAATAAATAAATAGCGACACCTGATACACCCCAAAATATGATTAAAACGGGGAATTGATAGAGATTCACTCACATTGGGTGCATTTGCTTGAAGATGTTGAATGCGCACGAGTTTTAGAGGATTGATCGACGAGGAATAACTAACCTAATTAATAACGGAAAGGTACGTTAGTATGTGGATTTTATTAACTATTTTAATAGGATTTTTGGATATATTTTTGTGAGTTTAAGGCTATTTTCTAACTTTAAAAACGTTATTTTTAAGTATTTTTAATTGATTTTTAAATTAAATAAATAAATAATTAAATAAAAAAGTTGACTTTTGACCGTTGACCATGACCGTTGACCGTTGACCGGTCCGGTCGCTTATATATGTGCGCTGGGTGAGACTCGAACCCGTGACCTCCCGTACGCGTGCACACAGCTCTACCAACTGAGCTACGTGTCTAACCCGTAATAATTCTGTTTTTAATTATACTTATATACTATTTAGATTTATCAAGAAATTCTTTATTTTTAAAAAGGATTTTAAATGTATCGAACCGGTGCTGACAACAGGTCTCGAACCCGGGACCTGTGGGTTAACGTGCACACAGTCCATCGCTGGACTGTGTGTATAACCTGGTTAATAATCTGGTTTTTTTATTATACTTAACATGATTCTGTGAGTTAACCCGGTTCGGTTAAAAAAGGCATTTTTATTTCAAGAGAGTAAGGTTGGGACAGGAATCGAACTCGCGACGTATATGTATTTGTTTGCACACAGTCCACCGCTGGACTGTGTGTCTAACCCGTTCATAAAACTGATTTTAATTAATCTTATAACATAACCGGACTTCGTCTTCTTCGCTCAAGAACACAGACGATGATAATTTGACTGATTTATGTCTAATTCGATTATCAAACATTATAAGTAATTGAAAAGTAATGAACGGAGAGAGTTTGAGGATAGGAGGTACCGATCCGTGTCTTTCACAGAACTCCGGCAAAGGTCCGTCGTCTCTGTTTGTGAACTTCGGCTGTTAGAATCAATTAACAGTTCTGTTCGATTAGTTATGAAATTGAGGTACTTAAACAAGGATTAACAGAAGTTTGAATGATCATTCCGGCTCTCAGCGTGATTCTAGAAGTTTCAGAAGTTTTCCGGCGAAGGCAGAAATTCCGACAACGTCGTCTGGGATTGATTCTGGATGGTGGATTTGTGTTAGTAACAGTCTAACAACGGATTGAAACAGAAAGAGTCGAGGTATTTACCGTGTGGATGTGAGTCTCGGTTTTCCGGCGAAAGTCCGGTGATGGCAGGATATTTCCGGCGAGTGAAATTTCGTCGAGAAAAGGTGCGATTTTGAGCGAAAAGGCTATCAGAGATTTGTGGGTGAATTTATAGGGAAGAATCGAGACGCATGGGGTCTGATTTCAGTCTCGATTCATGGTCAGCCGTTCTCCGGCGGTTACGACTGATGTCGCGGGTTCAGACATCGGTTATAACCGACGTTGAGGTTAATTCTTCGGTTAAATCAGAAGAAACCGTCAATTATCGGCGAAATCGTCGGGATTTCCGACGACTGCGAATCGGGCGCGTCGGTTGACCGATTTGAATTCGAGGTTTGGATATTTGAATTAATTGATTTGATATATTCCTAAAGAACACAAGTTGCGGAGTGGTTTGGTAAGTGAGAGTTAAGGCTTTGTGGTTCCCGGCTGACCCGGGTTCGACTCCCGGCAGCCGGTTTTTCTTTTTAATTAATTTATTTTTACTTTTTAACAATTATAATTTATAACTTCTAATTTGTTTATTAATTATGTATCGTTTAAAATTAAAATAAGTCATAAATAAACAACAAAAGTTTAAAACTGATTGTTCGGTTAATAAACGAAGCGGGTTTTGAAAACCCGTTTTTCGACGGATGTTACAGTTGTCTACATCTTACCCTTCTCAAACCCTATATTAGCTTTGCTATTAGTTGGATTTACTAAGTATGATAATGAAACCAAAATTTGTTACAACTCGTCAAGCTAAGTTGAAACCGCCTAAAGCAATGGGCTTAATGCTACTAAAAAAGAGGTCAAAAGAGATTTTTATTGTATTGTCATGACCTTCTAAAGTAGAGGCTATGAGTTTGAGTTTCGTCTGAAGCAAAATTTTTATGATTTAAGCCACGGGTTGTTTTACCATAGTGAAGAGAGGCGGCAAAGAGCTGGACTAGCAGAAACACCACCCCATGTGAAGTGGTACCGCCAAAAAGTTAAAAACCCACCCTGCATTGGTCTTCTCTTCTAAAAGGCAACCAATATAATGCTAGAAAAAATGTTTTACTCGGTATAGTTTACAATACCAATAATTACTTTATCTTAAATACAACGCCGTTTACAATAAGTCTTATATTGAAATGTTAAAAAACAATTAAACACCACTACGTATTTATCATATTTTTTTAAAGTGAACGAATCATGCAAGTTCTTAAAGAAAAGATAAATCAAGTATTAAAAAGAACCTAGCTTTGTTGTCACGTGATAGTGGAGTTGTTAGTAGTATTCATGGGTTACAAATAAAGATGAAGATGATGATAATAGAGGTCGAAGAAGAGAAGCAACATAACTAAATTTTATTAGAAGTCATGTAAATAGCAAATGAAGGACGAAGTTTGCTTTATAACCAAGTTACCATGAAAATTACTTCTTACACTACCATCAAGTATAATATTAACAAGACAACAACAAATGGCACAAGTGGATAAAATAATGCTAGTAAATGACCGCCCATCTAACATCTACATTAACATGTCACCATTTGCCAAATGTTTGATTAAACCCATACCAAATCTTTCAAATTATATTTTCTTTATTCAAAATGAAATGCTAATGAGATACTTACAAACATGTTGTAACATATCCATAAAATGTGACAATAACAAATGACTTAAGTTGATTAACATCTTTTATCATTTACATAATAAATCTAACCTAGAGCATACTCTATTTCGATTTTTGAAAGACAGGTATACTTTTGTGATGAATCTGGCCTCGGTTATGACTGCGGCAGTCATGATGCTTGAACCGGTAACACTTGGCAAAGAGGCTAAAGGTACAAGATTTTTAATTGTGGATCTGTGTTCTATACATACCTATACATATACCCGGTCAAATAAAGTTCGAGTATCTTGTTTGGGTATCGAGTATAAGTTTTTAAAAATTCATGTCTATAAGTTGTTGAATTTGATATGGAAAAGAGATATAGGAAATGTATAACGTGAAATTACTTTATATATTTTTCACGGCAAACTAACCTATTTCAAAATACTCATATATCTTACTTTAATTTATACACTTTGTTATTTGAGTTTAAAAGGTTTGATTTGATCTTGAGATGTTTTTTTATTTCTATATTTAATTTTAGGGTTACTTATGTTTTTCTTCTTTTTTTCTAGACAACAAATAGAGCAACTGGTTGTGCCTTCGCACCAAACTTTAGTTGTCACACAGGAGACTCAGGTTCGAAACCAGAGTACATCCACTTAGGGCAATATCATACCATCGTCCAGCCCTTCAATCCACCCGACGTCAAACGCATACAACAGATGATATCATTAGGCTCGAAAGTCAAATGCACGGCCCGTCCCAGAAAAAAACCACGCAACTAGTGGCTTGTGTAAAACCCCCTCACCTCACTCCATTTTACCCGCATGCTATTTGTTTTGATAACTAACTAAACTTCTATTTTGAAATCATGTACATAGCAAATGATAAGAAACTACATTTTTGGACTAATCTGACTTTACAAAAGTAGTGAGACGAAATTTAAATTTTTGGTAAGATGATTTGTGAACTAACATACCATTTGCCATTGATATTTGATTAAATCCATAGCAAAATCTGTAAGGTTTTATATTTTTTTATTCAAAATTAAATGTTATTTTGTAATTTTATTAACTCACTTTTTGTATCTGGTCCTAAAAACCACTTTTATCTTAAAAACATGTTGTAACACATCCATAAAATGTGACAAAAGCAACACCTATGATATCTTTTTCAACATGGCTCAAGTTGATTAACATCATTCATCCAAAATTTATAACAAACCTAAACTAAATAATCTTTTTAAATTATTTTAAAACCGGGTATACTTTTGCAACGCATCGGACCTCAGTGATGCAAAAGTGATGATGGTGGTGGCGATGCAGGCTTGCACTGGTAACACTTGGCAAAGAGCCCGAAGGTATCGACTTGTTTGATGAAGTTTTTCATGCTTGCCCACCCTCCAAATCCAAAACCCACCACCATAACCCACACTACAACGAAGATGTTCACTATGTACATAGCCGTCCAGCTCGGGATGAAGAATGGAGGTTTTTCTGCCGCATTCTGTGACCATTACGAGTTTTTAATACACAAGAAAGAACGTTTAAGTTTTAAAGCATTTTTATATGTAAAATAAGTAACTTCCAAAATTTAACGATAAAGGGAACAGTCACTTTCAACATGTTTGACCAGTTCTTTTTGTTACTTAGTAGTTAAAATTTGGTGTTTGCCTATTTAACCCGTTTAAAATATTTTAAAACCATTCACAACTACGGGTCAATTTGTTCCCTTTTATAGTTTATATTTGGAGTTTACCTAGTTGACCCGTTTAAGATATTTTTAACCAATCACAACTACGGGTCATATAGGTAAACTTTTAAAGTGTAACTATAATGGCATAGATAATGGCATGAACCGCCACCTCTGTTAAAGTTTTATAACAGATATATTTTGATGGATACCTGGCGAGCAGAAGGTTTCCAATAAGTGAGCATATGCGCAAGAGCGGGAATGATGTAGACGGTGAAGCTAACCAAAAGCGCCCCAACAGCCGAATTTATCGGACCAAAGAAAGGAAAGATAATAGCCAAAAACCAGATGGGTATAACAACCGGAAGTCGTGCCAACGCCCTTACGTATATGCTCGTAGTGTCATGCATTCCCACCACTTTCTCCCACACAAAATACAATGGGGTACACGCAAACCCGAACGTTATAAACTGCAAGACTATAAAATGTTAACAAAGTCATTAAATCTCGAAACAAATTGATTTGAGCTCAAGATCGTTGACCTGGTGTATGAGCATAAGGATAACAGCTGCATCACGGAAACCGGATCGTGGAAGGAGCGAGAACGCGTTTGAGTAGTTAAGAAGTTTATCGCCGAAGGCCCAATACATTGCGACAGCCGATGGAATCGTTAGAGTGAATACATAAACTGTGGCAAACAAATAAATGTATTTGAACTTTTGAGGCTTCCACATAGCATGCATTATCTCCCTGGAAAAAACAAATGTACTTAAAATCATTATTCTTGATTAAAATTATAAAGAGTAAAGTACATGAATGGTCCCTGTGATTAACCAAAATTTTGGAGTTACTCCCTAGTTTTCCAAAAGTACATGGATGGTCCCTATGGTTTGCACTTTGTAACGTATTTAGTCCCCAACTTTTGCCAAAAGTACATGGATTGTCTCTGTGGTTTGCACTTTGTAACGCATTTAGTCCCCAACGTTTAGTGACTAAATACGTTACAAAGTGCATACCACAGGGACAATCAATGTACTTTTGACAAAAGTTGGGGACTAAATACGTTACAAAGTGCAAACCACAGGGACCATCCGTGTACTTTGAAAAAAGCTAGGGACTAAATCCAAAATTTTCGTTAACAACAGGGACCATCCGTGTACTTTACTCAGCTATAAATGTCTCAAAGTTTAGATCATCAAAAATATTACTAACACGGTGACTGCGTGTCCACCAAAAGTATATAGTATATTTGTGGCTCCAGTGAAATATAAAACCGTCTTTTTAGGACCAGAGTGAACCACTCCTTCATCCTATACACCACAAAAGAGAATAAGAAACCACCAACACAAAATATATGAACCCTTCTTGCACATTTTCGACTCGTTTACAACTGATCGACGTTGGTTGTCAGATATGACAGGCAAACAAGTAACACGTTCATAATAGCTTAAAAGACAATGCGTGAAATCAACTGAAACTTGAAAATCACCCTACGTTTAATTTTAATACATAAAACCTCATAAATAATTTATTTGAAAAATATTTTAAATCATTGCAGTTAATATCGGTGGGATAACGGTTATCGGCCCTCTACAAAATATCGGTGTCAAATATATGTCCAGAATATCGGTTTTGGATATTATCGGCGATATTGACCGATATTTTGGATGCCTTGGTTGATGTGGACTCGGAGGAAGATTTAATCGCTTACGATTAGATCATGTTTCAAATTTTGGCACAGTTTTGACTTTTGATATTACTAGTAATATTATATATGTTTTACATTTTACATATGTATATATATAAATTCTGCATGATATTAAAATTACTGATATTCCCATCGATATCCCACCGCGATAACCTGTATCTCAAATATTGGCCCTTGACCGATATATGATTTTGGACCGCATTAACCGGATAGAATATATGTTCATGTGGCATGTTTAAAATTTATTAGAAACGAAAGAAAGGGGCAAACAGTGTTTTGGGTCAACCCACCCTAACCTGTTTGGATATGAATAAAAAAGTACATGTGTTGATCCAAACCACCCTGACCCGTTTTGATATGTATCAAAAATACATGTTTTGATCCAAACCCGTTTTGATCTTATACCACACCCGCTCATATACCCACCTTTTACGCGTATACGTCAACGAGGAATTGCGAGTACCTGGCCATGAATCAAGGCTGCAATCGCAATGTACCAAGCAGTGTAAGTAGTCATGCCAAGACCAAGAAAAGACCAAATTCGGTAGTTATGAAACGAGGGTATGAAAACAGTTGTAGCACAACAAGCTCCAAATATGTATGTCCATGTCCTTTTATCCAGATGATCATTAATATAGTATATATTGCTGTAAATATCACAAGTAGTGAAAAGTTAGAAATGCCTCTGCTTAGAGCTCAAATTGATAATGTGAATTGTGTCAGGTTGGCGATGCGGTGTGTGAAATGTGCAACCCGAATCCGACCCATATTATTATTCATGTCAAAGATTTCAACCCTAACCCGCACACACATAAATTCGGGTCAACCCAAACACGACCCGCTTAACCTGTTTATTTAAATAAGTCATACATGTTGACAGAGTTATAAGCGGGTTGTTGGGTTGTAAGTGGGTTAACGATTACGTGTTTAACGATGAGTATGCGTGTGACAAGTAAATAATATGGTATGCGAAAACTAACATTATTATATAAACCATGTAAATGGAAAACGGAAAGAGCAAGAGCAAAAACAAAAATATAGAAAAAAAAAATTTCTAAATGTTTAAACGGGTTAGCGGGTCAACCAGAACCTGATCTATTTTTAATATAGGTCAACCCGAACCCGATGCGTTTTTTAAACGGGTCGTGTTAGTAGACCCAACCCTATTTTTTCGGGTCAGGTTTTGGGTCGGGTTTCGGGTCGTATCAAGAATTTCCGCCAGTTTGAGGGGTAATTTAGTAATTTGGAACTAAGCTAACCTTGCACAAGCTATAAGTTGTATAACAGAGCCAAAGAGTAGGAAGGTGCAATTGAAGACAAGCCCAATAGCCTTCCATTTGGGCCCAATAGCCCATCTAACACCTCAAACCACTGCATTGTATAATATCATCTACATGTCATTTAAATATTCATCATGTATTCTCATGATTTATAAGCAAAATAAAGTGTCATGATTTCAAATTCCAACATCAATATTAAAGTAATGTTGCTAAGTATTTATAGTTGAAGGGTAAATTTATCAAACATGATCATTAAAGCATTTATCAATAATAACATATATTATATCCTTTTTTAATTATCATCCTAATAATATGAAAAATCAAAGCGCGAGATGAAGAGAGAAATAATGATCCAGACACGAGTCAATATTATATTGTTAGGATAATGAATTAAACATAAACCTTGTACAAAAGACGAGATGAAGAGAGAGAAAAGGATCCCGACACCAGATAGTATTATATTGTTAGAAGAATGAATCAAACATAAAGTTTGTATAAAAGACGAGACGAAGAGAGAGAAAGAGATCCCAACACGACTCAAAGTATATTGTTAGGAGAATGAATTGACATAAATTTTGTAAGCATTCTATAAGTTGTACGAAATTTTGTTATTAAAATTATTAGAAAATACATATATTCCTATTGAACATGAAAAAGAGCAAAGCATTTAATTTTCACATCAGAAATATCATGAACAGTGAGTAGTAATTTTTTTTCTTTTTTTTTTTTGAAAAGATGTAGTACATAGAAGAGGATGGTTCATGGTTTTGAATATACAACATGCTAACCAATTATATCATTAAGTGTCCTGTGTACAACATGCTCTCATGGTTGTATATTCACCATACATAAAAGCACACCCTACTGACAACTGTACATATAAGTCTTTAGTAAAAGATAAATCAAAATTCAATGTTTTATTTTGGGTGATGTACTCAGACACCTCCAAAATTGTTTGGACACCCTCTATACGACATGTATAGCACTATACGCGTCGTATATGGTTTCAACTGCATTAAATGAGCCCTCTATACGACTTGTATAGCACTACGCGCGTTGTATAGAGTACGATGTAACCATTTCCTAAGGTTAGACAACGTTTTGCATATAGCTCTATACGCCACGTATATACGCCGCGGCATGTGGCTCCAGGAGTGTCCAATTAACCAAAGCTTTTATTTTTTATTTATATATTTATTTTTGTAATTTTCTATTGAAGGGATGTTCTTGAAAGTCAAACCTGTATAACATGATTCTTGAAGCTAACATTCTCTTTCTCCTTCCTGGTTCTATACTCAACATACAAAACACTGATTAGATAAGCAGTCCAACTTCCAAGCAGACCATAGAACACTTGTAGCATGATTCCTGAAAACATTCCCAATTGAGAGAAAGAGTATGGCAAAGTCAACAAAACTTGTGCCACCTGAAAGTCAAACCAAAATGATTCAATCTTTAATCCAATTAAAAAATCCCAACAAAGGGAGAATAAAAGATGCCTATTCTCCATATCTTCTAAAAAAATAAAGAAAGAAGTATAACTAGGGGTTCAAACAAGCCGAGCTACTCGAACTCAGCTCGAAACGAGCTAAGTTTAAACGAGCTTGAGCCCAAACCCGAGAATATAAACAAGTTCGTCTAGTAAATGAGCCAGGCTCGGGTCCGAGCTTCGCTTATCGAGCTCAAGCCGGCTATCGAGCCTAAATGAGCCCACTGTTTAATATAATTTTACATTTAAATTAATATATTAAATATATATTTAAACAATTATATTAAATTATGAAAAAATAACTAAATTATATATAAATAGTTATAATTATAATTAATATAAATTAATTAATAATTAATAAACAAGCCGAGCTCAAGCTTGAAAAACTAACTATAAGTCGAGCTCAAGCTTTCATAAGATAAACGAGCTTGAGCTCAGCTCGGCTCAACTGTGCTCGTCTCAACTTAGCTCGTTTGCACGCCTAACATAATTATGGGCCATAATTATGGTGGGATGAAACAATAGATGGGATTAAAAGGGTATGTAGGTAAATAACCTGATTTGAGGCACAACTAAACCAAGCATCATAAACAGACCCACCATGCCAAAGAAAGTTCTTGAAGCCAGAAACTGACTGATCTACCCCTAACACCCCCTCACCCACATCTTGATCATTTCCACTATTCATTTCCAGTGGCACACTGTCCTCTTCACCATCATTATTGCTGTTACTAGGCACCATTTTGCTAACAAGATCTAAAACTGAAACCACAACACGCCTTAAAACGAGCACAAAAGACTCTACCTTTGCATTTAATATAAAGGACACATGTGCATAACACAATACTGACACATGTATATGCATCCAGAAACTCATAAATAAACTCTTGATGATTTTCTTGACACCATCTTAAATTTCAACAAACACCCATAAAGCTTTAAAAAAAGTTAACCATAAAGACTGTATATTTTTGGAAAATTTCACAACCCCATTTGCATATTTAACATACAATTTGTGGGTGTTAAAAAAAGTCATCTTTTTTATGTGAAATTTGACTGAAACAGAGATCTTGATGAATTTCTTGACACCATCTTAAAGTTCAACAAACACCCACAAAATCTTTAAAAAAAATAATAACAATAACCAAAAAAGACTGCATTTTTTTGGAAATTATCACAAACCCATTTGCATATTCAACAAACAATTTGTGGGCATTAGAAAAGTTATCATTTTTATGTGAAATTTGACTGAAACAGAGATCTTGATGATGAAAATGCATTAACACGAACATACCCAGATAAGATTTTGATCTTGTTCAGCTTTATCTTGTGAAAAGAGTGAGAATTGTTGAGGAATCAATGAGTTTTGGGAGTTTGGGGAGCAGCCATTGATGAGGAAAATGTGAGTGGCTTTTTTGCAGGGAAAAGAAAAAGGATGCTTTTTCTTTATTTATTTGAAAAACATGCTTCGTATCCACCTTTTACATGCTTTAAAATACAATTTTATTTTTGTCTTTATATGGGTTGTAATAAAAAGCTAATTATAACATACTATGTGTGTATATTATCTTACGTATACAAAATTATGTGATTAATCCGATACGATTTTCGTTATAATCTAAACTTTTTCATTGAAATTTTTTACATGATTTAAACTTGTGTTTCTATCTTCTTAATATATGTACTGTCGTTATTGACGCGTAAACTTGGGTGGCAAATGAACCGGAAAATCTGAAACATTCTGGACGAGTATTCGGGTATAGAAATGAGTACCTGTGATTAGTTTTAGAAACTTTTACGCATATGGTATTAGGTGATGCTTGTTCCGATTACATAAAACATGCATATTCATTTACCCATAAACATGTTTGTTTATATATCTTTAAAATTTTGTTTATCCTTAGGCATAATAGGGTAATCTACTTTATCCACTAATTTTTAGTTCTAGAGTAAGTGACTTGGATGGATGCTACTTGGGGTTGTCCCATATTTCACCTATAATCTTTACTTTTTTAAAATAAAATGTTTTGTGCATATATTTTACAAACGGGTCATGTTTATGCCCCTAACATAGATAGATATATAGTTTTTCTCATAATCGAGTCCTTCTAAAAGATTTAAATTACTATATAAAGTAATTAGGCATTGAAAGAAATATTAAATTAATTTATTAATTAACAAATGAAGGACTAATGAGGTGATGGTTCATTGATAAAAACAAAACCTTTAAATTTATAAACTTCGGTTTAAGAGAGGGGGGGGGTCTTAGGTCAAGTTTCATAGACAACATAAAACAAAATAAATTTGCCGTTAGAAAAAAATTAACATATGAAGGGCTCACTGGTACAATTAAAATAACCAACCCTTTCTCGAAACACGTTTTTTCAGATAACATCGCACCGTCGGAAAACTTCATATACGTCGGCACCACCGCCAAGAAAACAAGTTCCCCCGCCACTCCTTTTCAGATATGCTCACAAGGTTCATCATCGTCTTCTACAACCCCTCTAAATCCTCATAATTATCACTGATTTCCCCAAATCCTCTAAATCCCATGATTTGCACAAAGCTTAATAAGAATCTAGAATCCGGGATTTTGTTTCCAATGGATGGACTCATATGGGCTAAAAAGTAATAAGGTTCTTGGTGAAGTCAAAAAATATGTGAACCCTAAAAAATAATAGAGGGTAATGTGTGTAATTTTACATGGAACGACATCTACTATTCAATCAAAGTAGAGAAAGATATGTAACTGACCAAGATTTAAAAAAAAGGAAAGGAAATCAAAGGAGAGTCGCCACTACGCAAAACAAAACTAAGAAAGGTACTTTTGGGACTCGACACATGACGTAACCAATTACTTATATATAGGTATTACTTTTAACAGAATAAAATCTCTCCAACAACTTATCGATTTATACAATAAGTTGATTTACTACAAGTGTAGTTGACCATTGTTGTAGTTTACTTAAGTCTAATATGAAATATGTATTCACTATTTATTTGTAGTTCTAGATTTAATAAAACTGGATTAGATTTATAATCAAAAGTTCTTAATGTAACATTAAATCGGGCTTAGCCCAAATGAACAAACCCAGCGGTAAAAAATTGAGCAAAATGGGAAAGGGTTTCACTTCACTAATTTATACGGGGGGTTCAACACTTGTTTTTATTCATGTAAAATACAAGAATTTATATTTTTAATTTATTTCCAGGTTATTTATACTTAATAAGAACCGGTCCTAATCCATCCATGTTGCGGAGCGAGAGGCGTAATATTGTGTTGCCAGCGTTACGGAGTAAGCGGTTTAAAATAGTGCTAAGTAGCAAACAAAAATTCACTAAATCACAACCTAAAAAATTACAAGGGCAAAAATTCACTAAATGACAACCTAGTAGATTACAAGGGCAAAAATTCACTAAATGGCAAAACCACGGAATACCGTGCTATGAAGGTTGTGGGGTGGGGGCGTAAAACCGTGCAAAATGATAACTGAAAGTTTATTAACCGACAAAACACTAAATAACAACCGAGTAAAGCCAAGGATGTAAACAACAATTCATTGAATGATAAAGACAAAGGATGTGAATGAAAATTCAACAGATGACAAATCACTTAACAATTGTGTAAACAAAAATTTACCGAATAATAAAAAAAACACTAAAATACTAAAAGACGAAAGAGTTATTGTTGACATCTATGTTCTAATTTCGGAGTACCTTTCAAATTGACTATTAATTTATATAATTTTTGTAACTAAATTTTATTCTAGAACTTGTTAACTTATTTAAAAATTCATAAATTTCAAACTCTTCTGAAATCTAAACAATTTTTTGAATGCAGCGTATATTATAACAATAAAAGCGAACAATTTTTAAGTCATGGCATATTTCGAACTATGGTCTTTTTAAAAGGCAAAACTTTCTACACCCAACTAAAATTGAAATGGCTAAAAATAGAGACTTTTTAGTAGATTGTTAATGTTTCCATATTTATTATTTTGGCTAATTTAATGTTTCTTTGATAAATATAAGAAGTACAAGTTATTTAAACAAGATGATAAAATTGCATTACTCACTCTTAAACAAATGAGAGAATTTAATATATCCTTCTACAAACTTAATTAATTTCATGTATAACTAAACTAAAATCAAAACGGCATATATCCTCGTGTATAATAAAGTTTTATATGATTTCACAATTGTTCTTATGTAAATGACCACCCATTTTTTCAATTCTCGGCGATTGTTCTTCAAATGGCAAGGTGATTGTTCTTCATAAATACATCGATGATTCGTTCTTGTGCAATTGTTATCCTTCTTTCTTTTGGTCCGAAACCAGTCGGTTATTCAAAGGCGTGTTCTTCCAATCAGTTCCAAACCAAGTTCAGTCGTCGAATCTTTCCTACGAATGTTGTTCTTGGATATTAAGGTACGATTTTGTTGGAGCTCTTGATCAATAGCAAGTATCAATCCATATAAACAAGAAGACCCAAGTAGACTGTTGGGACTTGGATATTAATGTAGTACAAATCTAGAGCAATTGTTCCAGTTTTTAGCTTTGAACAAAACATAAACTATGGCAAGTTGTTATCAATCTCAAAAGCAATCATGTTTGATGGGCTTTTTCCACAAAGACTAAAGGCAAGCTTTGACTTCATTTCAACAAATTTAAAGCCACAAAAATCATTTCATTAGCCAACAATATAAAGTGAAAGGGACCACAATACATATTTCTCCTTACATATTATGAGTAGGACACACAACCATAACCTTGGTAAATTCAAATATTCTCTTAACAATGAGAAAAAAAAAAAAAAAGCTTGGCCATTTTGCAAAGAAAGGGACAATTCAGATGCCTATTATGTTGTTGCACTAAACCGAATTGAGAACACCATTATCGGTCTAGTACACGAATCGTTGATCGCGCCACACCCAGTGAACTTTAATGTTATATAATTCTAAAAATAAAGAACCAACTTGAACATTTTGGGTTTTTTTCTGTTGAATGATACATAATTGTTTGCAGTTTTTAGCAGGAAAATGCATCAAGGGTCAGTGCTAGAGGGAACTGGTTTAATCACAACAGGCTGTCAAAATCGAAAACTTTGATTTTATCGTATAAAACACTCCATATTACACAAAACTTTAGAACCTTTACAAAATGTGTGATAACCGGCAAAAATCGAATTAACTCTGGATCATAATATAAACTTAACTTAAAAGTTATAAAGTATTTTTGGCTTGTTTTTAAGTCATTAAGTCTTCTAAGACTAGCAAATCCGTTTCGTAAGTCGTAACACGTGTTTGGTGGTTTTAAGAATTACCGGTATGCGTTCGATGTAGTTAAACGAACCGATGTCAGACAAATAATTTGCTCGTGATTCGTTCATATATATTATGTGAATAATTATATTATGCGAAATAGCGGAAGGAGTTTGGGTCTCCAAGCGCGAGATTTATGCAAGCGTAGACGATACGTTGTGTTTCGAACGCGTATGTAAGCGACTAGGATATCCAAAAATTCGCGAGTTAATCAAAATAAACATTTTTGGCCTATTGTGTATGAAAAAGGGGTTTGTTATTGACTAACGCGATCAACGCAACGTGAGTGCGCACGGTGTTTAATCTCATCTCGGCAAAATATTATTATTTTGAGTATAAAAATAATTTGCAATGAAATCTGCAGGGGAAAACGGAATTCTGACGTGGGAACTCGTTTTGAAGACATCTACACAAGTTCTTGGGAAAAACTAAGTTTCGTTCACCCTTATATATACACATTTTTATATGTAATTTTTTTAAGTAGATATGTTTTAAGTTTTTCTAGCTGAAATTGCCGAACTCCGATCTATTTGGGCCGGCTAGTAATTAATTAACTCCGTGCTTGATTGAGTAGCAACTAGTCATTGATTAATCTTGATTTTTCCAACACGGGTGAAAATGAGGAGACTTTTAGTATGTTTTTGGACTGAATGATGTGTTCGCAACAGGTAAACTAACAATGGATTTAGCTGAGCGAAGGAATCAGAATTGGAAAATTTTATATTTTATGGAACCAAATGAGCACATGATCACAATGGTGGATCTCGAATAAACGGATTCATATCGGCAAAATCTTCTTGTTGCGTAGGAGTCATTGAGCTACACGTAAACACTAAAAATGGATAAAAAAAATTTGATATCGAGTGTTGTTTCTTGTCTATGACAGACATACGGTCAAAATCTTCTTGTTGTGTAGGAGTCATTGAGCTACATGTAGATACGGGTGTTCAGAATTCGTTTCGAATTCGAAAAATTCGAAGTTCGTTTTTATTCGATTCGATTAGCAAGAATTCACTTCGATTAAAAAAATTCAAATTCGATTCAATTCGAGTCAAGTTAATGGAATACCAATTTATAGTTTCAAATTCGATTCGAAATGCGAATGATAATTATACATTTTTATTTATTATTTTTATATATATATACAGATATAACTTTTATTAAGCTATACTATAAATTTTTTTCAAATTTTTTTCCAAGTATTAAAGTTACCTGTTATCAAACCCACTATATGACCTATAACTAAAACCTAAGTAACAATCTATAAATAGATTTCTAACCCTAAAAATATTAACTTGTAAAATGGAGTGGTTATTCCCGACTTCTCATTTTAAATTTCAGACTAATGGTACTTTATTTGAAACTTTTAATTGTAAATCGTACTTTATGGCTGTTTTAAAATTTAAGTTTCATTTTGATATTTTTTTACATGTTTTTAAAGAAACTGAATTAAATCGAATTTATTCGAATTTGAATTTTTAATCGAATACGAAATGGGTTTTTTATTTGAATACGAATTCGAATCGAATTCGGTAAGTTTTAATCTAAATCGAATACGAATTCAAGGGAAAATAAAAATTATTCAAATAATTCAATTCGAAATTTCGATATTCGATTCGATGAACACTTCATGTAAACACTAACATATTGGATACAAATACTAGACTTACTGATTATAAACAAACTAATTTGGGTCAGGCCGCTTTATGTGTTATTAAAGAATTAGAGATGCATTTTTTACCACTAATGTTTAAAACTTAGAAACTATAAATGAATTTTTCTACTTAGAGATGCATTTTTTACCACTAATGTTTAAAAACATGTAATAATTATACATTTTTATTTATTATTTTTATATATAATACAGATATAACTTTTATTAAGCTATACTATAAATTTTTTTCAAATTTTTTTCCAAGTATTAAAGTTACCTGTTATCAAACCCACTATATGACCTATAACTAAAACCTAAGTAACAATCTATAAATAGATTTCTAACCCTAAAAATATTAACTTGTAAAATGGAGTGGTTATTCCCGACTTCTCATTTTAAATTTCAGACTAATGGTGCTTTATTTGAAACTTTTAATTGGAAATCGTACTTTATGGCTGTTTTAAAATTTAAGTTTCATTTTGATATTTTTTTACATGTTTTTAAAGAAACTGAATTAAATCGAATTTATTCGAATTTGAATTTTTAATCGAATACGAAATGGGTTTTTTATTTGAATACGAATTCGAATCGAAATCGGTAAGTTTTAATCTAAATCGAATACGAATTCAAGGGAAAATAAAAATTATTCAAATAATTCAATTCGAAATTTCGATATTCGATTCGATGAACACTTCATGTAAACACTAACATATTGGATACAAATACTAGACTTACTGATTATAAACAAACTAATTTGGGTCAGGCCGCTTTATGTGTTATTAAAGAATTAGAGATGCATTTTTTACCACTAATGTTTAAAACTTAGAAACTATAAATGAATTTTTCTACTTAGAGATGCATTTTTTACCACTAATGTTTAAAAACATGTAATAATTATACATTTTTATTTATTATTTTTATATATAATACAGATATAACTTTTATTAAGCTATACTAATTTTTTTCCAAGTATTAAAGTTACCTGTTATCAAACCCACTATATGACCTATAACTAAAACCTAAGTAACAATCTATAAATAGATTTCTAACCCTAAAAATATTAACTTGTAAAATGGAGTGGTTATTCCCGACTTCTCATTTTAAATTTCAGACTAATGGTGCTTTATTTGAAACTTTTAATTGGAAATCGTACTTTATGGCTGTTTTAAAATTTAAGTTTCATTTTGATATTTTTTTACATGTTTTTAAAGAAACTGAATTAAATCGAATTTATTCGAATTTGAATTTTTAATCGAATACGAAATGGGTTTTTTATTTGAATACGAATTCGAATCGAAATCGGTAAGTTTTAATCTAAATCGAATACGAATTCAAGGGAAAATAAAAATTATTCAAATAATTCAATTCGAAATTTCGATATTCGATTCGATGAACACTTCATGTAAACACTAACATATTGGATACAAATACTAGACTTACTGATTATAAACAAACTAATTTGGGTCAGGCCGCTTTATGTGTTATTAAAGAATTAGAGATGCATTTTTTACCACTAATGTTTAAAACTTAGAAACTATAAATGAATTTTTCTACTTAAAGATATTTCATTTCTTTGTAGAGTTTTGAGTTGGGGATAATCAATGGTGTAGAGCATATATCACACGTAGATAATGTACCCATACTTATTCAAGTCAAAGACTATATCGTATATGTAGTGAGGGTTGTTTGAAATGCACATAACATATCCCTCGTGCAAGCATGGATACATAGTACAAATCCCACTAGTTATACTTGTGATGGCGACCAACAAGCCGTGGGACTAAAATTGCAAAACTACCTTATGGACGGGGAAGGAGAAAGCCCCTACGCAACCTACAACGCATTGTTTGTTGTGTTTCCAATGGAGAGGGCTGAACACGTGCTTACAACACCTATCGATGGTAGAACACGGGGTACGTTGCAGTTTTTTCAGGTATGTTGTCCAATTTGGGGCCCCTTTTGCCCCCAATTAAAGGGGGTTCTTGTTGTGGGCGTTAAGATAGCGAAGGAGCGATAAATTTTAAGTTTCAATGGAATTTGTGGGTGTGAAAGTGATTTTAGAAAACATCATGCATTTGGAGACCAAACTTGATACTTTATCGGAGTGGTTGCCCGTATACAAGTTATTTTCTGGTGAAGACTTGGTTAAGGTATCAGATAGTTATATATATGAGAGTGCAAATGATTATAAAGGTCAAAAGTTAAGTGCCAATGTTACGTGTGCACGTATAGTATAGTATAGTCATAAACTATATCTATAGATGGATGGATAAAGTTTGACCCAACATGCTTTTAACTTAACTACGAGGAATAAAAGAATTTAAGCTATGTGAAGTTGACAATTGTTCTAAGTTTTAATGTAATTTTTAAATAGTTTTTTTTAACTATGACTTCCATTTGAATACAAGCCCACTACCAAAGTAGGGGCATGAAAAAGGCTACAAATTACACCATATGCAAGAGGTATTTATATCAATCGACCAATTTGAGGTCTTTATTTTTAGATCTATGTTTCAACCGAAGAAAACCTAAGGATTTTACCAAACTGACAACGTCTTCGGTGTTAATTTTGGGGATTGAAAATACCCTTTCATTTCTAACATTCCAAATGTTTCAACACATATGATGATACACCCATGAATGATCTCCACCTCGTTTTTCCCTAATCTAAAAGGATTGTTGCAAAAGGGATGTTAGTATGTCAATATGCCATGGGTGGCAATAATAGATTGAAAAAAGTAATAAATTATTTTTAGTAAGAATATATGATGGAGATATTTAATACCAAATTTTAAAAAAGGATATTGATAATAAAGTTATAAGATTGTAAGATTGAGAGACTACATAAATTAAGAAGGAAAAAAAAAGAATAAAAGATTTAAATTGTATTAATCTCAAACTTGAAGGAGGAATTTCACTAGTTAACAAACGTTATAAAGCCCATTTCCAACAATTTCCTGGCTTTCAAAAAAAATGGTTTCTGGGCAAATTCTATCAGCAAAGCACAAACACACATCAGCCCCAGGGGCGGATCTATGTTCAGAGGTATGGGTTCACACGAACCCATTCGGTTTCAAATTTTTAGTAGAAATGTTAATACAAAATTTGGTATGAACCCATAAAAAACATCTAGGATGAACCCAGTAACCAAATTTATAGATGGTGGAGTGGTTAAGTGATGTAGTTCCATGCTTGAGATCACGGGTTTGATTCCTACTGGGGTTAAAACTGTTTTAATTTTTTTTTCAGTGAACCCACTGAAAAAAATTCCTGGATCCGCCACCGACTATTTAGGGTTTCACACCATGCACGTAATCACATATTCACCAACAGCCAATTGGGGTTAGCATTTCATCCCCCTCACACATCCCAAACAATCGGGTTAAAGCGACGGGCCACTGCTATCCGCCTTGGCATAGCACCACCACCTCTGTGTCTTGGCCCTCAGTTCATATCTAACTTTACTTTTCACTTATTATATTCACCAAACACACACACACAGAGTTATAATATAATGGGTAAGGTTTCAAAGGCTGATAAGAAGATCGCGTACGATCACAAGCTATGCCAGCTTCTGGATGACTACACTCAGGTCCTTGTAGCCGCTGCTGATAATGTGGGATCGAACCAGCTTCAGAATCTGTCAGGGTTTAAGAAGTGATTCGGTTATTCTCATGGGGAAGAATACCATGATGAAACGGTCTATTAGGATGCATTCTGAGAAGACTGGTAATAAGGCTTATTTGAATCTTATTCCTCTTCTTGTTGTGAGTGGAGTTCATGTTTTTTATGTTTTTAATTTTGTTATTACCCATTTGTTTATGTTTATTTGATTGTTGTTTTCATGTGTGAAAATGATGACACTTTGGTATGTTTGTATATTTGATGGATGCTGTGGATTGAGTTGTGGTGTGGTTGACTTGTTTTGATGTGTGAAATAGTAAGAGCCGGTGGGCTAAAAAACCCGGTTCCGGAACCTGAACCGTTAATAACCAGTACAACAATAATCGGTTAGTAGTTAATTATAACCGCCGGTTTGTAACCAAACCGGTTAACGCATTAACCGAAAAAAACTCGGTTATCAACCGAACCAGTTAAAGTGACTAACCTAAAAAATGCTTATTAACCAAACCGGTTAACGTATTAACCGTTTTTTACTTAAATTAACCACCACTTCAGTTAACCAAACCGGTTACACAAATTAAATGTTTTGTGCACCTCAACTAAAAATCATGGTTCTAACTAGCGATTACTTGGGATTAGTTGCGATTGATCAGATTTGAATCTATATATGTAATTTTCAGATCTGTATATATATACACACACAGACATACATATTCTTATACTTTTTTTAGGTAGATAGGTTTTAACCCCTCTTCGACCCATGTTTTAAGTATATAAGACTAATTACGGAATTTACATGTTTTGGCTGAAATCTGACCGGAATTGTAGATTTCTTTCCGATTAGGGCTGACTAGCGATTAATTCATTGATTACTTAAAATTTAATCAGTGGCTGATTGACTAGTTACTAGTCGCCAACTAATTCTGATGTTTTAACAATGGTGAATTTGAGGAGAGTTTTTAGTATGTTTTTTGATTGAATGTTGTATTTTTGTTCTTGGTGAATATGTTTGGTTTGCTGGTTATGTGATTGGTCATGTGTTTATGTTTTGTTGTTTTTTATTTTGTTTTATGTGAATACGATTGGTTTGGTGGTAATGTGATTGGTGGGTGTAACGAACGCTGTGATTTGAGTTGTATTTGGGTTGATTTTAACTTTTAAGTTAATTTTATTATCATGATGTATGGAATTGTGAAACTTTTAGTATGCATTCGAATTGAATGTTGTTTTTTTTTATGTTATGTAGGGAAATGTTGGTTTGATCTTCACTAAGGGTGACTTAAAGGAGGTCCGTGAAGTTGCTAAATACAAGGTAAACTTTATACCCTTTACTATTTAATCGAAATTTAATGTTTCTGTTTTGATCTAGCGTGTCAATTGTGTCGGGTTACTAATAATCGTTTTTTATATGGTGATGATTGATGTTTAATTTGTCATTGCACTATGATTCAATTAGGTTGGAGCTCCAGCTCGTGTTGGTTTGGTGGCACCGTTCAACGTCGTTGAGAACGGTTTAGTGGTTCTAACCGTCTATGAGATCGGTTCAGTCTTTAGCCCAGAGATGCTTGATTTAACCGAAAACAACCTCATTGAGAAGTTTGCTTTGGGTGTCTCTATGGTCACTTCTTTAGCGCTCGCTATCCACTATCCAACCATCGCGGCCGCTCCTCTCATGTTGATCAACGGGTACAAGAACCTGTTGGCAGTTGCTGTTGATACCGAGGAGAATCTGATGATGACATGGGCTTAGGCTTGTTTGATTAGATGGCGCTTTAAATGTTTTTATGATCACTTATCAGACTTTTTGTTTGGATTTGAACTTGTGTTTTATTGTTATTATCAATCTAAAAGGTAGGACGGAGAATATTCGTAATTTAAATCGGATCCTTGGTTGGTTCCAACTCGCTTCAGGTTTAAAGGTGAGCTTAGCTAAAAGTAAACTGTTTGGTATTGGCTATTCGGACCAGGAGATGGAGGAAGCAGCTCGTACACTTAGATGCAAAGCAGGGACGTTCCCATTCCCATATTTGGGTTTACTTGTAGGAGCTAACATGAACAGAATAGAATAGAATAGAATTGAAAATTGGAAGCTGGTATTTGATCGGTTTAATTCAAGGTTATGGAGATGGAAAGCTAGATATTCAAGTAATGTTTCAGTTTTCACAGTTAAAAAAGTGAAGGAAGAGTTGAGGCTTACAGGTAATATGGGTAACGACGATGCGGTGTTTAGATGGTGTAAGTGGGTCCAGGTGTCACACCCCGACCCGCAGCGGAAAAGGTGATCGGGGCATGATTGGGTTATCATCAAAGCTCATGACATTTATTATGCGTTATTCATTAAATACAATTTAATGGAACTTTACAATAAATGTTACAACATGTTCTAACTATCAATCTAAGCTTCTTTGTTCTCTTCTAAGGCATTTCCTATGTTTTCCTTGCTTCAACCTGTTCACCTGTATCATGTGTAAAAGGGTTTTTGGATCAACATAATGTTGGCGAGTAAATCCTATGGAAAACATTTGAACAAGTTTATTTGAATTGATTATGAAATATGTGCACAACCAAACATGAGTAAAAATATATGTAAACTTATTCAACAATCATAAGATATTAAATAAAACACACATGAACAATAATGGAACACTTAGAGGCACGCGATGCTCAACTCGTCTCTCACGAGGAACTGAGGGGCCTAATGAATGAATTGCATAAACATGATAATATGAATGACACAACTACAAACAATATAAACTCAATGATACAAACATGAACAATAATGAATTTGATTTGAGGCACGCGTTGTTCAACTCGTCTCCCACGAGGAACTGATGGGCTTAATGAATGAGTTTCATATAATTTGACAAAAGCAAATAAGTAATCACAACAATATAACAATCTAAGTTTAGATCATGATGTGGTATGGCACAAGTTTAAATAAACAAGTTAATTATTTTTATAACACATGACACACCCCAAAACGTGTAATTTAAAAGGGGGAGTTGTAAGATTCACTCACAGTGGGTGCGTTCGGTTGATGAGGTTGAATGCACGCGAAGTGGTTTTAACCACGAGTGAGTTTAACCTAGATAAATCGCATTATGGTTCGGTAAGTAAACGGATTTTATTAATCTATTTTAGTAGGATTGTTGGGTGTATTTTTGTGAGTTTGAGGCTATTTTCTAACCTTAAAAATGTTATTTTTAAGTATTTTTAATTGATTTTTAATTAAAATAATTAAATAAAAAAAATAAAAAATTTGACTTTTTCTGACCGTTGACTTGACCGTTGACCGTTGACTGACCATTGACCGGTTCGAATCGTGTATATAAGTGCGCTGAGTGAGGCTCGAACCCGAGACCTCCCGTACGCGTGCACGCAGCTCTACCAACTGAGCTACGTGTCTAACCCGTTATATATCTGTTTTTAATTATATATATATATATTAATTATGTTAAACCGAAAATCCTTTTATTTTAAAAACAATTTAAGTGAATCGGATGGTGCGCTCCACAGGTCTCGAACCCGGGACCTGTGGCCTAAACTAACACACAGTCCACCGCTGGACTGTGTGTCCAACTTGTTAACTTTACTGATTTTTATTATACTTAAACACAAATTAGTTATTTCCTTTTCTGTCTTACTTAAAAAAAATAGATAATTGTCCGAGTCGGTGCAGTAGCCCGGACTCGAACTCGTGATCTGTGATATAAACATACACACAGTCCACCACTGGACTGTGTGTCTAACTTGGTTATCTTTCTGGTTATTAATGTACTTAACATATATCAGTATGACTCCGGTTCGGTTAATAAAAAAAATCATTTTTATTAAGGCGACGTGTGTGAAACAGGATTCGAACTCGAGACGTTTGTATGTTTAACGTGCACACAGTCCACCGCTGGACTGTGTGTCTAACCGAGTAATTTCTTGATTTATATTATACTTATATACTATCGTAACATCGTCTTCCTCGTTGAGTTTTAACCAGAGATGACGACTGACTGGTTCGAAGTCTTAATCGGTTTCTTTAGTGTTTTAGGTTAATCATAGATGGGATATAAGTAAAAAGAAACAGAAATTAGGCGAAAAGGTATACCGACTATCTTCCTCTGTTTTCCGGCAGAACTCCGGCGACAGCAATACCTTCCGGCGACGAGTGTCTTGCAGCAGAGAAACTTCAGAAAGCTTACAAAATATGTGGGTGACTTCGGTATAAGTTCAAATGGTTTAGTAAGGCTCAGAAATGAGGAAACCGGTTTTCCGGCGACGAACAGAATAATTCCGGCGAGTGGAATTACGTCCGGTAAAGGTGTGGTTTTGAGCGAAAAGGTTTGCAGTGGGTTGTGGGTGAATTTATAGGGAGAAACCGAGATGTATTTGGCCCGATTTCCAACTGGATTCATCGGTTATGAAAACTCCGGCGGTTATAACTTTGGTCGCGGACCCAGACGTCGGTTATAACCGATGTCTTAGTAATGGTTTACGTTATAACGGAAGTTGTCGTTAAATGCTCGCGAGATTGCCGGGATTTCCGACGACTGAACTATTGGGCGCCGGTTTTGAATTCGTAACGTCATGATATCAATTAAATGATTCTAATGTTTAACAAGTAATATCAGTGGCGCAGTGGTTTGTGTGTGGTGTGTTAAGTTTGATGTTGAACCGGTACTGACCCGGGTTCGAAACCCGGCAGAACCAAAACATTTTTATTTTGCGATTTTTAACAGTTTTTCAAAAACTAATTATATATTCCCGTATAATAATTGATTATGTATCGTTTAAAATTATTTTGGGCATTTAATTCGCAACGAAAATTTTGACTGACTGTTCGGTTGATTAACGGAGCGGGTTTGGTAAATCCGTTTTTTGACGGATGTTACAGTATCCCCTGCTTTTTAGAAATTTCGTCCCGAAATTTAAATATTGATATATTTGACTAAAAGAATGATGGTGTTTAGTTTGTCAGTTACTTGCTTAGAGAAAGTAAGGGTTTAAGTTTTTGTTTGAGGCGGTAACGTTCCTTGTAAAGGTTATGAACCCTATTACAGGAATCGCTTTTTGTTGCCTACTGTAAGAGTATTGATAAGCAGAGATTATTCGCTAACTATGATATCATGCATAAAAGTTTGAATATGTTTGGAAGTGTATGGTTATATCCTAAGGCAAAACTTCTAACACTACAACCTACATGGAATATAACACAACAGCTGATATTTGAACATAAATGAACACAACTGCAAGTATTTGAATCCACATTCTGATAACATATATGTTTGAATGGTGGAAGTTCCTCTCTCGTTTGTTATAATGGAGAGGTTAGTTTATGTAGAAACGGAACACAATCCAATCTCTTTAAATAGCAAGATGATATAAATGTACACAAATTTCAACCAAGGCAATACTAAATCCTACATGGAACTTCTCATAACCGCCTGATAATGCCTCTGATCCTTTGGCAAGAATACTTATATATAGGAAGTACCAGCGGCGTATCCACCATATTCTTGCCAAATTTTCATTAGTTTTATCCACAAGTTATGATTAGTTACCAAGAAACTAATAAATCCTACATAGAACTTCTCATAACCGTCCGACAATGCCTCTGATCCTTTGACAAAAATACTTATATATAGGAAGTACCAGCGGCGTATCCACCATATTTTTGTCAAATTTTCATTGATTTTATCAGTGAATTATGATTAGTCCTATAACTCTACAACCAATACAACAAACATAAATTACTGAAATGAAATATATCTGTGCGATCAAGGCTCAATCAAACGGAGCCGATCGTATTGCATGTACTGAGAATGAAATGTCTGTGCGCTAAGGCTCAATCAAACGGAGCCGAACGTATTGAATGTACTGAAAATGAAATTGTATGTGTGCTCAAGGCTCAATCAAACGGAGCCGAGCGTATTGCATGTATTGAAAATGAATAACTTAATCACACAAACAACCTATGCATGGAACCTCTCATAACTGCCTGATAATTCCTCCGATCATTTGACAAGAATACTTATATATAGGAAGTACCAGCGGCGTATCCACCATATTCTTGTCAAATTTTCATTGACTTTATCCGCAAGTTATGATTAGTTCTATGCGACTCTACAACAAACACAACAACCACAAGATACTGATAATGAAATTGTCTGTGCGCTCAAGGCTCAATCAAACGGAGCCGAACGTATTGCATGTACTGAAAAATGAAATTGTATGTGCGCTCAAGGCTCAATCAAACGGAGCCGAACGTATTGCATGTACTGAAAATGAACAACTTAATCTAAACAACAATATGCATGGAACCTCTCATAACCGCCTGATATTGCCTCCGATCATTTGACAAGAATACTTATTTATAGGAAGTACCAGCGGCGTATCCACCATATTCTTGTCAAATTCTCATTGACTTTATCCGCAAGTTATGATTAGTTCTATGCGACTCTACTACAAACACCACAGCCACAAGATACTGATAATGAAATTGTCTGTGCGTTCAAGGCTCAATCAAACGGAGCCGAACGTATTGTATGAACTGGAAATGTAAATTGAACTGTGCGATCAAGGCTCAATCAAACGGAGCCGATCGTATTGCATGTATTGAAATGTAAAATGAAATGACCGATCAAGGCTCAATCAAACGGAGCCGATCGTGCGGGCACGCCACTGATCAACCGCATAATAAAATGGGGATCAAGCTCAACCTCATAAATGGGGGGGCTGCGGCCTCGGCAAATGCATATACTGAAAATAGTAAACAATAATTATTCTAACAGTCTACACATGGAACCTCTCATAACCGCCAGATAATGCTTCTGATCCTTTGACAAGAATACTTATATATAGGAAGTACCAGCGGCGTATCCACCGTATTCTCGTCAAAGTTTCATTGGCTTTATCCTTAAGTTATGTTTGGTTCTATGTGATAAAGAAAAACATAAAACTAAACGATAGGAGTTGAATCTGGATCTTCGGCGAAGAGGACTAGTTGGGTATCTTCGTTTGGGCCGTCAATAACTTCGACAGGATTGGCGTTGATGTTGAAGACTCTTCCTCTTGTTGGCGGCCTAGTGGTTGGGTTTTCTTGGTTTACTTGGTTAACTGGGTTTGATTGGGCTTGAGTGTTGATGACGTTAACCAATTGAGGGCATGTGTTTCTAAAGTGGGTAGGATCGCCACAATTGAAACAAGCTCGAGCATATGGGAACACGGGGTATTGGGGTTGATGATAAGTTTGGGCCATGTTTTGAGTAGGGGAAGAGGTTTGGTTTTGGAAGGTGCGGCAAACCTTGCTCAAATGACCATAGCGTCCACAAGTTGTACATAGCCGACAAGGTAGGGTATGGGGATGGTGATAAAAACAGTTGTTGCATCGAGGGTGAGGTCCAAGATATGGTTTCTTATTTGGGTAAGCTGAGTTGGGTGCCACTTGGGTGATTGGGATAGCTTGGAGGGGTATGGCGTGTAAAACTGGTTGGTTACGTTGAGTAGCAGCGAAAAGTTGCCCGTCTCTTCTTCTCTTAGGATTGGGTTGAGAAGGGGATTCGGTTTGGGTGGAGTCGGAGGTTTCAGTCGATTCTTTATCCTTCTTCTTCTCCTCCTTGAAGTCTTTGTTTCGGATTCGGTTCTCGGTAAGCTCTGTTGCTAACTCCATTGCCGCTTCCAAAGTTGCAGGCGATGGTACTTATTACAGGGTCTTGAATCTTTGACGGAAGACCACGAATGTAGTGCTCGATCAAACGGTAGAGAGGAGTGAACATGTTGGGAACCATTTGATGTAATTCGAGGAATCTTTTATTGTATGTGATGTGGTCTCCTTCCATTTGCGTTAACGAATAAAATTCATCTTCTAACTTTTTGATTTCGCTCCTTGGGCAAAATCGTCTGGTCATGATTTCCTTCAATTCGTTCCAAGTTAAGGTCATAGCATCGTCGACGCCTCGTTTGGCCTTCTCTGAATTCCACCAAGTGAGTGTTATCCCATATAGTCGACCGGTAGCATAACGCACTTTGCGATCATCAGGGCAATCGCAATTTAGAAAAGTGTTCTCCATCTCTTCAAACCAATGGAGGAGTTCGGTGACGCCTTCAGTCCCTTTGTATTTCGGAGGGTCACATGATTTGAAATGCTTGTAGGTGCATTTAGTGGTATTTGGGGAAGAGTTGATAATGTTTTGGTTTGCTTGATTGACAGGATTAGCGGTAAGTGCTTGTTGAACTTGGATTACAATGTTGGGTATTACGGCAGCCATTTGTTGAGCGATTAAGGCAGCCATGCGTTCGCGGGCTTTTCTTGCTCTCGTCTTCCTACGGGCGAGGTTAGAAGACATCTACAAGGAATACATGACAAAAGTATGAGTTGGATGTTTTTGGGTTCATGGGTCGCATTAGGAATGAACATTCATAAAATAATTATAGAAAGATAAATCTACTACATCCATAGGATGTCTTGGGTTTTGCTCGCCGTTAGGTATGCCGCCATACTTTACCTGTGTAATCATGTGGGCCCCCATGAATACCGGTTTTTCATATGGTTCGCACGGGTTTGCCAGGTTGCGTACACAAAAACCCAGAGAAAATCGAGAAATATGTATACAACGTGTGATATTCGGAATGTGTCCAGGTGTAGACACGGTGACACCTCAAAGTAGGTTAGTTCGAACGACGTTTGGTGTGGCATGCTTTGGCCTAATAGGTCCTTCGTACTCTCATCGTTGGTCCCCAGGTAGGCAAACTGGTCCGTTATATTGGATTTATACGAATGCCAACCTAGACAGGACGTTCCGACTACCGGTACTTGTACCCTTCCAGTTACTACATGCCGTCGCAGAACTTACTTTGATGAGATTTGAAAATTGCAACAAAATCTTTGGATAATGAGAGTATGAAAATAAATTGAATACATGCACATCGATATATGTATAATGAATATGTATATATGTATAATGAATATGTATATAAGCATGCATGTTTGACTGTAAATGTAAACAAATATGAAACAAATAAATATCACAAGTTTGTATGTAACCACCTAATCAATTAAAATTTAGGCAGACTATAGTATAGGCTCTAAGGGTCTAATAACCTATCCTATATCCCTATAGTCATGGCTGTGATACAAATCTGTCACACCCCGACCCGCAGCGGAAAAGGTGATCGGGGCATGATTGGGTTATCATCAAAGCTCATGACATTTATTATGCGTTTCATATTCATTAAATACAATTTAATGGAACTTTACAATAAATGTTACAACATGTTCTAACTATCAATCTAAGCTTCTTTGTTCTCTTCTAAGGCATTTCCTATGTTTTCCTTGCTTCAACCTGTTCACCTGTATCATGTGTAAAAGGGTTTTTGGATCAACATAATGTTGGCGAGTGAATCCTATGGAAAACATTTGAACAAGTTTATTTGAATTAATTATGAAATATGTGCACAACCAAACATGAGTAAAAATATATGTAAACTTATTCAACAATTATAAGATATTAAATAAAACACACATGAACAATAATGGAACACTTAGAGGCACGCGATGCTCAACTCGTCTCTCACGAGGAACTGAGGGGCCTAATGAATGAATTGCATAAACATGATAATATGAATGAGTGAGGCTCGAACCCGAGACCTCCCGTACGCGTGCACGCAGCTCTACCAACTGAGCTACGTGTCTAACCCGTTATATATCTGTTTTTAATTATATATATATATTAATTATGTTAAACCGAAAATCCTTTTATTTTAAAAACAATTTAAGTGAATCGGATGGTGCGCTCCACAGGTCTCGAACCCGGGACCTGTGGCCTAAACTAACACAGTCCACCGCTGGACTGTGTGTCCAACTTGTTAACTTTACTGATTTTTATTATACTTAAACACAAATTAGTTATTTCCTTTTCTGTCTTATTTAAAAAAAAATAGATAATTGTCCGAGTCGGTGCAGTAGCCCGGACTCGAACTCGTGACCTGTGATATAAACATACACACAGTCCACCACTGGACTGTGTGTCTAACTTGGTTATCTTTCTGGTTATTAATATACTTAACATATATCAGTATGACTCCGGTTCGGTTAATAAAAAAAAATCATTTTTATTAAGGCGACGTGTGTGAAACAGGATTCGAACTCGAGACGTTTGTATGTTTAACGTGCACACAGTCCACCGCTGGACTGTGTGTCTAACCCGAGTAATTTCTTGATTTATATTATACTTATATACTATCGTAACATCGTCTTCCTCGTTGAGTTTTAACCAGAGATGACGACTGACTGGTTCGAAGTCTTAATCGGTTTCTTTAGTGTTTTAGGTTAATCATAGATGGGATATAAGTAAAAAGAAACAGAAATTAGGCGAAAAGGTATACCGACTATCTTCCTCTGTTTTCCGGCAGAACTCCGGCGACAGCAATACCTTCCGGCGACGAGTGTCTTGCAGCAGAGAAACTTCAGAAAGCTTACAAAATATGTGGGTGACTTCGGTATAAGTTCAAATGGTTTAGTAAGGCTCAGAAATGAGGAAACCGGTTTTCCGGCGACGAACAGAATAATTCCGGCGAGTGGAATTACGTCCGGTAAAGGTGTGGTTTTGAGCGAAAAGGTTTGCAGTGGGTTGTGGGTGAATTTATTGGGAGAAACCGAGATGTATTTGGCCCGATTTCCAACTGGATTCATCGGTTATGAAAACTCCGGCGGTTATAACTTTGGTCGCGGACCCAGACGTCGGTTATAACCGATGTCTTAGTAATGGTTTACGTTATAACGGAAGTTGTCGTTAAATGCTCGCGAGATTGCCGGGATTTCCGACGACTGAACTATTGGGCGCCGGTTTTGAATTCGTAACGTCATGATATCAATTAAATGATTCTAATGTTTAACAAGTAATATCAGTGGCGCAGTGGTTTGTGTGTGGTGTGTTAAGTTTGATGTTGAACCGGTACTGACCCGGGTTCGAAACCCGGCAGAACCAAAACATTTTTATTTTGCGATTTTTAACAGTTTTTCAAAAACTAATTATATATTCCCGTATAATAATTGATTATGTATCGTTTAAAATTATTTTGGGCATTTAATTCGCAACGAAAATTTTGACTGACTGTTCGGTTGATAAACGGAGCGGGTTTGGTAAATCCGTTTTTTGACGGATGTTACACCAAGGGCGGACCTACCTTATTGGTAGGAGTAGCCTCCGCTACCCCTTGGCGCTCTGGCGGTAGTGTAAATTTTGGAAAAAATTGACGTTTTTTCGATTTCGTTATCCCTTTCTTTTAAAACGTTACCCCTATGAAAGTTTTCTAGATCCGCCACTGAGTGGGTCACTCCAAAAGCTAACGTTTTCGTGTGGCGCGCGGTGGATTGGAAGATACTGACAGTGGATGCACTAGTAAAGTGGGGCGTTTCAATACCAAATACATTGTGTCCGAGATGTGGATACATGGATGAATCGACTGACCATGTTTTGGTTACGTATTTATTGGCGAGATCCTTATGGTGGATGGTTGGCGCGTGGGTCAATGTCTCTAACTTGGCGACTTGCTCTACTGTCAAGGAGATCCTCCAACAAGTGCACGGATTAAAAGTCTCAAAGAAAAGAAAGAAAGCCATATTATGTGTGGTGACGGTCGGATTGAGGAAGATTTGGAAATGTAGAAAGTGTACTCAAATATATAACAGGATAATTTAACAAAATGGGTGTTAAAGTCTACTCAAATACAAATACAAATACAAAGTGTTTTATCCTAGAAAGTGTAGTTACTCAAATACAATCTATTTTTATCCTAGAAAGTGTAGAAAGAAATTGAACTCTTTATCAAGCCAAACCAATAGTGGAATTAATTGAGGTGCCACATGAACAAAATAAATGAATTAAAGGGTTCAGAGGGAAAAAATGGGTAGAACCTACGATTGTTGACATTTGTTTCTAAACACATAATTTTATATACTTAATTATTTTTTATAAAAATTATACCATAAAATCTAGACATTAATTACGTTTAATTTGATTTGAGTAGATGCGATTACAATTGTAATTATACTGTGCACATTCATTTAGGGCCAATCATAATCACACCCCTCACCTCTTTTCTATTATTGGTTTATATATTTATTTATTTAATATACAAACCAATGTATCTTCACGTCATTTCTTTTACTCATCCTATCACGTTTCACATTATCATGTATAAAACACCTAAATAAATGGTTAAAAGTTGAAACTACTCCTGCGCACATGACATCTACATTACAACACTTTGTTTTTTCACCTTATATCTAAATACAAGACATACTCTTACACATGGATAATAAAGCCTTTGGTAATTAACTACCGTTAGGCTTTAGGACTGCTCAATAACTAGGTTCCACAAAGTCAAAACTGTCATATGGCTTGTACTAATTACATAATGACTTAGAGCTGTCAGCTATTAGGTGAAGCTGCCAACTTGTGAGTTATGATCTTTAAACCAAACTTCAATAACATCATGTCCATCTATATTCCTTTTTTTTGTCTAGTTAGACATATGCATACATCATTGGACTCACATTTTTGGTTCTAGATTGTTAGTTTTAAACTAATTTGTTGTTAATGATGCAAAGTTTATACTTAATGATTTTTCTTTGTGTCTATAAACTAGAATTTTTTATCAACAGTATTTTAAAGTCATAATTTGCACATGTTTCTTTGTGTTAATAAACTATAATATTTCTAGATTTTTAGGTACTTGATAGTTTGATGAGGATAAGGATCCAATAAAGCCACATCTTTGTTGAATGGAATTTTAAATACAGTTTCCTAAAATCATTGTTTACAACTTAACAGTGACATATAGTCTAGGACAAACAAAATAAAGAAGGCATTCTTTTATCTTTATAGATAGTGGAGATCTATGTTTTGGATATGAAAATGAAATTGTCATAAAGAAATCATCAATCATGAATACAAGAAACTTTTTGTAAATGTGTGTTCGTGTTAGTTCTAAAGACAGGTTTTGAAGAGTGACGTCTAATCAACATGGGAGACTATTTTGGATATGTAAATGAAATTATCATAAAGAAATCATCAAACACGCATAGAAGAAACTTTTCGTAAATGTGTAGTCGAGTTGGTTTTAAAGACAAGTTTTGAGGAGTGTCTTCCAATCGACATGGAAGTCTATTATTAATCAGAAAAACTACTGGATGTATGAGTTTTGTTGAACCACCATCAGGCCGTTAATCGAATTAATTTACCTCTACGCGATGGGCTCAACAAGGATTGTCAGGATTCAACCCTTGAAGATATATAACAAATAAAAAACGCTTTTTTATCTGTTCATATTTTCTTTCATTGCACATAAGAAAGAAATGAGACCCTTATGTGTATCTTCTTCATTGACAAAAACATTTAGTATACTTAAGATGAAGTAAATGAAAAAAAGATTTATGTCATGAGGTTGTAACATATGTGGGACATCCACACTAAGAAAAACTTGATCCAAAATAGAATAAAGTGGTGGAGGCAAAATGATTCAACAATAAAAATATATAGATTTTGGTAGGTTATAAAAAGAAGAGTTAACTGTTATTTTCGTCCATGAAGTTTGTCCAATTATATTAGTTCAGGCCAAATTTCAAATTTATACCATTTTCATTCCTAACATTCTTGAAACATGTCAGTTCCATTCAAAAAGCTAAGGTTGAATAGAATAATTGGACAAACCACGGGAACGAAAATGACAGTTAACTCATTTTTTTTTACAGAACTGACATGTTTCAAAAATGTTAGTGACGGAAATGATACAAATTTAAAATTTAATCTAAACTAATGTAATTGAACAAACCACAGAGACGAAAATAGCAGTTAACAAATCCTAGATTAAATTTTTATCCCAAAGCATAATTCTAAAGCGAAACAGTCAACAACATGCTTCTATTCCTGTACATGCATACCATGCCTTGTGGTGCCAATGGAAACTAAACTCAGAAATTATATTCATAAAATATTGTTAAGAGTGGATGCTGAGGTCAGCGGCTGACATGGCAGTCTAACCAATATATATATATATATATATGAGTCAGCTTGTTGTTCTTTACTAACAGAACTTGCCAACTTTACTTTAACTTTGATAAAGAAAGGCACCCAAAGTGTGAAAATGATCATAGAATTGTGGTCTGAAATTTTCTTAATCAGTTCTAGAAACTGCATCTCCTTATCAAACGCGTAATCTATAACCTCAGGCCCCACCCGAGCACGTCTAATTTTGAAGTTCTCCTCTCATCCACAACTATTGTGTCCAAAAAGTGTTGATGATATTTGAGGTGTGACATTCCTTTTTGCCGAGTATCTATCCTGTTGACATAACAAAAACAAATTGATGTTAAATTTGTCTAAGGTGACACATTATCTATGACCGGACAAAAACACATAAAAAACGACTTGTAAACATGGGTTTCAACAACAAACACAAACTTTTCTTTCTTAACTTAGAACTTAGTACCTTGTAGGTTCGAACCTATTAATTCCATTGCCACCATTGTTGTTCATTTTGGCAATCTCGAATGGATAGTTCATCGCAGTTCTTCCGCTGATTGAAGAAGAATCTCTCTAGAGAGTTAGTGTTGTCTGGGAGATTGACCATTGACATATCATGGATGCTTGGTCTCCTTTTCTCTTTACCATCTGAATGTTGTCTTGCATAATACTTTTGAGCATGACTTGCTACTTGAGTTGATGTTTTTGTCTTCACAAAGTTAAGAGAAATGCTTCTCCAATCTCCTTTTCCATGAACTTGAAGACCCATCAAAAATCTCCTAAAAAGTTACCAAATTTAACCATTATTAAATCTTTATTAATGCAAAACAAAACAATTCAAAAGAACTGAAAAACTGTATTAGTGAATGACATTTAAGAATAACTAGAAAACCAAATCTTTTATATTGAATCTTTATTCATGCTAAACCACATAATCAAAATCAAGAAAGTAGAAACTATAATGTTAACCTATGCTCCTCTTCGGTCCATGGCACGCCTTTTCGCCGCACGCGATCAGAAGATCTAAACGTTGAAGGGCTTTTTCTGAAGATATTAAAGTTTTGATCACCCGGAACCAAGCCGGCTTCAATATCGTCGATATCAGCTTTCAGTTTTTCATACTGTTTGATCACATCGAGCTCGGTTTTCCCAGGGACCAAAGCAGCCACATTTGACCATCTTTCTGGTGTTTCGGTATCGAATATAGCAAGAGCACCTTCAAACCATGTGTTTTGCTCATTAGTCCATTTTGTGTTGTTGCTCTCTTGCATCACCTTGTTTGAGCTCATACTATTGGTAGATTGAGATGATGTCTCCATATATAACTTTTTAATCTACTTTAAAAGTTGTAAAATGGAATCATCAAACTGTAATCAAGAATTGTAAGAAGTTGATTTAATAGTGATGATGGATGAACCCAAAAGAAAGAAGAACAAGAAAGAGGAAGGAAGACATTCTAAGTGATAGAAGAAGATGGTTACTTTCTCACTTATGTGTGTGTGTGAGAGTGTGAATTCAGTGTGTGTTACCCCATAGATGCTATCGCTGGTATGACTTTAAGTACTTAAATCACCATAAGGTTTGTAAGGTAAGGTTGGCCAAAAGAATTCAATATTTTGTTTTACTTTAATTCTTTCGGTTATCATTTTATATAGACTAAGTTTTCTTTAGAAAAACATAGTTTAAACTTTAAACCCCTAGTTATAGTCGGAAGAGATGGTAACTTTACAATGACCCGACCAAGAAGTGTTAGTTCCGTTAAATCACATGTTGTTTCGTTAAAAACCTTTGTGACGAATAAGTTGGGGGCTTAGGGTCAGCTCCTTCACATCGATATTAGAGTATATGTTGTGATAAAACATACAAACGCGACAACACAAGTGCAAAAATTTTCAGCAATGATTTCATCCTGACGCTTACATAGAAAACATCTAGAAGAAAAAACCAATCCCCTAACCCGTCCATAGCCACAAACAACAATATCAAAACTATCCACTGTCTAGGTTGCGCAACACAACATCCGTGGTAATCCATTCGTAGGGTGGCTAGTAAGCGGACTGGGCTCACAAACGGGCCATGTCAGAAGCTCTTACTAATAAAAATAGGTTGAGAAATGAATCTTGTGATCCATTAAAATATGTACTAGTTTAAACAACATATCATTCTAGCTTCCAAGACATAAGTAGTTTGAAAATAAAGAAAACAATAAGGGGTGGTGGTTCAGTTGGCTAGCGCGTAGGTCTCATAGCAATCTGAGTTATCCTGAGGTCGAGTGTTCGAGCCTCTCTCACCCCAATTTTTTTCGTTTTTTAGTTGATGTGCTGCTTTTTTAACGACGCCGTTTGATGCTAATGACTCAATTCAACCTTTTTGTTTCCAATGTCTCGTTCACACAGATTTTACTTATTCGCACGTTATAATGTTGGCCCTCCTTCACTTTATATTAGTTAAAGAGTGTCAAAGTAAACTCATTTTAAACTCATTATACCAATAATTTTGGTTATTTTATATGATTTTCATTATAATAAATGCTATATCAAATTAACAGCCAAAAGGTTTTCCAACCTTAAAATAAATTCTTGATCTGCCATCCTCTCTTAGAGTCTTACTCTTCATTTTTTCCTTCGTCACTCTTGTGTGACGATCTTTTTTCCTTTTTATTAATCTCTCATTATCACCACATGCTTTGGCACATTGTACACATAGATTAGAACTTATTTGTTTTTCTTGCAATTTTCTTTTTCGTTACACCAAAGGCAGGGTAGTTAGGGTTGTAAATGAAACGAACGTTTAGCGAACAGTTCGTGAGCTGTTCAGCGGGAAGTTCGTTTACGTTTGTTCTTTTAATAAATGAAAATGAACGAACATGAACAAAGCTCTCGTTCTTTCGATTGTGTTCATGAACGTTCGTTCATTTACAATCATTCATTTTCCTTTGTTTATGTTGTTCTTGAAAGATTTTTGTACACTTATATCATTTAATCTATTATTCTAACAACTAAAATAGGAAATCTTATTCCTATCTTGTTTTTACACCATTCCGCTTTACTCCCTCATTATTCACATCAATGAATATATCAACCTTTGTTCCACTATTAGGACTTGAAGTTACAGCGTTACTCCGTTAGACATTCATTTCTAGCCTACACCGCCTTTGCCAATTTTATTGTATTCGTTTATGTTTGTGAACCGTTCATGAACATGTTCATATCCTTAATGAACAAACACAAACAGGAAATCTCATATGTTCGTGAACACATTATTTCTTTAACGAACGAATAGAACAAGAACTTTTTTGTGTTTGTTCGATCGTTTACAATCCTAGTTGTAGCTCTAGTCACCAACAAATATAGGATTGCCAACACAGGCATGGGCTTAGGACCACCATAAAATAAGACCCTCAAGTTTTTATATATAGTATATGTATTAGGCCCAAATAAATACATTTATTCCAGAAATAAACTAGTTATTCATTAAAGAAGCTCAAAGTAAATATTGTTTAGCCAAAAAAGGCCCAAAGTCCATCTCACATTAATTTTCAGTTATTACAATACAACAACCATAGACCTAATCATTGTTAAGCAGCCTAAAGCCTCTAAAATACAGACGCAGTCATCATTCCCAATTCCCATCGCAACCTACTTTCAATTTCTAGGCTATCAGCTATCTGTGGACGAAAAAAGTAACATTGCAATTGGATTTTGTAAAATATTGCAATTGGCTATAAACCACAGGAATCAAAGCCTCAATTTACTCCTATGATTTAAATCCATATCAGTTATTGTTTTCCCATTTCTTAGCCGTATAAGAAATCTTAAATACTTTTAAACCCAAATATGAAGTGGAAACTATATTAAAAGTTATTAGATAAAAATAGTTGAATAAAAGTAGGTCTCCAAGAAAGATAAAGAAAAAAGAAACAGTCAATGCCCGATATTTTGTGAAAGATCTGGACCAGATTGTGAAGTCTATGAAATACTTGGGTTGGTTTATTTTGTGAATTCGTTTGAGCCAACAGAAGTTATCACTTGGGCTTCCAAATTACAAGTGGACCGGTTAGACTTTAATTCATTTGGGCCAGGAGTTCTATTTTTTTAGCCGTTAGGCCTATTTGGATTTTAAGCTCGTAGATTGAGAAAGACAAAAACGAAAGGCTGTTAAGTGTTTATCTTTAGGATATATTTGGTATGTAGTTTTTAGTAGCTTATAGCTTTAAGCTTTTAAGAAAAAGCTCTTACTTAATAAAAAGTCTTGTTTGGTTGAAGTAGCTTGAAACCTTTAGGTTAGAAGCTTTAATGTTTTGATTGAACGCACCTACTAGTAGCGTTTGGAAGTAACTACAAGCTTTTCGAGAAAAATGACTATTTTAACCTTTAAATATGACGGGAACTTTTTATTGCACAAACTTTTTAAACTTTTTTCTAAAGATAACGAAAATGACCATGTTTTATTTATTTGAGAAAGAACTTTTATATGTATGTGTGTGTGTGTGTGTGAGAGAGAGAGAGAGAGAGAAGTTTACATTTAGTATTATGTTTTTTTAGGTATGTCCATTTTGGTCATTTTATACATTTTATTAAAATCTCCCTACTTGTCAAACACCTAAATATATCCAAAAAGCTACAGCTTCCAGCCATCAGCCACCAGCTATTTTGCCAAACATACCCTTATATCCAAACCAGGTTTCAAGTTAATACAAATTCATTTTTGGGTTAAAACTTAAAGAATGGATTCGTTTAAGACAATTGTTGGTACTCAACCTCCAAAGATCTTGTCAGTTAATGATTTCTACGGTTGTTCACGAGCCGAGCCGAACTGAGCGTACCTTTGTACGTGCTTGGCTCGTTTACAAATGAACCAAGTTGATGGACTCGTTTATAACCGAGCGAGTATTTTTCGAGTGTGCATTTTTCCGAGCGAGAGATTTTGACGACCACAAAGTTTGGATGTTTCCTTGGAGTGTTACCATTGTCGGGTGACGACTGAGATCCAAATGTCCGATGATGACTCTAAGCGTGAAAACAATTATCACATTGTGATGTAGGGTGATAACATGAGACGTTTGACGACGGATGACTATTGAAAGAAAGAAGTCAAGACTATCCCGCTTCACAACTTAGGGTTTTACTATTAAACTACGTGTGAATTTTTGTTGGGTTGATTGGGCTAGTTAGTATAAATTTAATTGTATAGTTGTATATGCCCAACCATTGTAAACTATAAATATAATTGTAATTTGTGTGTACGCATATAATTATAAATGTAATAAATTAATAAAATAGTTTGACCGAACCAAGCCGATCAGCTCATTTACAACCGAGCGGGCATTTGAGCGAGTAATTTCCAAGTGAGCAGTTGAACGAGCGACAAGCGATTTGGACGACCCTAATGATTCTCATATTGGAGTACAGGATAAGGTCAGTTTTTTTATTTACTGACTACACTTAGTGAAATTGATTCTGACTAGTTCTCACATAACAATGGTTACTAATTTTGATGGTGTAAAACTAAGCAATGATCCCATATCATATTCTGAAAATGATAAAAAGCTACTCGAAGGAAATCATAAGGCATACAATACTTTATCCACAACACTTCCAAATAATATCATATTCTTAATGAACATAAAACTACCCAGTCATTATGGTAATCTTTGTGAATGGTTTAAAGGTGATATGGGAAATGGAACTTCATCAACAAGTAGTGCCAACAATAACAAAGTTGATAGAACTATGATGGAAAAAGAGGCAGGTAATTCTAGTCTAAGCTCTAGTGGGTTCCATTTCAATTTTCAAATGAGAATGATGTTGAAAAGCCAAGCAGAATGAGAAAGTTCCTAAGGAAGCAGCTTGTGTGTACAAGGATGACATGAACAAGGTTGTTGCTTTAGGCATTCCGACTGAGGAACTTGTGAAACTTTGTTCACCCGAATGCATTAAAAGGGTTGCGCATTATCGTAATCATAACCAAGTTGTCCTCAATGAAATGGACTCCATTGTGAGAATCGACGGTGAATGTAAAAGGAATGAAATTGCATACCCAGTTAAGTTGGGTGCAATATTGGGTTAGATACAAACTTTAAAGAAGTTAGTGTATAGAAAGGATCTAATAATAGATAAATTGACAAAAAGGTTAACCAAGACTAGAAGTGAAACTATTAAATTACATGTAACAAGGAATTTGAGTAAAAAGGTTCATAGTGACATTGTGGATTCTCAAAGACTTTGTTTTTTTAAGTTTGGAATATGTTCATAGTGGCATTGGATAGAAATAATTTTGGGAAGTATTTGACTGAAGAAATTCCTATATACATCCTGATGAAAGTCGAAACTTCAAGCAGTTATGATACTCATAATAACTCAAAATATCAAACGACTAATGAATTTGAACCATCGGATGTTCAACCACCAACAAACCTAAACAACACCGCAAGTCTAGTCAATATAGATCCGATGGAAGATGATTTGCTTGTAGAAGACTGCACGAGTTTAGATGTTGGATCAGTAACGAATAAAAGTCTCAGGAAGTCAAAGATCAAATCGTCGTATGAAGTTGTCAAATCACAAGTTTGTCAACAAGCTGAAACAAGCTCAAAGCAATCTCCATTTCCAGTTACATCACACAGAATTGTAGAGTATCAAAAGCCATTCAAGGCTTGTTTTAAGTGTGGAAAGGAATGTCATATGCTTAGAAATGCCCGAAACAACACGTCCTAGATGGTAAAGGCAACAAGAGTTCCTTCTCGGGATCAAAGGGTAAAAAGCACACATTTTTTAATGACTAGATGAAAGATATTACATCCAAACATACTCGTATGAATCTGGTTTACATGATTCAAAGAGGAAATGGACCAAGCATCAAAACCACAATCTTTTCCTTTGAGTCATAAACAAATATATTCTCCAAAATCTAATTCTTTCAAATCAAAATTGTTTGAACCAAAAACAAATTTGAAAAATTAAACAAAGGAAGAAAAGATAACTGCTGAGAAAAGAAACTCGGTATATAAACAAGTCATCTACTTTGATGAAAATGAACACCCAGGACTACGATGACCTAGGTACCACCCTCTAACTGATTTTCTTATGAGTGCGGGAACATCCAAGAAGAACTGTTAGTAACACTAATTATTAACAGTGGTTATTTCAGGTACAACTTTAAGGAGGAAAACTCATAGGTTTGAGTATGGTATTTCACTTGGTTGCACAATTGACACCACTGTGACACACTCATCTTTCCTGCGGACATATTTCACATGTTTTTATGTGTCTGATGTTGTATAATTTTTAGAAAATTTTGATTTTTAAGGTTTTTCTTCTTTTAGAGAATGGTTGTACAAAAACAAAATTTAGGGGGAGAATTTGAAATGAAAAAGAAAAGGAGGTTGGAAGATTTGTATTTAGTCATGTCTATAGTTTTTAGGCATCTTTATAAAATTTAAAAGTTTTTTTCTTGACCATTTGATGTGATTTTTGCATAAGGGTTATAATCTAATATGGGAAATAATATGAGCTAACTTGATTAAGTATTGACATGATTAGATCTGAAGAAAGATGCGGCTTCAAATTAACGAAATGTCAGTAGGTTCAACATTTCAGAGAAATAAACTACAGTTTGGTGATACACATAAAGATTGAATGAAAAAGTGGAAACCCACCTTGTTTTAGGATTGCACAAACTGAGAACATCCAAAAACGGTTGTGAGGTATATAACACGCACAATGCTTGTGTGTGCATATATATATATATATATAATATACACACAAAAAAAAACATGTAATGACATGCGATTACCAAACACACACAAACTTGAGCAAAATTCAAAAAAAGAGCAAAAAAGGCATGCCGTATCAATGATGTGCATTAGGAATAAAAGATATGTCTTAGTGCGTACATATATATAAGTAATATTTTACTAGTTAAACTCTTATTAATTTGGTGATCAACTTCTTTGATTGTACGATGCCACAAACCAAAATCTCTCATCACCTGATCTAGCTAAACTTTTAGGATAAACAAGTGACTAACTTCTCTTATTTTGCGCTGGCATATACCTGAAGCTCTCATCATCAAATTTCAAAAGACATGAGGATGGATAGGTTTTACCCTTAAGTATGGGTCTACTGGTTTCTTCTTAAAAGTATCTACAATAAGATAAGCAATCACCGAATGCAGGATGAAAGAATGATGCATTAGTTTTAAAAGGACAAACATACTGACGATCATTATTGAATTGTAGTTATCCTAAACAAAGTTGAAGTGTGCGTAGACTTTCAAGTTAGTATTATCTCATAACATGTTCTTTCTAAATATAAAGGTTAGAAGTTGTTGAAAATTCCAAAAATGTTTTGATTTTTGTACAATTACTTGTTAAGTCTTCCATATCATATTGAATGTGTCTCAAAACATTTGAGATGTTCTTTAAATTGCACACTACACATGAATATAGTTTTGTCTTTTATTTGAAATTGTCTAAAAAAATCTAGAGTTGTGTTTGTGATTGTGTACATGTTACTGTTGGAACCTAAAGACTATTGTATATCAATTGTCGTTTAAAGACATGAAGCTTTAAAGATTAATCTAAGTGTTTTGGTTCTTGGCGTAACTCCAGGCGTCACTTGAGTGACGCCTAGATAATCATTGTATAGTTTTGATGTTTGTGTTCTGTGTTGGGATTGTCATTAGCAGCCGTCACTTAGTGACGATGCTGCCACTCTCACTGGCACCACTGTTGCCAGCACTCATGATAACAGTGACGCTGGTGCCCTAGTTTAAGGCCTATATATAGGTGGTCAATTGGCTTTAGGATCTTAGGCTTTTGGATTATTCTTTCACCATTACGTGCGTCTTTTTGGGCATATTAGCAAAGTCTTGATCGTATTGTAAACTTTTCTAGACTATATTCAAAGCTTCTTACCGTGTCTTATTGTGTTGTGTTCTTGCTTATGCTTAAAGTTATTTTAGTTTTCTATCTATTTTCGGGTCAAACATCAAACATTGATGTTTCAAAGAACTGATTATTGTTGAGAAACATCATCTACATTTAAAGATCCGACTTTTAGAAATTACACTTACTTCGACTATTAGCTGCAATGATAGGCGATTATCAATTGAGCAAGATACAAGACCAAAGCACTTGTTTCCTCAAGCTTGTAGAAGATACCAAGCTAGAAATCCTCCTCCTACGTCTTCTGATTTACTATAAAAGAGAGATGAAATAGTCTGTTCATGCTTGTCAAAGATGGTGCATTCAAAAAGGGGAAGATTTTCATGTTAACGTATTAAAAAAAAGTTAAGAAAGTGATCTTAAACAAAGGAAATTTGGAAAGCATCAGTCTAGGGGGAGATTGCTAAGTCTTGAAACTGAGACTGAAGCTTGCCAAAGTGAAGATCACAACATGCATTGATTGACGGTTATGAGGATGATTCAAGAAGTTGACAACATTAGCTTAAGGAGGAAATTGTTAGGTCGAAAACGTATAGTCCAATGTTATCAACAAAGCGCAAGGGTTGAAGATGTAGATTATGCAAGTTGAAGGATCAGATTAACAAGTCTTGAAGACTTTTTGATGACCGGCGACACTCAAAGATGACGCTCGGCAACTCTCATCATAAGTGTCGTCGGCGAACCAGACACAACATACAGGTCCTAAGTATTAGTTAATACAAATTTCTAAGAGATCCATGCTATCACACGAGGAATCACCACTATCTAAATATTTAAACATAGTTATTTTTATTTTCTTTAAAAAAAATATAGAATATTTTAGTGACTTTTTATTAATACAACTTTTGGAAAATATATTATTGACATGAAGTTTGGATTTAAATATTTATTTAGAATATGATAAGGGCATTACATGCATGTGCTTGGTGGGGAAAGTGTCGATGGTCCATTTTTGAAGCACTTGGTTGACAACTAGTAACTCATATATTTAAAAATGTGTTTTTAAACACTTGGCTGTTTTACTTATTTTCAAAACATCATGATTATTCATAAAATTCATTAAAACTAAGTTTTTTTAAATATATTTATACCCTATTGTAAATAGGATTTATGTTTGTTGTAAAAATCAATGAGAGAAAGAGATATTATATCTACATTATATTTTGTTAGTAAAAAATATTTGAAATATAAAAGTGACATATACTTACATAAAATGAAGCATATACGCGAGAAGGAGAAAATTCACTGAAAATGGGTTTGTTTTATTAAGGATCGTAGAGATCACATGTGTCACTCCTTATAACAGAATGAAATGATATTTTGTTCCTAAAACACAAATTCTTATCATTTTGTTTTCTTAAAATACAATATAAAAATTCAGTAAAAAAATCTAATACAAAAAATATAGCACAAAAAAATCTTGTACAAAAAATTCAGCACAAAATGTATAAAAAACGTAGGGATAAACACAATTTTTTAGGTTTTTTAGTTATTATATTTTATATAGCAATATGGCACTCAAATTAAAAATAAAAAATGTTTGATTCTATGGTGCAACTGTTTAAAGAAATAATGTTGTATAAAAAGTTATGAAATTTAAAAAATAAATTGTAATGTGTAAATGCCTTGCATGTGGAGAAAAGAAAATCAATAAATAAGTTATTCTAAAAATAGCCTTATATCTCATTTTTTCTACATTTTTATCTTTGATCTAAAAAATAAAAGCTAATATTCTTATCTACTTGGATATAATCAACTTTTTATTTGATCATATCTTATGCGAACATAAACGGATTCACAAAATAACAAAAACTTTAGAGTAGAAACATTAAAAGTGGCCCAAATATTTTTCTTTCAAGGAAGATTCAGATAATACGTGAAAGTAAAGGCAAGTCATGAAATTCGTTTGCGTATTTCATGGTTATAAGGCCACTCGATGTGGGGGCCGTTCCAGCCGCGTCGCGCGGCGACAACGCCCCTAACACCATGCCGGGTGGCCCGGCGTCGTCCTGGCAGTCCTCCCGGCGACGTGTGAGACGGGGCGAGATTTAATATATTTTAAATATATAGCCGTTTAACAACGGCTAGATTTTATAAAAAAAAATAATTAATAATTTAACTATAAATACCCCAATACCATCCCATATTTTTACACACTTTCTTCACCTCTTTCTTTCAAATTTATAAAACCATTCCCCATCTTTTTATAACTCTCCAACTTTTTTAAAAATCTTCAACTTTCATCATGGATCCATACAACCCGAGCAACCCGAACCCAAATCCATACAACCCGAGCAACCTGAACCCGAACCCAACCCGAACCAAATCCAAACCCAACCCAAACCAAAATATTTTCTCCGTACCCGGCTACTATCCTAGTATGGAGCCGAGTTGGTCATCGTCACAATTTTCTTTCAACGCTTTTGGGGGTTTTCAACAAAGCCCGAACGTGTTTTCGCAAATGAGCCAAGTGCAACAAATGCAGTCGTTCAACAAATGATATGCAAAACCCTTACACTTCTCAACCACAATCCAAAGAGGACGTTGAAGAATTTGTTCCTGAGACCCAACCTCAAACGTCCAAACGAAAAAAAGGTAAACAACATATGGTTGAGAAAGAACAGCCTTCGAGAGTGATGGCGAAACTTTGGACGAAGACGGAGGAGGAGGCATTAGCCAAGGCGTGGGTTAGCACTTCCAAAATCCCTATTATTGGTACATAACTAAACTTTTATAAATACCAAAAATTGATACAATAAACTTTTTTTAATATAACTTTTGCAACAATTTAAAAATATAGGTAACAACCAAACCGGGACGGGTTTTGGAAGGAAGTACTGTCGAAGTTTCTTGCGATAATGGAACAAGGTCATTATCGCAACATCGATTCTGTATCTTCCAAGTGGAGGAAGATGCATCCGGTCGTGAACCGGTTTTCGGCGATTTACAATAACTTGTATACTTGTCGCCGTAGTGGGATGAGCGATGAAGACGTGTTTAAAGAGGCGATGCGTTGATACGAAGATACGCATGCAACCGCTTTCCCCCACATACGTGCTTGGGAAATATTGCGAACCAGCAACAAGTGGGCGCCGGTCCCAAATGAGGTTTCAACGGCCAAACGAACAAAAACCTCGGAGACCGCTAGTTACAGCACGGGTGGAGGCTCGAACGCCCGTTGTCAAATAAATATAAACGACGACCCGAATTCGATGATGAAGAGTTTGTGGTTAGAGAGGAGGAGCGTACCCCGGGCAGGGACAAATCAAAAAGGGCGGCAGCTGGAAAAAAACATGTCGCGCCGGGGGCCAGTTCCAAATAAAAAATGGACGACCTTATGAATCAGTTCAGAGTGTTCAACGAGGTCACGGCTCAAAAGGTGAAAGCGAAGGAACGCGAGGTCCCAGTTTAAAGAGTGGGAGATCATGACAGCCGATATAAACGCGTATCCTGAAGAAGATCGGCCGGTTTTGCGAAAAATGAAAGAAAAAATCGCAAAAAAATGGAGTTCGTAGGTTTTTTTTAGGTTATGTTTATTATTTTTTTCAGTAATGTTTTTATTTTTTACTTTTTTTAGGTTATGTAATGTGTTTTTTTTAATATAAAATGATTTTATTTATATAAGTAAATGTTAAAAAACTAGTTTAATTAATAAAAAAAATAAAAAAATTCTCTGACGGTTTGCTGACGTGCGGGTCGTCACCCATTTCCAAGCTTCCATCTCTGCAGGGGCGTCCTCCAAGCTCTCTGACGCGTTTGCTGACGTGACGGGTCGTCCTGGAGAGAGACCCGTCACCCACACCGAGTAGCCTAATAGATAACTTTTCTAATATATAATTATAGTGGTATAAATTTACCGAAAAATAATTATTTTCCTAATTTTCTCTTACTCCAATTTACGTAACTATTAGTGGTTGTTTGGTTTGCAAATATTAGAGAATATATATGATTTAAAAGAATTAGAATTTTAACAAGTTGAAATTTATGATAATGATTTGAAACATGTTTGACAACTAATATTGGTAAATAAATTGGAATGTAAAAATGTTAAACCTAAACTACCGATATGTATTTTGTTATAAGATTTTGATTTTTGGGTAAAACCCGATCATTGATCTGTTAAGTATGCATTGGTATGAACAAGAAGAATATTGAACGAAGAACACTTATGTATGCGAAGGAAGTTGTATACTTATCATCATAATATTAGGAAGCGAAGTTGCATTCGTTCGCACGAGGAATATGATGAAGTGAATTATATTTCAATTCTCATGAATACAACCAAGCCATCATTACATTAGATTTCACTTTGTCTTTACTTCTTTTATTTGAGGGCGTAATCCCAATTTTCACTGCAACTTGTACTGCCAAATTTTTTTATTTTTTAAATAAATTTGTGTTTGAACAATTAAAATTAATAGTAAAAAAAATAGAAAAAGCATTAATAATAAAGAATTACATTAATAAATAAAATGTATTATTATCTATATTAAGAGTTAATTGTGCATACACTAGTTTCCTTATTTATGATTTACCAAAAGTAATATTTTTCAGTACCCCTTCATCTTCCCTAAATTCCTTGTTTAATTTTTTTCTCTTCTTCACTACACACTTATTTTCTACCCATGTCTATAATCATTGCAATCAATAAGTAAAACTCAAGATCATTTGTGTAATCAACCTTTATTGATTAATCAATTTTCATGTTTGATGAAAACTATCTTCATTGTCATTCTTAGCTAAGGTTCTTGTAGGTATTTGGGGAAACATACTTTTTATGGAGAGATAACTAAAAGCAAGCTATGGATTAACAAGAGATGTGTATGTGTGTTAATGACTTTAAGTAAGAACATACTTATTGAAATGAATGAAACATTCGTGTAGTCGCTAGCGTGGGGCATGTAATCTTTCTACTTAACTCTTAAAATAAAAACTAACCAATTATCTTGTGCTGCCGCTAGTGTGGAACATTCTTGTTTTCTATTGTATATAGAGTCAAAACATGTTCATGCCTCGAAAGGGGGTTAAAGGTTTTGGTATGGGACTTTGGTTGGTAAGCTCTTGCTAAAGCGTGACAAAGGATCAAAGTGAGGAGGACTTGGTTTATATAAAAATCACTACCCTTGGGGAAGTGGCGCCAAGGGAACCATAGTGATAAGTAACATAAACCCCTTTAAACTATTTTCTTACTTAATACTAAACCACAACGGTATATAGTTTCCCTGCTGATTCGGCAATATCGTTGTGGTATGATCCAACCTTCGTGGTGTTTCCCTACTGATTCAAAATAATATGGTTAAGTGATGAGGGTCCCTAAAAAGAACTCCACAATCTCATACGTTAATAGAATACAACGTTCTCGTCCGACAGTCGAGCTCTTTTGAACTATGGTAAGTTTTGAGTTAACAAAGCATGAAGATGTAAAAAAATATCTAACACACCCCTTTTTTTATCATTGATTATAAACTATTTTTTTATCTCTTTATTTTATTTTATGAGCCATTTTAATCTTTTACTTTTGTTTGACTAGACGTTGACGAAGACTCGGTGCTAAAAGTTGTTGTATTATTGGACGCCTGGTACCAGCGATGGGCATACTTGCCCAATGTGAAGTGTAGTGTGATAGTATTTTATCGTGTTTTTTTAAATATAAAACTTGAACAGTGTATAGAATGACTAAAAATATACCGAGTTTTTATATGCACATCACGTCACTATGTTTGTAATTTATGCTAATTTAATTTAAGGAATTGCATTTATAATGTATGTATACATATTGTGCCGTCACACTGTTGCGCGTATGTCAGTCACCTCATCTCCGCCGTAATCAAAATTCTTTCTTCCATCAACCATTTCTAACTGTTCTTCAAACTCGTCCTCATGGATTACCTCCCACCGATCAACAGATGTGTTCAGATCTAGTCAAGTTTATGGTGTGACCTACGAATCATAGTGGCTTCACCTCCCTCCATTTAGAACAGGGCCGACCCTATGGGCTTTTAAGGCTAGGCAAGAGCCTAGGGCCCCCAATTTTTTAAAAAACCTATGACATAGTATATGTGTTTTGTTGTATTAGGCCTAAATGAACTAAACAAGAATGATATTTATTGCAAGGCCCAATTGAAGAATCAATTATTTGAATAAAAAGACCCACTTCCAACTCCAAGCAATATGCAGTTCGTCTTTAATTTAGGCGGCAATCGTTATTCTCGCTAACTGTAACGTCGTGTGTGCTCATTTCACCCAATGGCGTCACCAATTCGGGAGAAATTAGAGGTGAAATTAGGAGAAACTAATGGTGTCGCAAGGAGAATCCAGATTGGTTAACGAATTTTTTATAGTGATTTTTGTATATTGCAATTTACTGAATCATTGTTTTCCCTCCTTAATTGATACTTCGAATCTTTGAATTTTGATATCGTGCTACGAATCCGCGATTAAAACTTTGAAGGCAGAAAATAGAATCAGTGTTTTCTTTACACTAATTCAAAAGGGTCCTGACTTTGTAGTTCGTTTATGGTCTCCAAAAACGTTCGTGGTTCGGATCGGGTGTTTTGATTCGCTGCCTGGTTCATCTATTTTAAGACCCATTCTTTATAATAAGATTTAATAGGAAATACTACATTCATTACAGAAAATAAAATTTGTAAAACTGTTTACAATACTGAATTGTTTAAACACTAAAGATACTTAAGACATCTTAACATATTAACACAAAATTTAACAACATGAGTAGAAGCTTGAAAGCCAAAAGTGTTCGCTTCTTCTGTCAACTTGATCTTCATAGACGAGAGATTTCAATCTTCAAAGTAACCTAATTTACCACTTATTAGTACATAACAAATCAATGAATAACATAATATAAGTTATTAAACTAATTACATAAAAATTTAAGGTTTTTTTTACATTTTGGAACTGCGTCGACGACGGTTCTTGTTTCACTGCGTCGTAACTTAACCACTGTAAACAGTGGATTAAACCGTCGACAATTCTGGCAGCGTCAACGACGGCCTGAAGTGACGTCGCCGACGGCTTCTACTGCAGCACATAAGCTGCTACATTTTTATTGTTTCATTTGACCCGTCTCGTGTTCCGCACTTTAATTCGTGACTCGATACTTACAGAAAATGTTCGTAAATGTAATATTCCACCTTCACAATTCTGTAGTACCTTGTTTATAGTATATCTACTAATAAAATTCAATATCATAATTTAGAATCATTTGGACCCATTTACTTATTTTCAACAATCTAATTTCGTTAACCATATTCTTTATCCATATAACCATTTATTGATACACCCAACATTTCTCGGATTAACTTCATAATATTTTACGTTTCTGTTACTCAGTTTATACTTAAATTCCAATTTTTACCCTTTAATTAAGTTTATAATTAAATCCCAATTTTACGCCCCATAGCATTTGTTACGACTAAATCATAACCTGTTTGTAACATTGTTACACTAATCATAACGTTGGTTACACAACGAAATCCTTCGTTTTATTTAACCAAACTTCTTATTCTTTTCTTATTTGACCAGTTTGGTCGTCAAAGCGAATTCCTCGCTTTTATTTCGACAAACCATCATTTATCATATGTTTGACCCGTTTGGCCGTTGTAGCGAAATTTATCGCTTTTATTAATCCAAACCGCCATATGTCATATTATTTCGACCCATTTAGTCTACCTAGCAAAATCCATCGTTTTTCTTGACCAAACAATCATTTATCATATTGTTTGGATTCATTTGATCATTCTAGCGAAATCATCGTTTTTATTTGACCAAACAATCATTATCATATTGCTTTAAATTCATTTGGTCATTCTATCAAAATCCATCGCTTATATTTGACCAACTACCATTTATTATTTTGTTTTGACCCGTTTGGTCATTATAGCGAAATCCATCGCTTTTATTCTTAATTCAAAATAATTATTCATTTATAAGAAATCTACAAGGCGTAAAGTCGCATACCTTAAAGCTTTCCTTTCAGACGTGTGTCTGCACTAGCTTGACTTCCCGACGCCTCACTCGCGTTGCCTAGAATATACAAATCAATGTTATTAGAACCACTTGGCTCATGGCTAGGGCATATAAACTGCCCGATACATTCTTTCATATTTCCTTTTAACTATTTCGTTTATTTATTTAAGATTGGCAATTAGTTCATGTGTTTCGCCAAACACTTTGTGTGCATGATCCTTAAACTACTTTTACCAAGTCTAGGATTTAGTCAATAGCCAAGTAATTTCATTTGGTTAAGCTTCAATATCTAGTATGCTCAATTAACATCTAGAATTTACATAATAACATCAATTAATAAAATTTCACTATCACAACTCATGTTTTCTTTTATTCTTTTAGCAAAACCCATCCAATACAAACATTGTTAGTTATTCAAACACTTAATTAAAGGCATTTGATTACTAATTTCATCGAGGGTTTGCCCTAATCATGTAAGCACTACAGTTTCTATCACTACTCTAAAATCCCACCATCAATTTCACATCATAAGATTTAATTGTGAATTCACTACTTCAATATTCACTGGGTATTTGACATACCTTATGAAGAGATGATGTTGTAGGCTCTAATTTATCAAACATTCACCAAAATCACTTTGATTCTTAGTCAATTTGGGTGGAAATTGTGTTGATATTTAAGAACTAGGGTTTGGTTCCTTGTTCTCCTTCTGGTCGCGCATACACACACACACTAAGCCATTGTGTTGTGTTTTTCTTATTCTTTTATTTTTGTTTAATTTATTTTTCCCTTTGACACTTTTAGTCCCTCATGTCTGTTAAATCAAATTCTTCTTTTAATTAGTCACATATAGTTAACTAGGTTGGTTATTCCTAGCTATTTTATTTATTCATTTTATCTACTTATGTATCTATATAATTGTCATTTTGGGGTGTTACATCCATGGCAACATGTATATCTATGAAACAACGAGAATCTAAAGCATTAGTCAAGTGGTATAGTGTTCCCGACGTCTTCCTTTTAAAGTCATTAATGTCTTTAAATTTGGAACTTCAATTAGGCTATATGGTATGGAATGTGTAAGACCCTTTCTCTTTAAATTGAAATTTTATTAAAAACTCTTGCTTTTAAATGTATTTATACAAATATCGTCCGTACAAAATTACGAGTTTCATAAAAACTTTATAATATTAAAACATTTCAACATATTATCGTTATTTAGTTTCGTAACGAATAAACAAGATTCGAAAGCTTGAACTTTAATCGTGTTCGGTTATTTGTTGAGTTGATCATCATCCGGTGCTTCAATTTATTACCTACATTTCATAAATCATGAAATACGTTAGTTATGGGGAGTTTATAACTAATCTAGCTAAGCCCAAAGCTCAAAACAACGAAAACAACAATTTGCACATATACCCCGCCGTAAGCTACGAATCTGTGTCGTAGCTTACGGCATAAAGATCTTGTTTCAATCAGCAGCTGCCAGCCGTAAGCTGCGACTGGCCACCGTACAAGTTTGTCGTTTTTGTTACGAAAACTTCCGTAACTTGTTCCATTTTTTATCCGTTTCACTTGAAACTTGTTTCTAAATGTCCGTAAAATGTTTACCTGCATATTTAACCCGAAATCCTTAACCCGGATTCATAACTTTCATGAATTACGTACCCATTACCCGGTTTATGCGCATATTCATTTTGACCCGTTTAGGGATTTATGCACTTAAGCTTAAATCTCGCTCCTCCTTTCCTTACCTCCTATTTCCACACTATATCACTTATTACAATAACTTTGTTTGTGGTGGATTTGTTATAATAAATCATATATTTCCGAATTCCACCATTCGGTTTGACATTTTACGAAAAAGACCCGTTAAGAGGCATTAAATTAAAATGGATTATGTCTTTTCCTTTTACACTACCGAAAGGGTGTACTTACTTATAAAACTCATTTTTAAACTACCCTTAAGGGTCGTTTGCTCGATTAATCATTCGATGGCGTTTTGGTCAACTTTAGTCCTTTTTACGATGAAGGACTTTTAAAAGCATATTTTGACCAAGTGGGCATTTTTAAACATAAACTATTTAAAATCATTATTTCCCAAGAACATAATGTCTACAATTTAATTTGTTAGATTTACCTTACTTTAGGTAATCCAATGTTCACTCATGACTCGTTTAACTCTCATCGGACCCTAAGTCCTCATTGAGAGTTTAACCCATTACACATACCTGGCTCTGGTCATAGCATTGACCCGTTTTAATACCTTGTACTATTAATTGCAAATTAATAGCAATGCAAGCCATAAACTATCCTTCCTGTGGGTATAAAACTCAACAAGCATCCATTAGTCATTATTGTCAAATGATGATAACATCACCATTTGACCCGTTTGGCCTAAATGACCATCATGGCTTACGCCTTAACGTGTCTTTTTCAAAACTCTTTTTTTGTTCATCAACACATGACCAATTTACCATATTACCATTTTTTACCCATTATGATCTACACCGTGGTAACTTTTCAAAACCTTTGTTTATTCGTCATCACATGACCGAATTACCGGTTTAACCCTTTTTACCATCAAATATGATTTCTCGGCAATTTTCACTTGTTCCGACCCATGTCATTCCACGTCGGAATGTCTTATTTGAAATACAAATTACCTTGGTTTTAACCAATACAAAAAGTATGTTTTCTACTTAAAGATGTAAGCTTTACTTACCTTGCATCCGATTATGTTTTTCTAGCTACTTGATCTGTTTCTTCCCAAGCTTCCATCTTGCTTGTCAAATGTCAAACTATCATTTATTAATTCGCAAGATGGTTAACTTGGTCATTATTTATCACGACTATCCAACCTTACAAATTTTATAACAACTGCCTATTAACATTTGCAAATTCCTATTAACATTTGCAAATGCACAAATAGGTTTAATAAACTCATTTAGGCATTTTCATCAATCACCCGGTAGGCGTTATTCTTAGGTTACCATTTTAACTATCTTCCTCAACCAAGTTTATAAAATTGTTAATATCTGATGAACATAGTATCAATCATTATACAAAACTTAGGATTGTTTCATCACCATAAAAAACCCATTGCATCATATGTTTGAAATTACCAATTATCAAACTTAGCCAAAGGCTTCAAAGAGTCTTATACACATGATACTTTTAAGCATCTATTAACATGCATATAACATCAATTAAAATCCATTTCATGACAAGTACGAACATGTACTCAAACATATAAATTGTTCAAGTATCTTCCAATTACTACCATGTATGATGATTCTAAACACAAGTTTATTATCAAGTTCATCATATTATCAAAACCCACTTCATAAACTACTTGTTAATCGCTTACAAGTAATCTTACCTCAATTATCTCATAATTTCATTATGTCTAACGAAATTAAGCATACATAAACACTCCATTTGATCTTTGAATCATAATCCAACAATCTAATTGTAAGTATTCTACTTGTCTACCAATCTAAGTTTTTAACATACATTATGATCCCCTAGTCTAGGTGATCGATTATTCATGGTCATGCACGGATTTGGTGTCCAATTTCTTCTTCAATTTTGATGTTCAGGTTAAACAAGGATTTCCCTTGTTGCACCTCCTGATATCGACATATACACACACTAAGTGTGTGTTATGTGTTAATTTTTATGTTTTCCTTTTTGGCAGCTTTGGTCCCTCAAGTTTAGTTTTGATTATATATGAGACTACAACTCATTGTTTTGTTACTTATATACATGTTACTAACTAGGTTAATTTGTTCCTAGTTATTTTGTTTACTGATTCACTTAACAGGTATTTTACCCGCTCTTTAATACGATTTGATTACCAAACCCATTTTTTTGGGATGTTACAGAATGGAGCCCCTAGTGGCTCTATTAGGCCACCTCAGCGCCACGTCAACAGGAAGCTCCATTGCCACTTTCCAATAACTCCTAGGCAATAGAATAAGCCCCCTAAAAAATGATCAGTCAATATTTTTTTATAACATTTATACTAATTAAACAATAAAACAACAAGTTAAAAAATAACATAACATTTCAAATTAAAATTACATGAAGGATTGGAATAAAACATAAACAAGTGAAATTTAAAATATTAAAACTAAAGGTAAGAAATTTAAATAAAAACAACAACATATTGTTCTTAAAATTCTACAAGCTAGTTTTTAAAAAAATTTCAAGCCGCAACGTTCGGAAACTGAGTGTTGTTCTGTATCTGGTATTCACTACGGGCCGCGATAATCGTTTCATCCTCAAGTAAACCCTCTCGTGGTTCAACGCATTGAGAAAACACATCTCAAGCGTGTACACTTGGTTTATAGAAGCGAAAACCTTCCTAATATTGCATTCATAGTACGATGGTTTTCACTCACACGTTGATGGATGTAGACATAATCGTGTTCCAAAATGTCATGAATCTGAAGGCATCTCTAGCTCGACAACGTCCACCCAACGCGTTGCCAAAGTGATATACTCTTGCTCGGTCCAACGTCATACCATTTTAAAAATCAATAAAGAAGATTTGAAAGTAAAGAATGAAGAGTGTGATGGAATAAAAAACATAAGTGTGTGTTATATATACAAAATAAAAAGAATAGATCTTATTTTTAAATGACCGTTCAAAAATAGTCATAATGCATGTGACCCTTGTCTTCCTTGTATCCATTCGTTATTGTGCTTACGAGTAACCGATAACGTCCTTTTAATGGTATTTGGGAAATGAAATTAAAAGGAGAGACGCTAATAGTGGTTTTTTTTAGATGTAAGTGACCACTCATATCATACAGCCTTACAATTTCATTATATGGCCAAAATTTAAATAAAAAGAAGCTAATTTGTACATCAGAATTATTTTGAAATTCAAAAACTAAAAAGTTTTATTGTGCATTATTGCTTTTGCTATTGATATTATAGTTTATGACTAAGTTTAAATAATTTTATTTTAGTTTGGTGATGTGTGAGAGTCAAAATGTCATTTCTTAATAATTTGGCCAAATTGGGGCAGAAGACAAGGACTGAACAGAGGTGCACGTGATGAAAGTGGGTCCCATCATATATCCCTTCATATATCCCTCTCTCAATCTCAATCTATTTAGAAATTGCTGTTTGTATTCATATTCGCCAGTCCTACCGCACGTGCCCCATCGCCAACGAAAGCCTCAATCAGTATGGGAATATATTTCATTTTTCTAAACTGGTTAGAATATTATTTTTGAAAAAAATATTATTTTCTTAATAATAAAGCTTTATCCTCTAAATTACATCAAGTAAATCTTTAACTAGAAAATTTTGCTGTTAGATATGTTTAAGGTTTTATAGCACTCAAATTACAAATACTTGTCACACATTTAAATCTTATAATTTTAGAAATAACATAGAATGATAATTAAACAAGATTATTTGTCCATTCAATTGTCTATTATATTTAAAGATCCTATGGTGGTTTTCAAATATAAACACTTAGACTAACAAAAGTCATCAACACCATCTTGATAATCCATAGCTTGTTTAATTAACTCCTTATTAAAGGGTTGCTTTGCTTCAAACACTCACAAAAATTTTAGACACTTGGCTTCAAAGATAAATTTTGATAAACTTGGAAAGATTGTATTATTCATCACAAGATTGATGATTACTTCATGATGTTCTTACAATTCTTAATAATTACAAAAACCAAAAGAAACTGGGTAGAACTAGAGTGTGCTTGAATAGAAGGAGATAATTGAGCTATGGAAATGGGTGGAAGAAGCTTCTTATATAG